>JASSKH010000030.1:7681236-7983736 GCA_031763025.1 Macrocystis pyrifera
GTATCTTCAAAAATTCCATTTTTAGACCTTTTATGGCAAAAAACTGCAGTCACGTTTTGAGGACAAACGACTGACTCAATTTCTATTACGGGGGACAATGCATAGTAGTAAATAGGACCTACGGTAGGTATACACAACAAAAACTACATATTTACCTATTTTTTACGAACAGTATTTGGTCCTATTTACTATGGTCCCCCCCGTAAAATGAGTAGTTTGTCCCCCCAAAACGGCACTGACTGCAGTCCTAGAAGGGCATTTCGAGTGGTTTGTCCTCAAAACCGGACTGCAGTTTGCCCTATTAATGTTAAGAGAAGGGTTGTTCGTACTCGTACCAGGTACATGTCCTAAAAAAAAAATTCGGTTGTGACCTTCGCTTCGGTGCCACCACTCGGTGCAAAACAGGGTAAGGGACATTTGTGTTAATGGATTGATTCGTTCCAAAAATAAAAATTCTTACGTTTCGGAACAGAGTGGTACGTATGTGATGCGCACGTTACTTCACGTTCTGGACTTTTCGGCTTGAACGCCTGTTTTTTTTTTTTTTTTTTTTTTTTTCTCGTTTTGAATTTTGAAAATATGTTTGTCTTGATAACTTTTGTCTGTTTTTTTTTGTTTCTTGTGTGTGTGTGTGTGTGTTTTTTTTTTCTTTCTCGCTGCGGGATCTTTTTTTAATTCTCGTTCACACAGCAGTCGTCGTTTCCGAGTTGGTTTTCGTCTTCGGCCCGTCGGCGGCGCCCGTCCCCTTTCGCCGGCCTTGCTTGACCGTTGTATATACGTTTGTTTTTTTTGTTTCATGCCCCGTCTTTGACCCTTGACTACTACTTGTATTAGAGGTAATACTGTTGTAGTGTTGGATGTCGAACTGGAATCGGAGTTCGATAACACCGACAAGCAAAAAAAAGAAGAAGCAATCGATACCTGGTACATGTGCATATACGTACGATCTCGATGTTTGATGCAGTGTGAATGAATGGAAGCTTTCGTTCGCTATCCGTGCGTGAAGAACACACGGGAGATGCCAGAGGATGTAGGGGAGAAAAAAAAAAACACGGGAGATGCGATGTATGTGCAGATGTACGTACGTACACCATAAGGATGGAACAATCGATATTTTGATACCAGTTGCACATCAAAACTTTTCGATACGATATCCAAACATTATAAGGCACCCTGGGCGAAAGTGTAGCGACCGTTTAGAAAATATTGCCTGGTATGAACACAAAGCGTCCTTGTATTTCCCCTTTTATTGTAGAGTGTTACCAGGCGTACCCCTGACCCTCGACCCTGACGTAAAACATATAAATCCGAATATTTATTATGGTTTCCTCTTCTTGTTTGTCCTGCACATTTTATTCGGGTCAAGCGTCGTATTTGTTCCGAGTATTTAAAGAAGTTTGTAATGCTCTGGTTGCACGTGCTCGATTGTTGTGTTGCTTTGAAAAAAAAGATGAGGCATCATCAACCACTCAATCGGTCCAACTCTCAGCTGTTAATATCGTGTTTTGTTCGAAATAATTTCTGTCAAAAATGGCCAAAAAATAAAAATAAAAAAAATGTTGGTACGTCGTACGGTTCGCGCGTCCCAGACGATGAAATCTGTGACGGAATCGCTGGAGTACTTCCTCAAGCCCGAGGTACTGGACGGAGACAACCAGTACTACTGCCAGGCGTGCATCAAGAAGGTGGACGCTGTGAAGGGGTTGAAGTTCGACCGCCTGCCCTACCTGCTGTCGCTCCAGCTGAAGAGGTTCGACTTCGACTACACCACCTTCCAGCGGATCAAGCTCAACGACGAGGTCAGGGAGGCTTTTTATTTTTTTTTTTTGTTGAGGTGGTTTAGTTTTGGGAAGGGGGGGGCGGGGGGGGGGGGGGGGGGGGGAGAGATGTGTGTGTGTGTGTGTTTTTTTTTTTCGTGCGGTGATTTTGTTGGTTTTATTGTATAATAATGTGAGGTGTTTATTTAGGTGAAGGGTTTGGAGTCCGGTGTTTTATTGGCTGCGATTGTTTCGGCCCGTGGTGATTGGTTGGGATTGTTTCGCCGGTGAAAGTGATGGTGGTGGTGGTGTTGGGATTTGACATGTAGGTAGGTGGACGTGGAAATTGAAGTGGAAGTGGAACTGGAAAATGGAAATGGTGGTGATGGAGATGGAAATGGGTTTATAGTCTGATATAATAAGGATGCGGAAATTGATTTGGAGATTAGAGAAGTGGCTACTGAGATCAATTGTGGAGGTCGAGATTGAAATGGACCGTCGGACTGAATGGGAGATTGATGTCGAGAGTTGAGATGGAAATTGACACGGAGTTTGAGATTGGCAATGACATTGAGATTGAGAGATTGGTGGGATTCAGATTGGGGTTGAAGTTCAAAATTGACGTTTGAGATTGAGATTCCTGAGATTTCTATTCCGGGGGACCATAGTAAATTGGACCAAATACTTTTTGTGTAAAAATAGGGAAATATAATAAAGGTTTTTGAGTGTACCGTAGGTCCTACTTACTATGGTCCCAGTAATAGTAGGGTATTTAATGGAAATGGTCAGTGATTGACGGGGGATGGAGATGGTATAGGCACCAATGGTGCTAATACGGGGGGTCCATAGTTAATAGGACCTATGGTATACATAAAAACCTCTATATTTACCTATTTTTACTAACAATATTTGGTCCTGTTAACTCTGGACCCCCGTATTAGTGATATGGCGATGGTGATGGTGGTGCTGATAGCGATGGGGACATGGAGCTACAGTAGTGACAATACCAATAGAGATGTTGTTGCTTGTAATTTGTGACGATGATGGTTTTTGGCGATGGCCTGGGTGGCCTTGATGTTGGTGATAATGGTGAGATGGTTTTGGTAGTGGTCTTGATGTTCCATGGGTGAGGACGGGGACGATCTCCTTGTACACTACGGCAGCTTCAGGAGCCAGCCAGATCCGCGCGCCATGAAACAAGACACAAGCCGTTACGTTCGGAGTGAAAAAAGAAACAAGAAAAAAAGTCGCAGTGAGCAGCAGGGCTTGTCGGCCGATATGATGATTTAAGACTCGCGTCACTGCCTGCCCCTTGCTCTTTGCTTTTGTACATATTACGGGGGACCATAGTAAATAGGACCTACGATGCACACTAAAACCTATATATTCCCTATTTTTACTACCAATGTTTGGTCCTATTTACTATGGCCCCCCGTAATAGCTGGGGTTTTTTCTGGACTTGGGCTGAAACCTGTAAAATACGCTTCGAGCCTCAACCCTCCGGTATACGATACCATGCTACCACCCTCCCCCTGCGATTTCGTGTAGGCGACCTGGACCTGCCAGAAAGAGGAAAAGAGGTATACCAGTAGCCGGGAGGAGGAGGAAGTATGCGCGCAGATGTGCCCGTGTGGCAAAAAGCAATAGAGTAGGACTCACATAGTAGGAGAATGTGAAATGTACAAGGAGGAACGGGATGTGCTAGAAGAGGAGACGAGGAAAATAGACGAATGTGACATGGAGGAGTTCGATACGCTATTATAGATAGAAGCGAGAAAACGATGGCTATCCTAGGAGATAGATGGTGGCCACGGGGCGGCGAAACAGGAAGGGGATAAGATCAGCAGAAAGTTTTCTATGTATTATATTCAAACAACGAAATGAGCGCCCAACTGTTGGAGGTGTCTCTATTAGGAGTAAGAAGGGTGCTCCGTCTCGAAAGGGATGTGTGGTCAATGGCAAAATGACTAAGGCCAGCAACAAATGAATACCCCCACCCCCCGCCAGTATGATGCAGCTCACCCTTCATGCGACTCGCCCAACACCTCACGGCGCTTCGCGCTTGGTGCAGGCAATGTCTGCCTGGTCGGTGAAAACCCGACGTGCTCTGTCCCGGCATTGTAGGGATGCAAGGGTCTATGGTCATACGACTACGGCCATGCATGATAACGAGTACCCCCCCCCCCCCCCTCCATTCATTCATTGATGCTGTCATCCATATGCAAGAAAATCCGCCTCTAAAGCGGTTCTTAGTAGGATGCAGCTCACCCTTCATGCGACTCGCCCAACACCTCACGACGCTTCGCGCTTGGTACAAGCAATGTCTGCCTGGTCGGTGAAAACCCGACGTGCTCCGTCCCGGCATTGTAGGGATGCGAGGGTCTATGGTCATGCGACTACTGTACGACCATGCATGATAATGAGTAGTACCCCCCCCCCCCCCCCCCCCCCCCCCCCCACCCCCCCCCCCCCCCCCCCCCCCCCCCCCCCCCCCCCCCCCCCCCCCCCCCCCCCCCCCCCCCCCCCCCCCCCCCCCCCCCCCCCCCCCCCCCCCCCCCCCCCCCCCCCCCCCCCCCCCCCCCCCCCCCCCCTCTCGCACGCGAGCTACATGGGCGCAAGGGGGGGGGGCGTATTTATTTTTTGCTGACCTTAAGTCATCTGACCGTTGACCACGCGTCCCTTTCGAGACGGGGGTCGGAATCGAACTCCGTTGGAATTAGTGACAGTGTCGCTCGCCATTCACGCCCATGAGCTGTGCTGCTGCTGCTGCTACTGGCCGCCCCCCTCCCCCGCCCAACCTCGCCCCCACCCCCTGTACCCTCCCTCCACCGTTGTCGCTTGATCTCCCTGGGTCAGATGCGCTTTCCGCTTGTTCTGGACATGAACAAGTACGTCGACCATCCGGGTCACGCGGGCTGCGATGGGGTGGCCGGGGAGGGCGGCGCTCACCAACGCAGTGATTTCCAGGTGGGGGTGTTGTGGTTTTGTTGGTTGCCCGCGGATGTTGGATCGATTGTTTTTTGATTGGTTGAATTAGTAAACGGTTGACTGTTGGTCGGTTGGTTGGGTAATTGGTTTTGGTGGCTGGTTGACTGAGCGCAGCGGCGTCGAGGTGTGATTTGTGATTGGGCTGCAGACGATCGATCGATTGTTGATCGATTGACTTGATTGGCTGCGTAAATGAACAGTTGAGTGTTTAGTGGTTGGTCAGTTGGTTAGTGGGTTGACTTGTTGGATGGTTGGTTCGTTGGTTGGTTGGCCGAGCGCAGCGACTTCGAGGTGTGGTTTTGTATTGGGCTACAGGCGATCGATTGGTTGTATTGATTGGCTGAAGAAATGTACGGTTCGCTGCTGGGTGGTTGGATGGTTGACTGCTGGCTCGTTGGTAGGTTGGCTGAGCGCAGTGCCTTCCAGGTGGGATTTTGTGATTGGGCTGCGAACGATCGATCGATTGTTTTTATTAGCTGATGAAACGAACAGGCCAGCTGTTGGCTGGTTGGTTGGCTGGCTGGCTGGGCGCAGCGGCTTCCATGTGAGGTTTTGAAGTTGGGCTGCGGGCGATCGATCGATTGTTTTGATGGCTGAAGACATCATTGTTTGGTGGTGGGGTGGTTGGTTTGTTGGTTCGCTGGTGGATTGCTCGGTTAGCTGAGTGTAGCGACTGCCTGGTGGAATTTTGTGGTTTGAGCTGCGGACGATCGATCAACTTGTGATAGGCTGAAGAACGCAATGGTCGAATGTCCCGCGGTTGATTGGTTGATTTGTTTGTTGGCTGGTTGGTTGATCAGAAGTTGGTTGATGGTTGGTTGAATGTTGACTCTAACAACAAAATATATGATGTGCGCTCTTTGTTAGATTTGTTGGCATTGGCTGGCTGATTCGTTGACTGATTGTTCACAGTCGGTTGGTTGGTTAGTTGGTTGGTTGATTGGTTGCGTCTTCGAGTTGCCGCCGACTTCGTGTAGGTTTGTTTTTTACCCCGTCGGTTGTTCGCTGGCGTAGCGTGGACGTGCTGCTCTGCTAGATTCGATGAGTTGCGCCGTTGGGCTCAAGCGGTTGTCTCAAAAGGATTGGTTGGCTGATAATGCTTTTGTTTTTTGGTTTCATTGGTGCCATGGCGCTTGTTTTCCGGTCAGGCCGATCGTTCTCTCTCCGTCCGACGGCCCTGCAATCCAACTGCGCTTTTGTTCGTGCGTGCGAAACCGTTTAGCTTTCCCCGAATGGCTCGAGAACTAAGAACGTGAATAGGAAGAAATGGGATTTGTCGCGGAGGCGTTCTTTGAAGATGTCCTATATACCCCCCCCCCCCCCCGAGTACGGCCATACATGAGATCGAGTACATCTCTCCTATCGAGTACACCCCCCCCCCCCCCCCCCCCCCCCCCCCCCCGGTGTTCCGTCTCTAAAGGGATGTCAATGGTCAAATGACTAAGGCAAGTAACAAATGAGTACGCACCCCCCCCCCCCACGCACCCCCTAGCCAGTTCCCACTCGTTCGTCCCCTTCATTCATAGTCGAACTTCCACGTTCTCACCGAGTTCCCCTCTCCCCACCCCCATTCCTTGTCCGTCCCCTCACTTATCAATGGAACTCCCATGTTCTCGCCGAACCCTAACCCATCCATCCTTTCATCCGCACCACACACCACTACATCATCACCGCATCACACCACGCAACGCCTACCACACGCCTACCACTACCAACTCTACCACCACTACCACCACCACCACCACCACCACCACCACCACTGCCACCACGCGACGGCCAGCGTTCCGTCTCGCTGGAGAAGAAACAACTCCAGGGATTGCTGGGAAAAGTGACGGAAGAGGATTCCGCCGCCCCCGGCTCCGCCGCCTCAGCCTCAGCCAGCATGGAAACCCAAGAAGGGGAGGGGGGGAGGGGTCGGGAGCGCTAGAGGCGAGGAAGGAGCAGGAGGGACGGCGGCGGCCGCGCCTGGGGGCAGCGTGTTGGGGTTAGAGGGTGGCTTGGAGCGGGCAGGCGGGGGTGATGGCGACACCGACGAAACCGACAAGGAGGTAAGCTCCGTTTTTTTTAATAAGGGGTGCATATTTTTTTTTTTCTCGAAACGTTTTTTTTTTTTTGGCAACTCAGTTGTGGGTTTTTGTCGTTTTGCTCATTAGTCGTATTTCTGCAAGCTGCGTGTGATCCTTTGGTGTCGCTATTTGTATGGACATCATGAAGGATATATATATATATATACATTGATGGGTTGGTGGCCCCCCTGAGTAGTTGGCTGTGTCCGAGGAGGTCAACAGAACGATTTTTTGGAAGGCAGTTAGCCTTCAACAATTCTTCATTTTTTTGTATGTCGGTAAAAGACTGGACGCAGGGGTCGGGGTTGAGGGTCTTCATCGGTGCTACCCACCCCCTACGCCCATCCCTACACCCACCCCGAGCCCTACATTTACCCCCCCCCCCCATTCCAAGAAGAGATGGCCAAAAATGCAGAGAAATTTTCTGAGCTGTTGGAAAGAATAGGTACAACAAGGAACGATATAGAAAGGGATGATGCAGGAGCTAGGATAATAGAAGGATGGGAGCAGTTGGTGAAGACCACAGCAAGTAAAGTAATAGGGAAGAAGTTGATAGTATGCAACAGAGCGGTAAAATGGTGGGATGAAGAAGTGAACGAGGCTATAAGAGCAAGGAGAAAGGCACACGGAAGGTATACATCGAGTAAAACTCCGACAGAGTGGGAGGAATATGCTATAGCTAGAAAGAAAGTAAAAGAGATGGTAGAGAAGAAGAAGAAAAGGGATATGGAAAGACGTAGTAAATAAGACAAATGAAGACTTTGAGGGCGGGATGAAGCAGATGTGGGTAGGGATAAAAGGGATACTTGGCAAACAAGCAGGAGAGGCAGACACGGGAATAGCTACTCTAAGAGCACAGAACGGTAAAATGGTTAGTAGTTCGAAGGGGAAAAGGGAGGTACTAGTAGAGCATTACCGAAAGCTAGGAACACCCACAGCCAACGAAACGTTCGATGCAGAATTCGAGAAGGAAATCAACGCGTGGGCAGAGGCGAACGTAGATACATCAGAAAGGGAAGACAGTGGTTCGGGAGGGTTACACAGAGAGAGTTCACAAGGGAAGAAATAAAGAAGTGTGTAGCTAAACTTAAGAATAGAAAGGCACCAGGGGCAGACCAAATAGTGAATGAATTTATGAAGTACGGGGGGAGAGAAGGAATGCTTACCATGATGGTTATGTTGTATAACTGGATATGGAAAAACGAGTACGCACCTAGGAGGTGGAGAGAAGAAGTAGTAGTAAATTTGTTCAAGAAAGGAGATATGGCTGACCCGGGGGATTGTTTTTTATTAATTATTTTATTTTCTTTATAACGTCTAGATTTTAAACGTCTTTTTGAACGAAAATGTAAGTGTATAATATTAATTTCTATAAAAATTAGGCCGAGATGTCGGTTAATTTTTATTTTATCTAAATAATGAGTTGTTCCTAAGAAACTATAGAGGGATAACGCTACTAAGCACAGTAGGCAAAACATTTTGTAAGATTTTGAACGATAGAATGGGAACGATGATGGAGAAGGAAGACAAAATAAGCGAAGGACAAGGCCAAACCGTAGCTGTGTAGACCATGTGTACACCTTAGGTAAGATTGTTCAAGGTAGGAAAGACGCGGGACTAACAACGTACTGTTTCTTTCTAGATGTGCAGAAAGCCTACGACACAGTATGGAGAAATGGATTGTGGAAAAAACTGTGGGAAATAGGAATCAGAGGAAAGATGTGGAGAATGATGAAAAATATGACGGAATGTGCGAGAAGTGCTGTGATGCTGGATGGGGAAATATCGAAGTATGTTGATATTTTACAAGGTGTTGCACAGGGATGTACGTTGTCACCTAACTTATTCAAGATATATATTAACGACCTGATAGTAGCAGTCGAGGGAGCAAGGCAGGGAGTCACGGTAGGGGAAGATACGGTGTCGGGATTGATGTTTGCGGATGACTTCGTGGGGATATCAGAAACACCCGAAGGATTGCAGAAACAAACAGAGAAGGCGCTAGAATACACCAGGAAATGGAGGGTGACGGCGAACGTCAAGAAATGCGCAGTAGTTGTTTGCAACGAAGATAAGGTAAACCGGTAAAACTCAGTTGGAAGTGGGGAGAAGATGAATTGCCGATCGTAGACCAGTATACATACCTTGGCGTAGAGATCTCAAAAGACTGCTCTTGGGATACACATATAGCAAAAGTAATAGGAAAGGGTAAGGCACAAGTAGGCAAGATGGATGCGATCCTAACAGACCCGAACCTTGACACTAGGATTAAGAGATGTATCTTGATGAATGTGATAGTACCAAAGCTAGAATATGCAGGAGAAGTATGGGAAGGGAACGCGAAACGCGTAAAACAGCTGGAAACAGTACAAATGACAGCAGCTAAAAAAATCCTAAGAAGCTCAAGTACGACTAGCAATACAGTAATAAGAGCAGAACTGGGAATGCGCCCACTCAAGACAAAGAGAGACATGAGAAAGTTGAACTGGCAATATAAAGTAAGGAACATGCCAAAAAAGAGGTTGCCAGCCATAGTTGATAGAGCTGTATGGGAGAAAGTAACAAAAGGGCGAGCTGGAATATGGTAGGATGGCGTAGTTGAGAAAGTATGGAAGGATCTAGGGGGAAACCAAGAAGAGATGATGTCCGCCGGGAAGTTTGCGAGGTACAAGGCAGAAGTAGAAGAAAGGATACAAAGAAGGGAAAGGCTAGCGCTAAGAAACAAGGTGGAATCGGAATAACACTTAGAGATATACGGGGGATTGAGGGAAAGAATAGGAATGAAAACGTATTTGCATGGCCCAATGGACTTCGCGAAAACGCTGAAACTGCGCTTTCGTGTAGGGGACCTGGACCTTCCAGAAAGAAGAAAGAGGTACACCAGTAGCCGGGAGGAGGAGGAAGTAGACGCACAGATGTGCCCGTGTGGCAAAGCAATAGAGTAGAACTCACATAGTAGGAGAATGTGAAATAGACGAGGAGGAACGCAATGTGTTGGAAGAGGAGATGAGGAAAATAGACGCTGTGACATGGAGGAGTTTGATACAATGAATGGCAGCGAGAAAACGATCGCTATCCTAGGAGATAGATGGTGGCCACAGGAGGCCAAACAGGAAGGGGATAAGATTAGCAAAAAGTTTTTATGTAATTTTTATGGAAACGACGTAATGAGCGCCCAATTGTTGGAGGTGTCTCTATTAGGAGTAGGAACGGTGCTCCGTCTCGAAAGGGATGCGTGGTCAATGGTCAAATGACTAAGGCAAGCAACAAATGAGTACGCCCCCCCCCCCCCCCCCCCCCCCCCCCCCCCCCCCCCCCCCCCCCCCCCCCCCCCCCCCCCCCCCCCCCCCCCCCCCCCCCCCCCCCCCCATTACCCATAACCTCACCTTCTCTCTATTCCATACACGCACGCGCACCCTTCCGTAGGACGGGTCGATGGACAGCGGGGCGTCAATGGAGGCGAAAGGTGGCGAGGCTGACCTGCCGGGGCTTGAGGACTACTGGTGAGGGACAGGTTCAGAGTCTCGCGTACGTAGTGCTGGTTGAATTGATTGATGTGATACCTGGTACCTTGGTGATTTTTAGCGCGCGTCGCTTTGTCGTTGTCCGATATCGAGGTGCCAGGTGGTGTTGTGGTTGTTGTTGTTGTTGTTGTTGTTGTTGTTGTTGCTATTGTTGTTGTTATTGCTGATGCTGTTGTTGTTTCCGCTGAGCTAAGCATAATACATGAAACCTGGGATCGAGCATGCGAACATGAACGTTTTATTTATTTTATTTTATTTCGGTTGGTGGGGCTGCGGCGTATTTACCGCGTGTTCGCAGGGGCATTCCGTTCGAGGAGGACAAACCGACGGATGCGGACAAGAAAACGGCGGCAACAACGCCCGAAGGCACGGGGAAACCCCGCGGAGCGGGGACGGCGGGATCAGGTCGCGGGGTCGCTTGGGCGAGTGATGCGGAAGAGGTGGGAGTAGTAAGAGACTTCACAGACAGAGAGACAGACGGACAGACTGATAGACCTGAGCGAGATGGCAGCCGGTTTCCTGTTTATTTTTTTCGAGGACGAGAGGACACGGGGTGTTTTTTTTGTGTGTGTTGTTTTGTTTGTGTGTTGATGAATTACCACCGCAACTCTTGGATGAAATTTGGCATCTTTGGATGATACTCTACTTAACGCTTGTGGCGATCCGTGACGAGGGTGGGAGGGAGGGAGGGAAAGGTGGAGAGAGGTGCCTACTTATCGTTGTTCGTCCTTGGCCGGGGAGAGGACGGAAGGGAGGGAAGGCGGGAGAACAGAAGGGTAGGAGGGAGGGGGGGAAGGGGAGAGAGAGAGGGAGGGGCGGGGGAGGGAGGCAGGGAAGAAGAGTGAAGAAGGAGATGGTGCCCTCCCGCGTCTTCCTTTTTGTTGTTTTTTCGTCCGAATTGTCTCGAAAACGAGGATGACTGTTTTTTTGCTGTTCGCCGCCCTTGAGAAGGGGCAAGAGGGCGGGAAGGACAATCGTGCACACCTGAGGGAGAAGGAAGAGGAGGAGGAAGACGAGGGGGGAGCTTGGTTCGACGCAGTGGCGTCAAGGGTCTGAGGGAGCGGTCTGGTCGGGCAGAAGAGGACCGGTTTCCGCCTCTCCCCCAACAGATGTGCACAGGAGTAATTCTACCGTCATTTCGTGCTCGGGAGACGCACGTTCTGCTACGATGCAAAATGAGCGGGGTTTCAGGGTGGGATTCTGCCGGATGTTCCTCGCTCAACCACGGACGGAAGTGTGTGGGGGGGAAGGGGTAGGAGGAAGGGGATGGGGAAGGGTGAGAGGGTGGAGGGGTGGAAGGGTGCGGGTAGTTGTTGCACCGTGACTTGACGGAGGCCGAGGAGATTCGACACGCATTGGGATGTTGTTCGTGTGTGCATGCAGCATCTCCAAAGGCCAGGCCAGAGCGGGGCCCAACAAGTTTCAGCTGGCTCTAGCGCAGTGCGAGTAGCAGCAGCACCGCCCACGGGCCTTCTTGTGGTCTGCGTGGTGCGATGGCGGTGTTAAATCGACCCACGGCCGCCGCCGCCGCCGCTACTTCGAGGGCACGCCACCCTTTCAACCCCTCGCGCTGTCTCGTTGTTACCTGTTCGAGCTACTAAGACGTCTGCCTTTTATTGCTGTATTACGTTTCTTGTCCTTGTTGTTCTTGTGCATTCAGGAAACACTGGGAGTGCCCGAGGAGACGGCGGAGGACGCCCTGAGACTCGTGCGAGAGAATGGCCCGTGGGTGTACGAGCTGTTCGCGGTGCTGATCCACTCCGGCAGCGCGCTCGGCGGGCATTACTACGCGCACATCAAGTCTCTGGGGGACGGCGGTAAGGGAGAGAGGGGCCGAACGCGTACTCGTTCAAAGCGTGCTCTCTTGGGCCCCCGCGACACGCAACGCAACGCACGCGACAACGCTGACCGTGGGAAGCGCTTCGGGCGAACGAACGATCTGCGGTATACTGCTTCGCTGTATGCTGACCGCGTAGGTAGAGGCAGGCCGCACAGAGACATGAGTAGCGGCGGGCACCGGGTGACTTAGCTGCTGCTGCTGCTGCTGCTGCTGCTGCTGCTGCGACTGCGCCTTCGTTTATCTCTCGCGAAGCTTGTCTGCTCATGGTATGACGTGTGTGTTTGTGTTTTTATGGGATTGCCTCGTGCCCCCCGTCCCCCTTTCCCCGAGTACGTGAAGAATATGTTGAGACTGATGATGGTGAGCGGAAGGAACATCGCTGATTCGCTGCGGTATGCCCCATCTGTGACCCGAGGGTATTCGGCGCCTTCCCCCCGGCCCCGCCCCCCAACTCCTCTCCCGCTCACCCAACACCCTCCCTTAATACCCTCGCTTGTTGCCGCCCTTCCTTCCGCTCCCCCCCCCCCTCTCCTCGACAGCGGGATGGTTTACTTTTAACGATAGTAGGGTCACCCCCACGGACGAGGAGGCAGTGAAGCGGGCGTGGGGGGGGGGCGGTGGGGGCAGTCATCGACGTGGGTACGCAAAGGAGCCGCCACCGCCGCCGCTGCCGCCGCCGCCGCAGGCGGGTCCTCAACTCCGGGAGGCGAGGCCGCGGCGGGGGGAGGGGGGGGCGTCCCAGCAGCAGGCCCAGCCGCCGGCGCCAGCGAAGTGGGGAAACAGCGCCGCGAACGCGTACATGCTCATGTACCGGCGCGTGGATCCGGCAGAAAACAGGCGACACTTGCGGAGGGATGAGGTGCCGGAGCATGTGGGGAAGCAGGTGCGAGAGCAGGACCGCAAGGCGGCGGAGGTGGAGGCGGCGGCGGAGGCGGCGCGGGCGGCGCTTGCGAGCAGCGTCAAGGTCCGCGTGCTGCTGAACGGCGGGCCCGATGATAGGATGGTGCTAGGGGATAAGAGGCGGCCGCTGCGGGAGCTCGTGGACCGCGCCGCCGAGACGTTTGATCTACCGATCGAGGGGGCCCTTCAGGTCGAGAGAGACCTCCCGATCGAGGAAGGCCTCCTGATTGAGGGGAGGGGGGACGCGAACGCTCTGCCGGAAACCGCCACTCGGGGAGAAGGAGAAGGGTCAGCGCGAGGAGGGGAAACTCCGCCCCCGCTGTCTGCACCGTCTGCGTCGCCCGACATCCCGGCGATGGGAGCGGTTTCGACGGCGGTGGTGGAGCCAGTGCCAGCGCGAGAAGACGCAAAAGAGAAGGGACCCTCATCCTCAGGAAGCGGTGACTGGGGTGCCAAGGATGCGCTTTCGGATGGGGGCGACAGCTGCGGCGGGGAAACAGACCGCGAGACCCAGGACGAGGGGAAGAGCGACGAATATGTCGGAGGGTGCGGGCGGGAGGTCGGCGGCGGAGTTAGCTGTGGTGGCGCCGACGGTGGCGGCAGTGGTAGCAAGGAGATGGGCCGCGGCAGCGAACACGGTGTAGCCGAGAAGGAGAAGGAGAAGGAGCAGACGCGGAGCTGCTCTGCGGATCTTTCGGGAGAGGCAGAGAGGGCGAGCGGTGTTGGGATCATCACGTCCGCTTCCGCTTCCGCTTCCTCGTCTTCGGAGGAGGTCTCGCCGCCGTTGGAACCGCCGCTGCCTTCCAGACTGGTGCGGCTCAGAGAATTCATGCAGGTCCCGCAGTTGCCGGGGGCCGCGTTGGACGAGGCGCTGACTCCGGGTGACCTGTCCTTCTTCAACGGCAAGACGGTGTGGCTGGAGACGAGGAAGCCCGGCGAGGTCTGGCCCCACTTCGATCGTGACGAGGTTAACGTAGCCGTGATTCGGTTCGATCGCACGCTGGGGCCAGCGGCAGCGGAGACGGCGGCGGTGACGGCGGCGGCTGGTGGTGGTCCTTCCTCGGGGGTTAAGAAGAGCGTTGACGGCGTTGCCGGCGGTTGTGGGAATGTTGAGGATGGTGCGAGCGGTAAACCGGTGGCGCCGCCGCCACCGCCGCCGCCGCCGCTTCCCCCCGCGCTCTACCCCGTCCTCGGGAAGTTCGCACCCGAGCGCAAGACGCGCATGAAGGCGTCGGGAAGCGTCAGGGAGTTGCGCGCGGCGTTTGCGGCATTCGCCGGGACGAAGGAGGCGCGCACGAGAGTGTTCACGATGAGAGCCGAGAACGCGCAGGCCACGTACAAGGTTCTGTGCCCGCCGCCCCCGCGCTCCGGCGGTTCCCGTCGTTGCAACGCCGCCCGGAGTGGCCACGCCAGCGTTTCGGGGCGCGTCGGCAGTGGCGATGGCGGCGGTGAAAGCGGCAGCGGCACCGGCAGCTGTAGCGGTACCGGCAGCGAAGTTGTTAGCGTCGCCGCCGCCTCTAGCGGTGCGAGCACGCCGTGCCAGCCCGGGGAGGATAAGACGAAGGAGAACGAGGCGGAAGCGATAGAGCGAGAGATGCCCGCGCGGCCCCCTCGAGCATCTTACGAGAAACGTTGCCCCCGGCGCCGGACACGATGTCCGTCCCCACCCACGTCCGTGCCCGCTTCCGCTTCCGCGTCGACCGTGTCGACCGTGCCGGACGGTGCGGGCGCGTGGACGGCGGTGGCGGTGGGTAGGCCGCCGTGGGAATCTAAGGTTTCGACCGTCTCTTTCAGAACGGCGAAAGAAGTAGCGGCATCCGAAGCAGCTGCAGCTGAACCTGCTTCAGCAGCGGCGGCGGGAGCGGTGGGAGCGGGGGGACGGGGGCGGGGGCGGTAGTGCTAGGCGAACCGGCATCAACTGCTGCCCTCCATCATGTCGAGGCTGAAGGTTCGTCTCTTAGCGCGGCGGCGGCTGTGGCCACCGCTGCAAACGGGGGGGGTGGGAGCGAAGCGGTTGTGGACTCCGCAGGATGTACCCGTTCGGTGTCGTCGCTGTCGTCGCTGTCGTCGACAAGGAGCGGGGACGCGGTGGAGGAAGTACAGCAGGCGGGTGGTGAAGGGAGCTGTGGCAACGACAGCGGCAGTGGCGGTAGTGGAGGCGGTAGTAACGGTAGCGGGGGCGGAGGCGGTGGTGGCGTTGACGGTGCATCCCATCATGGTGATGATGACGAGGACAAAGACGGCGACAACGACAACGACAGTGACGAGGAGAGCGCGGTGGTGGTGCTGGGGGAACGCGGGAGCAACTCCGTGCTTAAGATTTACGTCGAGGAAGTGCCCGAGGACGAAGAGGAGGGCGAGCCGAGCCTGGCCGTACAGGTGGCGGAGGATCAGCCCAACAGGTGGGTAGGCGGGATCGGAGCGAGACGAGATGATACCGAAAGCGAAAGGAGTAAAAAACAAAACACACAGCACACACAACAAACAATCGCGTGCACACGGTGACAATTCCCGTGTGCTTGTGGGCGTTTATTTTATTGTAGTGCGCCAAGGCGCTGGCTGTGTGCTTGTGGGCGTTTGTTATGTTAATCCTACGCCAACGTGTTGGGTGGGAGCTGATCCATGCACTCGCTGCTATTTCTACTGCTGTAGCCAAGAGCGATGCTTACTTTGGTTTTTGTCGTTGCGGCGGCTGGTTGTGTCTGCTCTTTCGCTGCTGCCACGGCCGCCGCCTCCCGCCGGGACCCGGGCGATATACTGTTTTTTTTGTCATGACGGCGGCGCGTAGCGGGGAGCACCCTCACCTCTGTTCGCCTATCCCACCGAGCCAGACAATTGAAGGCTTGCCGCTGAGAAGTCCCTGTTCTTCTCCCCCCCCCTGCCTCTCCGTGGTCTCTTTCCCGTCCTCCCGTTCCGCTCGTATGTGGGCGTGTTGTTCCCCTTTTTCTCCTGCTCTTGCTCCTGCTCCTCCTTGTTCTCATGCCCCCCCCCCTCGTACTCCTGCCCCTTCTGCCCTCCTCGAAACGATGCGCCCGTTACTAACACTCCAACGACACAACCACGACGACAACAATTCAACAGGATTATGCTCCATCTGACTCTTACCGGAGGCCTCAAGGGTCCCACGAGGATCAGCGCAGACAAGCGGTGGACGTCCGACCAGCTCCGAGACGCGCTTGCCTCCGCCCTCGGCTGCGGCAACCGGGCGTTCCGCCTCCGCAAGGGCCAGGGGAGCACACCGCAGATTCGACCCGGCCCGGAGATCCTCCGCAACATAGGTTTCTACAACGCCATCACCCTCCACGTTTCGCCGGGGAGGCCATTGGAGCTACATGAGGAAGCGATAACAGTTGCGCCTCTAAACGCGGGCTTTCGGGTGGGCCTCGCGCCTGCGCCGCCGCGGTCGGTGCTGCAGGCGCTCGCGGGGGGGAGGGGTGCGGATGACGGGGGGGTCGGACTCGCGGCGGCGGCGGCGGCGGCGACGGCGGCAGCGGAAGCGGCGGCGACGGTGGTGGTGGCGGCGAAAGTAACGGAAGCGACGACGGGCGCAGAGGAAAACGCAACGATCGGTGGCGGTAAAGAAGAAGAGAAAGGGGAAGGGGAAAGGGAAATGGTCGGGCCTCTGGAGCTTGACAGTTCGGCGAGAGGTTCCGCCTCCGCCGGCTTTGGAGCCAGTCGAGCCGACGGAGCTCGTGGAGCCAGCGGCGGCGGCAAGGTTGATGAGGGTGGTGAGGGTGGTGGCGCCGGCGACAGGGGCAGCGGCACCCGGGGCAGCCAAGAGCCGGGCGGTGCTTCCGCCGCTTCATCGGCGTCTCCCTTCGGAGCCGCGGCAGAGGAAGAGTTGCGTGGCGGTAATGCATCGACGGCCCCATTGCCCTTGCCGGAAGGAGTGGGAGGGGAAGCAGAAGCGGCAGAAGATCTATCTCTCTCGGGGGGGGACCTTCATGGAGCGACAGGTTTCCCGACGATGGAAGCAGATGCAGATACTTCTTCTGCCGTTTCTGGTGCTGTTGCTGGCGCTGTTGCTGGTGCTGCTGTGCCGCCCACGGAAGGGTTTCCTACGGTGGCTGCTACGCCTGCGACGGTAGAGGAGGCGGGGTCGCCGGCATTGTTCCGACCCCTGCCGCAGCGACGGCGGTGTGGATCGCGGCGGCGGCAGCTGCGGCAGCGGCGGCGGCGGCGGCGGCGGAAAGGGCGGCAGAAACCGAGATTCTGACCTCCACGGAGGTAGAGGTCGTGCCCGCCGACAGCCGCTGGGGCGAGCAGTTCACCGTGGCCGTCCACAAAGAGAGCAGCGTGAGGGAGATCCGCGTCGCCGTGTGGGAGGAGATGCGCAGCCGAGGCCTCGTCTCGGCCTCCTCAGTCGTCCCCACCGCCGCCGGCGCAGCCGGCGCAGTCGCCGATGATGCAGCAGCAGCAGCAGCAAACGGAAAAGGAGCAATCCCCTCCCATCAGGAAGAAGGCGAGGGTAGGTTGCTGTCGCCGGAAAGCCCTCCGCGGGGCCGGACGCCCGCGGCTCTCCGGCTGCGCGAAAGACAGGCCAAGCTGCCGGCGGCGATCGTGCGGGACGTGGACGGTAAGGTGGCGCGCTTGAGGCACCGGCCCTACGGGGCCGCTTGGGTACTCGTCGCCCAGGCGCTTCCCCGACGACGAAGACCTTGGGCGACCCGTCCCCCCGCCCCTGATCGATTCCCCAGACGGGTTGGGCGAGGTGACAGCAGGGGCGTTTGTCACGGGTGCCGGTGGTGGAGGTGGTGATGGTGGCGCGGCTGAGATCGTCGGTGCTGGTAAGGGTGGCAGCGGGGGCGGCAGCGGCAGCGGCGGTGCGGTAGGAGCGTGGCCTCCGCCCGTGGATGCCAAGGTGGTCGTGATACAGTGGTGGGATCGCTGGCGATGGAGGCTCACGGAGAAGTACGAGGCGTGGATCAGCCCCACGGAGACCGTGGCGAGCGCGCGCACGCGCCTAGCCGAACAGGCGAGGGAAGGGGGAGGGGGGGTGCACTCATTATCATGCATGACCGTAGTCGTATGACCATAGACCCTCGCATCCCTACAATGTCAGGATGGAGCACGTCATTCATCCACCAGGGGAGAGGGGGGGGGGTGTACTCATGCCATAGATGGCGTTCGTCGTATGGAGGGGGAGGGGGGGGGGGTGTACTCGATAGGAGAGATGTACTCGATTTCATGCATGGCCGTAGTCGTATGACCATAGACCCTCGCATCCCTACAATGCCGGGACGGAGCATGTCGGGTTTTCACCGACCAGGCAGACATTGCTTGCACCAAGCGCGAAGCGCCTTATTCAGCGAGTCGCATGAAGGGTGAGGGGGGGGGGGGGGTGTACTCGATAGGAGATATGTACTCGATCTCATGCATGGCCGTAGTCGGATGACGATAGACCCTCGCATCCCTGCAATGCCGGGACGGAGCACGTCGGATTCTCACCGACCAGGCAGACATCGCTAGCACCAAGCGCGAAGCGCCTTATTCAGCGAGTCGCATGAAGACTGAGTGAGCTGCATCCTACCAAGAACCGCTTGTGAGGCGGACTTTCTTTTAAGTATGGATGGGAGCGTCGAATGAAATGATCTTGTTTTCCGGTGTGGTCACTTCCAGAAACAGCAATGGGGTTAGTATGTATCTGCCTCGTGGGTGTATGGGGGGGGAAGGAGTTGCTCTCTCGTGCGCGTTTTTGGAGGAATTTTTGCGGGGGCGTGGGGGCGCGATGGTGAGTACGGTCACGAAGGAGGGCATCGTGATTGTAGCTCGCTTGTTTTAGCGGCGTGGCGTTAGGCCCGCCGACAACGGCAGGCCGGTGACAGACGTCCCAGTCAGAGTATTTGACCGGCCGTTATTTTTCTTGCCACGCTTCTAACTGCCGATAAAGGGACGCGCCTGTGAAGTGCTGTACTTCCTCTGTCGATCGTCGAAGCCGAAAAACAAGTCGTGAGTCTTCTCCTTCCCTCCCTCCCCTCCCCCCGCCCCCCCCTCCCGCCTCCCTTTCTCCCTCTTGCCTTATTGCGAGAGAGGGCGCGGCGTTGCGTTGTGGGTCCCCCCCCCCCCCCCCCCCCCCGCTCGCTTCATCTCAAGCAGAGATTTATGAAAGACCCCTCCTCCCCCGGTTGCTTTGTCTCCTCGCTCCATAATTGCTTCCGTTTCTTTGCCCTGATTTCGCACAGGCCGGGGTACGCCCCGCGAACCTACGCGCGAACAAGTGCAGGACGGGGACTCGCTTGCGGCTGTGCGACCTCCGCGGAGGAAAGGCCGAGGTTGACGCCGGTGGTAGCCTGACCAGCGACAGCCTTGGTTGGGGTGGAGGAGTCGGGGGGGGGGGCAAGGGGGAATCAGCTTCGGTCGAGTCCGGGGGGTGGGGGAGCAGGGGGGGCTCGTTTAGTGGCGGCAAGAGGACCCCCTCGGCTTGTCGCTGGGAGGACCTGGAGGCGTCGAGTGGCGACCAGCTCGTGGGGACCGCGGCGCTGTCGCTGATGGAGGGAGATCTCGTGCTCTTACAGGACGTTTCGCAGCCCGTGAAACAGCTGGCCGCCGCCGCGACCGAGGCGTCCATGGGCGCTGGCGATCGCGGTGGTGGGGGCAGCGGCGGCGGTTCCGGCTGTACCACTTGGTCTCCATCGCGCCGAGGGGGCACCGCTGGCACAGATTCCACCGACGCGTGCGACATGTCGAGCATAGGATCGTGGTATGGGGGTGGCGCTAGCGATGCCGGTGGAGGTGGTGGCGGTGGTGGTGGCGCCAGCGGCGGCGGGTCGTCCTCCTCCTCTGCGTGGCCGCTGACGCTCCCGGCCAACAAAGCCTCCGGGAGCTACTACAGCTATAAGCCTAAGGAGCGCGCCCTGCGCATCCTAACCAGACGCGACCGGCTGGAGGAGGGAAAGGTCGTGGCAGCAGCTGCCGCGGCCGCTGCGGCGGCTGCTGTGGCCGCTAAAGCTGCTACTGCTACTGCTGTTGTTGCCGCTTCTGCTGCTGCCGCCGTCGTCGCGACAGACGTTTGCGACGTGCCACCTTGCGCCGGGGGCAACGGTAGTAGCGGCGGCGGCGGCGGTGGTGATGATAGTTGTGGTCGAGGTGGCTGTGTAGGTGATGTCGGTGGTATTGGTGGTGTTGATGGCGATGGCGACGGCGACGGCGTTAGCGGCGAAACAAGATCGCCGGGAGCGTTATCCGACGAGACGCTTGTGGGTGGAGCTGAGTCAGAAGCGCTGTCCTCGGGCGAGGAAACTGTAGGCGCCGGTGTCGCGCAGAGCCATCGGCGGCGAGAAGGCGACGGGAAGGGGGATATCGCAGCGGCGGCGGTGGCGGCGGGGGGGGCGAGGCAAATTGATGGCGTGAAACAAGAACACGAAGACGGGAGCTTTGAGGACCTGTGGGGGGTCCCAGAAGAGAAGGTCGACGGTGCGTGGAGGGTTTGTTCGTCGGAGAGAGAGACGTACGTGGGGCTAGGGGGAGCGGAGGGAGACGACGACGCGATGCTCATGCATTCGGAGGCGGAGGTGGCGGAGGCCGGGGGCAGCGCCCAGTTTGACGATCTCGCCGCGTTCGCCTCGGCTCCGTGATTCGATTTCTTGGCTCGATTTCGTGGCTCGAGTTCGCGATTCGATTGTGTTAATCGACTTTGTGGCTCGATTTTGTGACTCGATTCCGTGACTCGAGTTAGCGCTTCGAGTTCAGTTCCTGGCTCGGTTTCGTGGCTTGAAGTCGTGACTTGAAGTCGTCCAAACGGAGTGAGGGTAGCGGACGGGTGGTGGGGGGTGGGTGGAAGAAGTTTCTTTAGGAACTTTTTTTTTTTTGTCCCCTTGGGAAAACGGAGTAGTACGAGTAGTAGTATGTATGTCCCCGCCGACTTCTTTGTGATAGTGTCGTCTGCCCCAATAGAATGCACAGCCTCGTGGCGAGGTGTTAGTCGTGCGCACAATTGTTGATGGTTGTCTTGCGTGTTTGCCGCTTGGGCGTGCCGTCGATGGCGGTATGGAGATGGTTGTGCTCGGGAACAGGGTGTCAGGCTAGGTACGGATGGAGTGATGCTTGTACCGGGGCGATTGTTTCCAGGGAACGCTTGTCAGGTGGTTATAAATGTTGAGGAAATAACTACGAGTTCGACGGTTTTTGAATTCAACCAGTCGAGGTCAGCGCGGCGGTAGGTTTCATCGCCCGCTGCGTACTGATACAATTCACGAAAGCACAGCGGGTATTAGTAGTTGATGTCCTATTATATTCGTTGTACTATGCCGTTAAGCACTATCGGTAATGAGTCATACTCGCTCGCAGTAAAAAGTACCAGGTAGCAGCATCAGCAGCAGTAGTACAAGTATAGAGGGAGTAGTAGTGGTAGTAGGAAAAGGAGTAGGAAGGGGGGGGTCGAAGATCTCTACCCAACCATCGCGGCAGGTTTCCACCCACCGCGCGCGGCAGAATCCCAACTTTCTTACTACCGCCTCAAGTAACGGTATGCCTGCCCTTTTTTCTTACCGTTACCGCCTGCGAGAGGGGAAGGGGGGGGGAGGGGTCTTGATTGGCTCGTTTCCCGATTTTGCGACGATACACGAACGGAACTTTCTCACGAACACATTTTTGTACTTCTCCTGCGATTGAGTTATCCACTCGTTGCGCTTCTTCTCTTGCTGGTCTTCATTCAAGGGCGCGAGAAGTTCGATTGCTTTTTCCCGTTTTCTGCATTTTTCGTCTTTGCCTGCGGCCTTTTCGTTGTGTTCTATTTTCAATGTCTCTGTTTCCGATGTTTCGTTCTTCGATTTTTCTTTCTGGTTTATTTTCTCATTTTTCCTTCTTTCGTTCTTTTAGTTTTGTTTCAATAGTACAGTAGTAGCACGCGCGATTATTATGTGATGGTTGATGATTGAAGACAACAGCTTTCTCGTCCTACTCGGAAAACAAGTGCCAGTACCAACTTGTCAACGTAAGAAAAAGTCAAAATTTCCAACAACGAAAAAACGAAAAAACTTACGGTTGTAAGGGTGATTTTGATCGTTCATTGCTTTCGTTCACTTCCTATCGATGATGAAGATACTGGCTGTAGTCCCAATGCGTTCGGTCGAAATGCGTCAGCTTCGTGGTGGGACAGAAAACGGTATACGGGAGATATTTCATGCAGTAAATGGTATGCGGGAAATCCGCCACAGAAAGCTCCACATACGTAAGCAGTAGAGCTTACCACTTATCCGAGATTTTGATTTGAATGGCTTGGGGTCACAGGATTTAATTTAGGCATGCTCTGATTGGCTTATAGGTTTTAGGACTAGGGATGGTTCTATTCGTACTGCACACTGCGGGTCAACCATTTTCTCGAATAAGTGGTAAGCAACCCGCCTCATATGGGCAGCTCAAGGCGCAAAACACCTTACGGCGTGTACACCGATTCCTGACGCGTGCAACGACAGGGGTAGCACTTTTGGGCCATTTTTTTTGTCGCTTGTGACTGATGGGGCTTCTCACCGGACAACACTACTTACTTACCCAAGACGTGCCACGACAGGGTCAACACTTCTTGGCTACAATAATTTGTGAATGACGGGCTCCTCAACCCCAAGCCGTGGGGGAATGTTTTTTTTTGCGATAGTTCTTGTACACCTGTGAGTAGGCCATGGGATTGCTTATTGGGTTGCACTTTCAAATTTCTCAAAATGACTTACTACTCCCTAGGGTTTACCCTAGGGTTATCTACAAGCAAAATTAATTTCCTGTCCTAACGGAAAATGACAAAAAACGGCACACCAGCGCTTTTTTTTGCCAGTTTACGGTACGAAAAACTCAAAACCAGGCCATCAGGGTACACCCAACCCAAGTAAGATGGTATTTTCTGTCAAGGTACCGAGTGTTACGTTATCCGAGGTGTGCAATTCTCACAGCCAATCGAGAGGACAGCAGTACGCATGTGCCTGCTGTCGCCACCGTTTGCCTGCGCCACCACCACGCACCGCCGCCTCTGCTGTTGTTCGAGCTGCGCGGTTGGTATTTTGGATCGACAATCTCGTCATAATTTCATTCACGTATATAGTGGACCCAAAAGCTGCGTCACAGTAGTAGCAGGATGCCCCCTGCAACCACTTGAGAGCGCAGCAGTAGTAGTAGCGGTATAGTTCCTGCGGTCGTCCTTTGCCTCCACACCATGCACACCGCCTATATCTTGCTGTGCAAACGTTGCTCGACCGGCATTGAGGCGGACGAAAATCGACCGGAACGCCTCAAAATCGTTCGACGACAGACAACCTACCCTTCTAACACCCTACACAGCTGGTCGAAACAGGACTGCAGTGATCCTGACTTCTCGATACCTGCAACCTACGGTACCCACTGCTTATTATATAGTGCCAAAACCAAATTTTATAGTACCAAAACTACAAGAAAAAAGCGGAAATTCTATGGTACGAATACGTGCTTCCTACGTACTTTTCTTGATACTTACATTATCATTAGAACGATAACGGCCCATGTCAACAACGGTGCTGCTGCTTAGCGGCCGGAGTCTCGATCGGACTTCTCTGTATCACCCTTCGACCTGATGATCAAGTCCTCCCCAACAGCGGATGGCCAGATGACGTCGTGGAACGGCATGCTCGTATCATGTACACTCGGACTGCTCTTGGATTCAACTGGCAACTACACTACCGATTGCCATGTCGAGGACCATGGCCATATATCGAGATAACCGCATCCCAATATGTGTTGAAACGTTTTGATTTTTTGTGTGATATTGCTTCTCGATTCGGACTGCCTGCCTTCTTGTTTCCGTCTTTTTGCTAGAACGCATTTTGCAGAAATGTTGCACGGCGCGTCCAGCCTTTCGAGTTCTGCGCAGCTACATTTATGGTAACTGTTCGGTCGACAGAGTGTTGTTTACGGGGTGCATGTACGAAACGATCATTGGCGAAAAGTCAACTTGTATGCCTTTTGTTATCTTGGATTTCACTGCGGCGTTTTATTTGGTATGGCTGTGTTCGCGACACGTCGAGGTCATCGCAATCTGCGCGATGCGACTGTGAAGTTATGTTTTGGTTTTTTGCTTCGAAATAGCGGCAACTGCAGCATCTTCAAACAAGTAATATTCTACGTGGCAAACATCGACGTCGCGAGAGAATTTTCATACCTCCGTCCAACCTTTTTTTGTTATATGGTAACACCTAGGGAACAGCAGGGCAACCCTTGCCCTGCCCTACAATTCTCTAATATCTTGGCAACCAAACTGATGTTTATGGGAACGTGCCGGTATTGTCGCGGCTTGATGTTCGGGTTGGACGCTATAATGATGGACTGCATGGAAGGGGATGGGTCTTTTAGCCCTTCTTGCCGAAGGCGTCGGGCCGCGTCTCACGATTGCCAGCATCGCACCTCCAACTGCTGCAAGCGGTAGGTGTTTTACTCCCTCTTGCCGAAGGCGTCGGGCCGCGTCTCACGATCGCCTGCATCGCACATCCCGCTGCTGCAAGCAGAAAAATATTGCCACAGAGGACATGTTTAGTCACTTTCATCGACGGTTAGTGCAGTACATAGCACCGTGAGAACCACGAGGGACTCTCGCGGCCGGGCATCGCTCTTGCCCAAATGAGCAACAAAAGATACGGTAGGTGGCTGAAGACTTGGTTTTACGTGACGCACCAGGTCACCTACAAACTAACGTAACGTACTCTCCATCGTTTGATGGCTGCTGCGATTTTTATTCAGTATGCAAAACAGAGAGCGTTTTCGGAAAAACTTCCACATCCGTTGCGCTAATAAAGAAAATAAGGCGCGCGAACCCCGCCGATACTTGCTTTATTTGGTTTTATATTTCGAATCTAAGTACCCATGAGACTCGCGAGGACTCAGCCATTTCAGCCCCTGAAACCCTTGAGATTCACGAGGACTCTGTCGTTTCAGTACTTCGACGTACTCTTGGACTCGGTATTCGCGAGTCAACGACTGAGTCCCGATGACTGGGCAATGGTACTCTGCGGACCTTTTTGTTTGCAGTATGTAGTTATCGTGTCGCTGCTGCAAATTTTCACTCCCACCCGAAATGGACCTGACCTCTGCAGTATTGTGTTGTTGCATCGTCACTGCTTTTTTCGCTCCGACCCCGAATGCACATATTGTTACTGTTTGTGGCCGACGTGTTTGCGAACGTATCGTTCCTACTTTTTGGCCGCTTTTCTAAGCCCGACCAATCCCTGAAACTTCCATACCTCCGTCCAACCTTGTATTAAATGGTAACACCTAGGGAACAGCAGGGCAACACTTGCCCTGCTATACGTACAATTAATAATAGCATGGAGGTCCTCAAAGAAAAAATGGGTGCACCTGTACCTTAACATGTGTCCCAATATCATTTCTTTCAATGAAGGGGGTTTTTCTTTAAAACTGTGCTTGGGTGATAAATGGAAGTAGAGCTCAAGCGAGGGGCCTCCATAAAATACGAGGGAATACGAGGCCGTACCGCCCCCGCGGCGGTAGGGCCACAACGACAACATTTGCCTGTATCATGCGAAAATAGTCGTTAAAAAAATCGCAATTGACAGCGAAATGTAACCATGTTAAACAGGGACACAAAACAGATAATTATCAGTTTGTAACACTGAGTCTCTGTTTCGGTAATTGCAAATGTGTCTGTCTGTCCGTCTGTCCGCATGTCTTATATTTTCGAACACCTTGTTCCAATGATCGATATAAATAAGGTCGTTGCAGATGATATTCATACTATTAATACATATTCGACTCTTACGGACCCTATACACTGAAACATACCATACCACCAGGCAATATTTAGCCATACGATACGTGCACCACACCGTACCATCATACCATATCACAAACCGTGATTTTTCCATGTAGCGTATCCACCAAACAAACCGTATCATCATACCATACCAACATACGATATCACATACCGTGCCACTCCGTACCGTACCACGTACCATGCCATACACATACTACAGTACCTACACCACCCGAGGGGCTCAACCATACGAGGACACGAGAAAAACATGCCCAATAACAAGGATAATGCTGTTGAACCAAGGGCCCCAACCATACGAGCACAGCTTTGCAGCAGCATTGCAGCAGGGGCAGCCACAGCTCTGCAGCAGTAGCGCATCCGTATTACACCGCCATACAATCCAAACCCCGAACCCAACCAAGTACAACCTGCTTCTCGGTGTAAAGTATGAACTCGCAGCCATCATCCTGCAAGAACAGCAGCAACACCGGTGGCGTTGAGAACGGTAGTCAGGCTGCGCAGGCTGAACAAAAGAGCAATCACGCGACGAGCGTGTCAGGTCCCTGGGACCGCAGAGTTCACCGGGTGCGTCGCCATCGTGTGAACGCTTACTATCCGCTAGTTGGCCTTGAGATGGATGGGGCGTTCGAATTACGGCCTATGTGCCGGGTTGTGCAGTGCAGTGTGGTGTTTGTTGTGCTGCGTGTGCTCGACATAGTCGGGGAAATACTGTGGTCGATCATTTCCAGTTCCTACGAGAGGCAGTCGGTTGAGTCACAAGTGCTGGATGCGGTAAACAAAAAAAAATTAGAGAGCCACGACGAATATCCCGTATCCCCGCCCGGTACGACCACCAGTAGTGTCGATTACTTTGTAACCGTCGTGTACTAGCGCAATAAATCTCAAACCCGGCCTCCGCTGCAGACCACTGTGCCGCCGTAGATCTGTGACGTTCGTCATCCCCACTCTTCTAGTAATAGTAGGCTGTGAAAAAGTCTGGTGCATCACCACTACCAACACGAAAAGTGTACCAGGTAGTTCGCTTTCATTTTGCGATCCTCTGTGTGATGCAGACATCTTCTGTCTATTCGTTCGTCTGTCGATTACTTTGTCACTGCTTGTTGGGGGCATTATAATTCGTTTTTATTTTGCGATCCTCTGTAGTGTGTGGTACAGACATGTTCTGTCTATTCGTCTGTCGATCACTTTTTTACCGTCGTACATTTCGTTTCCCCGATTTCAGAAAATAAATAAAAATATTTCTTGCAAGCTGTACCTACTGACCCACCACCGTCTGGACGTACATGATGACGTTATAATAGCATGCTTCGTAAAAAAGTGTGTGTGTCTTTCGGTACGTCGGGGCGGGTAGGCTTCCGGCTTCCATCGTCGCTCGGAACCGGAGGCGTGTGAGCCTCGGGCTCCTAGAGGCGAAGGGAGACATTCTGCTATACACAGATATCGGTAGACGTGGTTTCCCGTATACACTATCGCCGTATGGACCAGGCAAGCCGCAACCTATTGGTGGGTGTTGGGCGGTGGGGCGTCCAGCTCTCGCCGTGCTCTCGTACTGCTGTACTGGCATACCCCACTCTGTCTCGTAATATAGTAACCATTCCGATTTTAATAATGAGGCGCGCGAGCGCGAAGCGCGAGCCTTTTCTTCTTTTCCAAGGAAAAAAAGTAGACGTTCAGTCTGAGCCAAACCCCGCCCGCTGGGGTGCCGTCTGTGCCCGTGCCGACTGGTCTCTCTCGACACTCTCACCAACTCCAACTGCGACTTCACAAAAAAAAGCAAGCAAACTAAAAACAGCGCTCGAATGCATTTCATCGAGAGCAACAACGATCTTAGATACCAGGTAAATATCACACAACATTCAAAAGTGGGGATCAACAACTAGATCGGATGCGTACTCACGCCTGACGACGTGCTTGCGACAACTCAACAAAACGCTGAAAGTGACTTGAAGCTACTACGTACTCTGCTGTAAGTGGAGAACATGAGTACTAGTAGTGTTAAGATCAAGGTCGGGATACTTTGTATCCCTGGACAGGTTTGCCTGTCATGTCAGCACTCGTTGGTACCGACGTGTGTTGTTTGCTTAGAGATAGAAAAAGAGCAGCTTTATTCCTTTCGTGCACGTGGAGACTAAGGGCCGAGCTCATGCCTCGCTGGAAAAGCCCGCGTTTTCCATCTACGAAACGCCTCCCAAGTACTACAAATACGTTCCCAGTGGCTGAACCCAGGTAATTACCGGACTTTCAGCGTCATTCAAGGCAGCATCATAACACTAGCCCTCTCTGATGAGCCGTATAATATGAAGAAGTATGGGAAATTCGTGGAAGCCCCCGATTCCACGAACTAGGACATGAGTCGAAGATGCGGCTCCTCAAAACCCACTCCCACACCTCTGAACGGCGAGGCAACGAAGCCGACAAGGTGCGTAAAAACAAGAAAGAAAGGAAGGCCTAGGCCTAAGGGGCAGGGGTAAATCGTCAACGAAAACGATCGCCATGCCACCCGCAACAGGGGGGAGGGCGAGGAAGTTTCATGGAAAAGCGAGAAGTGAATACCAGAAACTACTGTAGAAGAAAAAAAAACGCGGAATACGCCAATAACCGCCTAAACCCAGCCCACAACTCTGGAAACGCGTTCTGCGCCACCAATGAGTGGCCCGATTACCCAGACCAGCCCCGACACTGAGCCAGGGGATAGGCAGGACAAAATACACAAAAACCATCCCCAACCCAGCCCAAGCAAAAACACACCAGAAACACACACCGAGCAGAACCCCCCCCCACCCGAAAACTCGGAAAATGTCAAGAAGTAGAAAATCCACCCCCCAAAGTCCAGGAAAACGACAAGAAAAAAAAACGAGTGCAGCCGAGAAGAGAAAGTCAGCTATCCATGGCGGCACCTCGAGATTCAGCTACGTTACGCAAGACCCCCGTGCAAACACGCTAGCCAAGTGAATTTGCAGACACCAAGAACCTCATACAGCTCTCGCCGAAGTCGTGTAGCGCGCCGGAGAAAGAGGAAGCTTGATCGGTCCCGGGTCGTCGAAAAATCGAACCAAATATACTCCATCCGTTGGCGTAGTCGCGTTGATTTTCCCGGATTGGAAACCCTTTGTGGTTTCACGCGCAGGTTCGGGTCCGGCCGTCGACGCCACTTGTGAACATCATGATCGGGACACTTTGTATCCTAGGACATGTTTGTCTATTAAGTCGGTACTCGTTGGTACTCACGTGTGTTGTTTGGTTCGAGATAGAAAAAGAGCAGCTTTGTTCCTTTCGTGCGCGCGGAGACTAAGAGCCGAGCTCCTGCCTCGCTGGGAAAATCCCTGGTTTTCCATTTACGAAACGCCTCCCAAGTACTACAAGTACGATCCCAATACTTGAAACCCAGCGGGTAATTACCGGGCTTTCAGCCTCATTCAAGACAGTATCATAACAAGTAGTTTGATAACAGGTAACTTGGTACTTGGTATGCCTCTACGGTCGTTTTTTTACTCTCCAGCTTATTAATATTGGGTGGGAGGTTATGAGGTTATACCCTCCGCGACATAGAGGACGAACACGAGGGTCACATGTATATTTCGTTGTCTCCCATGGTACTTGCTTCATTTAGATGGAACTTAGGGTTCAACATTCGAACTGCACGAGATTTTCGTGAAAGATAGCAAGCTCGGCGCGCTCTTGCGCATGCAAGAGAAATAAGAGAAAACATAAAAATATGACAACAGTACGTGGTACGCATAAAATATGGAAAGTTTGGATAGCGTGCAGCAGCATTGTGTGCTTATTCGTAACCCGAGGTTAGAGTTTAGACCCTGCTCTGCTACCACCGTACCACGCCGAAGAATACCGCACATATACGACGTACTCGTACATACATATTGAAAGTTGAAAGCAGCCCCGCACACCAAACTCGCCAAACACCCTCAACACAAAGCCCCTGTTTGACACCATCCCGGTGCGCGTTGCCATGCGTAATGAGGGTATACTTTGTGTGACGGTACAAAAAAGCGTCGAAACTACGAAAGTGTTCGTAGATGCGGCGGAGTTACAGTAGTAAGCTTTTGTGTGGGTTCGTTGTGCAGTTTGTACCCTCTTTGTACCCTTTCTGACGACACATATTTGGCAAGTTTTTTTGCCGAAATTGCAAGTTTATGGAAATTTGGACTTGCCAAAATAGCAACAAACTTGCCAAACTTTTTTTGGAGGTTTCTGTTCTGCTTCGTTGGCAAGTTTATGGAAAGAAATCTTTGCTATTTTATTTGCTATTTTAGCCCAAAAACGCCAACGCAAGGTTGTACAAACTAGACCACCCCACGATGCCCTACGCTAGATTCGCTCTAACTTGTGCAGTAGAGGGAGATACGAAGGATACCCAGCGGGACACTTTGTATCCCTGGACAGGTTTACCTATCAAGTCGGTACTCGATGGTACTCACGGTGTTGTTTGCTTAGAGAGAGAAGAAGAGCAGCTTTATTCCTTTCGTGCACAAGGAGACGAAGAATCGAGCTCGTGCCTCGCTGGGAAAACCCCTGGTTTTCCATCGAAGATACACCTCCCAAGCACTGCAAATACGATCCCAACAACTGAACCTAGGTAACTACCGGTCTTTCGGCCTCATACCAAGCAGTACCATAACACTAGCCCACTCTGATGAACCGTATATGCAGAAATATGGGAAGTTCATGTAAACCCCGATTCCACGAGCTAGAACATGAGTCGAAGATGCGGCTCCTCAAAACCCACTCCCACACCTCTGAACGGCAAGGTTACGAAGCCAACAAGGAAGACCAAAAAAAAAAGGAAGGCCCAGCCGTAAGGGATAGGAATAAATTGCCAACGAAAGCCATCGTCATGTCACCCGCAAGGAGGGTGAGGCGAGAAAATGTCTACGGAAAAGCGAAAGGTTGGCACAAAAAGCGAGGCGGTCCTGCGCCCCAGTATGCGTAGTCAATTTTATCCAGACCGCCCCCGGCTCCCGAGCGAGGCGGTATCGGCAGGACGAGAACGTCCTGCCGACGACGCCACTTGCCAAGTTCAAGGTCGGGACACTTCGTGTCCTTTGTTAGACTTGCCTTTCGAGAAGGTACTCGTTGGTACTCACATGTGTTCAATGTTTAGAGATCGAAGAAGAGCAGCTTTATTCCTTTCCAGCACGATGAGAGACTGAGAGCAAGGCTCGTGCCTCGCTGGGAAAATCCCTGGTTTTCCATCGCCGATACGCCTCCCAATTACTAATAATACTGTTATGATACTGCTTTGTATGAGGTTGAAAGCCCGGTAATTACCTGGGTTCAGTCACTGGGAATGTATTTGTAGTACTTGGAAGGCGTTTCTTAGATGGAAAACCAGGGGTTTTCCAGAGACGCACGGGGTTGGTCTCAGTCTCCGCGTGCACGAAAGGAATAAAACTGCCCTTCTTCTATAGCTAAGCAAGCAACACACGTGAGTACCAACGATTACCGACTTAAAAGGCAGACCTGTCCAGGGATACAAAGTGTCCTGCAACCTTGATCTTAACAAGTGGCGTCGTCGGCAGGACAAAACAATACGACCCCAATACCTGAACCCAGATAACTACCGATATTTCGACCTCATTCAAAGCAGTAGTACCAAAACACGCACCCACCCCCATCGTAGCTATGCATATATGTCCAATCTACTCAATCAGGTTGGCTTTCATCTATGGACAGCCAAGATGCCAGGAGACAGCACTTACTCCACCCCTTTTGACAGGCAGCAAATTTGCCTTGACACGCCTTGACTTTGACACCAAAACTATGAGGTGCAAGTGACACCAAAGTACTAGGTGTCGGAGACTGGGCCCTACCTACGCCCTTGACAACGCACATCTTGCCTTGCTTTGCAGGTCTCCTGACATATTTGTTGGACAGCGGTGATTTCGCCACTTAGCGTTGCCGCGACAGGGTGCGCTCTGTGGCGGATTTCTCCTCTTGTACCATCAAAACTGACGCGAAACACCAAATCTGTCGGTATCACGAAGCATTAGAAACATTTTGCCTAATTATTAACAAAATTAAAATAGTGACGGACTAGTAACGTTTTGAAGGTGTGGTGGATGTTCACTATTGATAGAAATTAGTATGGATTGTCCACAATTTCGGAAGCTTTCTGTCCATTGGAATTTCTGAACAATCAGTTTCAAGCCCCCCCCCCCCCCCCGCGGGAAATGCTGTACCATTTTATGTCGTACGAATGGCCTACCAGTATGTCCGAAAAAGCATCGTTTGAGTTGCGTAAAAACTCAAGTGCGATCATTGTTTACATCTTTTTTTTCATCACTGTTATTCTCGACTTTAACTCGTAGAGGTTTACCCTCAGCGATCTTGTGGACAAGCCGCGTTCACAGGTGTCATCCCTTCTCCCCCCCTGTACGTGCCTTCATTTTTGTTGCGCATATGGTCCAGTATTCGCACGTCTCGACGATTTTCATCGAATGTTGCTAACTCACGCTCTCGCGTTTTCCGCTAATCAATTTTGATGCAAGAAAAAGTCCCTACGAGTATGCACTCGGTGAGGCTCGAACCCACGAAATTGATCGTGGCAGGCGCGCCAACCACCTACCAAGCCACCGGGGGATGTACACTGCAGACGACCTAATCAAACAAAATCAAAACTCACGTCGGCTACTTCCACTTTAATTCAAGTCAAATACCAAAACTATCAGTATTGATAGTATTTTTAACGAGTCCCACCACTGTGGACGGACATAGAAGAACCGAACGTTCCTTATATTTCCTTCCAGAGGGGAGAGCGGTGTACAAAATATATCTCGTACCTGGTTGGTACTACCGTAGGACTACGAGCGCATGTAAAAGAACAGGGAGAACCAACACCCTGCAACAACAGCACCGGTGAGCATTGACCAACCACACCAACAGCAGGCAAGCAAGCAACACTCGGAAGGGAGTTTCTGCTCGGAACGAGACCGCGGGTCTGAGGAGGGGGGGGGGGGGGGGGTACTCATCATCATGCATGTCTAATGCATGGGCGTAGTCGTACGGCCGTAGACCCTCGCATCCTTACAATGCCGCAACGAAGCACGTCGGGTTTTCACCGACCAGGCAGACATCGCTAGCACCAAGTGCGAAGCGCCGTGAGGTATTCGGTAAGTCGCATGAAGGGAGGATGCTAAACACGTGCCAGTAGCACATAACTGTGAAGGTGTTGCCTACTGAGTTACAAAGAAAAAAGATCGATCGATTACCCAGCCCCTCTGAACGGTGGGATAATTCGGGCGTCGGTACCGCATACGGTCGTACGCTGACCTACTCGCTTCGTCTCAATACCTGGGGGAACCAGGGAGATACGTGGGTCGGGGGGGGGGGTGGTCGAGTGCAAGTGTAGTGGGGGTGGGGGCGGGTGGGCCTGGGGGGAGGTGTGGGGTGGGTGGGAGGGCTCTGAAGGGAGGGGTGCTAGATTAGCTGGTTGATGGGGAAGTGGACGTTTGGTGTCGGTTTTGTGGGGGGTTGGGGCGGAGGGGATGGGTGGGGCAGGGGACTTTCGAGGGGGATGGGTGTCAATGGGGTGGGGCCCGACGGCTCGGTTGTCTGGGGAGGGTGTTGAAGTAGAGGGGTGTGGGGTGGGGGGTGGGGGCACGGGGGGGGGGGGGGGGGGGGGGTGCGAGAGGTAGTGTCGGGTGGGAGGGTGGGTGGGCTGATCGGGGGTCGGGGGTGGAGCGGTGGGGTGTGGGGCGGGGGGGTTAGTCGGTGTTGGGGCTGTTGGGTGGGTGTCTGGCGGGGGGTGGGGGGGGATGTGGTTGGGTGGCCACGGGGGTGGGGGGTGGGTGGGGGGGGGGGGGGGGTGTCAAGGGGGGGGGTGGAGGGGGGGACGAATGTGGGGGGGGGGGGGGGGGGTGAGGGGGTGGGTTCGATCGATCCGGGTTCGAATGTTGCTTGGGGTGGTGCCCGGAATATGCGCTGGTGATGGGAGTTGCGGTGGAGGGGTGGGGAAGGTCCGGGGTGTGGGTCAGGCTGGGGGGGGTGGGGGTGGGGGGGGGGGGGGGGGGGGGTGTCGTGTGGGTGGGGGGGTTGGGGGGGGGGGGGGGGGGGGGGGGGGGGGGTGGGGGTGCCTGGGCTCGGGGTTGCAGTTGGCGGGGAGGGGGGGGGGGGGCAGGGATTGCATGTCCTAATGCATGGGCGTATGCTCGTCGGCCGTAGATGCCGCAACGGGGACAGCACGTTTAGGGACGCACGCGCAAGTGTTTCTATAGAAGAAAAACGTTCGAAGTGAGACTCGAACCCGTGTTCTCCGTGACGTCTAATGTGAAGGTGTTACCCACTGAGCTGTAGGGGTAAAAGATTGATCGAATATTCCGCCCACGGTTATCCGTAAAAACATAACCCTTTTAGGATAGCAGCCCCGTTTGGTGGACAAACTACTTAGAACAATACGTACAGTAGTGGTTTTACCCCAAAACGGGACTGCAGTACAAAAAGAGGATAAGACGCGCGCTACGGTATATAGGGGTATTATCCGTAGCTCCTAATATTTATGAGTCTCCTCGCCTGAGGAGCTCCCTATCTTACCCAAGATGACCCAAAGCAAATCAAGATGAGAGCAATTGCTATGAGGATTACCTTCGGCTGGGTTAGTCGATCGTTTTTTTTACCCCCATAGCTCAGTAGGTAATACCATCACATTTGGCGTCGACGAGGTTGCGGGTATCGCACTTCGCACATTTCTTTTATAGGTTCGCTTGCGCATGCGCCCGAATAAAAGTGACTGCCTGGTAAACGAAGATGGTAGGTAGGTCAGCGTACAGCCGTATACGGTACCGATGCCCAAAGATCCCGCCGTTCGGAGGGGGGAGAGTGTTTTAAAGATTACCCTGGGCCGGGTAATGGATCTTTCACCCCCGTATGTAGCAGGTATCAGCTTCACACAATCACATGGCCTAGATATGCAACGAAAAAAATGTACAACGTAAATGTCATTCCAATGCTATTGGGTACCCTTTTGAGACTACAGTCCCGTTTTGGGGACAAACCACTCAAATTAGAAGTAGTTTGTCCCCAGAATGGGACTACAGTAGTTACAGAGTTAACTAAGGACTCGCGTCAGGTCAGACGCGTTTTCCTCAAAAGGTATTAACTCTATTCTCGTACATATATATACCACTGATCATAATAAGGGGGAAATCGTCGTCTCGGCGCCGCGCAAGAGCACTTCAAATAAATGTGGTGCAACCGCGTGGAGCATTACTCCCAAGAAAAGACGGCGGCTTGCTTGAACCGTCGTCTTGCGTCGAAAAAAAAGACGGCGGTGGCTTGAGGCATCGTAGTGGACCTCAATGCGCGTCGTCGACGCCGGAAAGGGCGTTACCACCGCGGGCAACCGCGGGTGCACGCCGGGATAGGGTGAGCAAGAAAGCTCCGGGCGCCTGTTTTTGCGTGTGCTTGGCATGCGGCTATCGAGGGGAGGAGCATCTCACACATAAATGACGACCGAAGAGAGCTTTTCGGACTGTATTGGTAGCAAACCACCAGCGTTTGTTCGCGTCTGTATCATGTTTTCGATGTTTTTTTAACCGTACTGTGGCGTAAAGTTCGTCAAACGAGTGCTGCAAGGCTCGGCGACTTCTGCGTACCGTATGTGCGCGGCCGTGAAAGAGAGAGAGAGAGAGAGAGAGAGAGAGAGAGAGAGAGAGAGAGAGAGAGAGAGAGAGAGAGAGAGAGATATCGCGTGCTATGATACATTTGTTCATTTTTTCACGGTTTCTTTTCTCTTCTCTTCGTACTGTCTATTCGTCCCATACATGCACCCACGAACACTCAAAGTCACACAGTACTCTTAGGAATCAAAAGATTTCTTTGTTTCGCTAGACTGGAACTTACCATACTGCTGTATCATACTCGTATGTGGCTCAGCTGTTCAACTGTGAGCCCATGGGATTCCTTCTTCGGGTGTGCTATGCCCGCTAGCACCCTCCCCCCCCCCGCTTGTGTTTACAAGTTTATTGTCGTATAGTATTATACTGTAGTGCAGCCCCAATGAATGACATTGGCCTGCTTCTCCCTACGTAGGCGATTCACATGTAACGCTGGATAAAGGCATACGGTTTCTTTTACTTACCGAAGTACCAGGTATATAAATTGCCGCTTTTTATTGTTTGAAGAAGCGCGGAGATACCAAGGTTTTACTACAGCAGGTAAAACAACGCGACGAGGCGGTATGGGACGGGCCCGACTATACTGTGCTGGTTGTGTCCGGATATACTTTTGATCACTCACACGTGTATTGTATTGTGACTGATCTAAGCTCCTGAGGAGTGGGAGATCAAATCTCCCTGGGTTCACCATATTATGACTGGTCTGAGATATAAATCCATGCCGCTCGCCTTTGATCCAGTTTGCGTTCGTGTTAGGTTCAGTTGAGCCACTTACAGGTCTTTCCTTCGTCGCTATCCATCTCCTGTTTCGTGTGTCTGGAGGGTGAAATGTCTTTTTCCGGCAATGCGACCATTCCGAGCTCCGGGCAGGTACAAGGCGAGTATTCGAGCATGCTCTAAACGATAGCATGCAACATGCGTGTGATATACAAGCGCATCGTCCATGGTGATGTCCGACTTCCAAGATACTGCTTCCGTGTCTTTGCGCCATCATAATCTTAGAAACCTTGGGTGACTCTTGATACACGAATACGAGGATGTGTCCTAGGCCGTACTACCGTAGCTATAGGCGGAGGGTGTAGGGTGTACAAGTGGGGGTCAAGCGGTTGGACGTTCCCCGCTGCACCCTCCTAGTGGAAGGGGGACGGCAATCAGCCGTTGCCTAAGGTTTCCAATATTATGGCGTATTGACATGAGGTCAGCATTCTTGGGAGTCGGACATCACCCCTCGTTTCTGCTGATTACGGCCACGAAGAAACGACATAAATATTAATCGAAGTCAAGCATCATGGATGGTGAGCTTGTACATCTCACACATCTGGCATATACGGCTGTACGTAGCACTTGGTTGGACACATTCGTTTGGATTTTCCGTTACGTAAAGCCAACCAAGGGGACTGTTACAGGCTACATTACACCATTTTGTTTGCGTGTCTACATGTAGGAGTCTCTACGGTGTTGCCGGTATTTGCGGCAAGCTCATCGTTCGACCGCTCCCAACCCCATGAAAAACTTTTGCTGGGTAGAAGCACGCCGATACTGCATTTTCGGCGCTGCATTACAAAGCGATGATTTCGATGACAGCATTCACTTATTATTTCGTCTCCCCGAATTCAGAAAAAAAAACAGATTTCTATTTTCAAGCAAAAAGGAGCATAGCACACTGGCTACGCCACCGATGAAGAAGGAGCCTTCATTGAAATATTGCTGTTCTCCAGGCCGATAACGTATCTCTTCAGTAGTCGTCGTAGATGCTGCGGGAGGAAAAACTACGATCCCATGAAAGATAGCAATTTATTGGGCCCCCAAAAGGGCTAAAACGATCAGGATTCTTGTATATTTGCATCAACTATTCTACAACTACGAGCTACGGATCTCGGTTGCAAAATTCCCAATTCCAAGTCGCCATGTTCACGTTGCCGAACCGCCTACTCGCGAATACTTGACGACGCATGCCTGAGGGTGCTAGCGTCCCCTTGAAAAAAAAATCGGTACAGAGCTGCCCCTGTAAAGAGGTGTAATAACGATGCTTTCAGATTTCGGAACACGTATCCATACGCCCGTGGAGAAGCATGTAACTCGGTACTGGGGATTTTTTGGAATTCGTGCCTGGATGGAAAAAACAAATAATAGATGGGAGAGAGGACTTGGACGATCGATGGTGATGGTGACGATGCCTATTGTAAAACAAGAATGAATGGCGATTGGACACACTTTTTTTTTTGTGATTGTTAACATTCTGCTTCGATCGATGGCGACGCCGATCAATCGATCAAAGATGATGGGTTCTTTTGTCTTTCGCCGAGACCCGTCGGGTCGTTGCAACGGACTGTACGTCACCACGATGGAAAGAAATCTTGCACGCTGTGACTGATCCCTCCGTTTTATTTTCACGGGCCAGAAGTAACTACGCAACGCAACAACAGGGATTTGGTGCATTTTTCCAGGGTTGTTCCGGGATTGGGAGAAACCTCGCGGGTTGGGTCGGGTCGGGTAAGGTGACCAGACCCGACCCGTTAGAGTTTAAGACCCTTCCTGACCTGCATCGACCGGAAACGACCCGTGATATTGAAAAAAAACCCTGAACTGACCCGCGGGTCGGTTCATGACCCGTGAAGAACCCTGGATTTTTTTTCGTAACACCAAATATGGTACAATTATTACGTATATTACGATTCCGCGTTCGCTGGAGAACAGCACGCCGATGTCGTTGGTTGGTGCTGCGTTACCAGTGTGTAATACGGTTCCGCGTTCAGTGCGCATACATTCCATTTCTTTCCATCCCATCGAATCACTGATAAAATAGAAAACAAATACATACGCATGCTGCATGCAAATCAGTCATGATGATCTGCTACCTCAACACCGCTTATCACGATCAGATTAGCCAGCCAGTCAGTCGATCTAGAGGACACGAGCATTACAGGTAGGAATTACCTGTCTATATGCTAAGGTAAATACGTACCGCATTAGATACCGCATCATGCCCGTCCACACAAACAAATGTCCAGGTCAATGACGGTGGACATGTTACTACGTACCTACAATATATGATGGATGCCGTATCCGATCAGTCAAGAAAAGAGAGCATGACAAAAATAGTGGTAGGAATTACCTACAGATACCGCCAAAGATTGCGCAAGATAATCGCAAGATATCTAACGAGCACAAAGAACAGACCGCGCAAGGCACAGTAGAAGATGTCGACTAAGACACTCGCACAAGATGCCTTGACAAGATACCGTACGGTATACCGCACCAGGTAAAATACACCGCACTAGGTACCTCATAGTATGCCTGGTACCGCACAAGATACCGTCCGTAGAAGATACCGACTTAGATACCGCACAAAGTACCGTATAAAAGACACCGCATATGATACTGCGCAATATACCGCACCAAATCAGTCGAGAGAGAAGAGGATGTGCCAATGATGGTAAAATACCTATCTATGACGTGTACCAGCACTGTCTATATATAACACACGAACGGCAAAAAAAAAAGCAGCACGGCCACTGCTTTTTCTCTCTCTGTTCAAACGCACCACATACCGGTACAGAAAGACACACCACGCAAACTTGCAGCAAGCTGCGATATACGTAGTAGTCACGTAAGCACCAAGCACGGTGAAAGCGGTGGTACAAAAACACCCTCCCCTCTCCTCCTGCTTCTCCCCCTCCTCTTCTCTCTCCCTTCCACCAAATACACACACAACACAAAACATGCAAGCAGGTCTGTTTGGCGCCAATTGCCTACTGCCAGCAGCCAGAGCGGGCAGCTAGAGCGCACCAAAATAAGTCACAAACAAACATACAAAAAAAATCCAACGCACTACAGTGTACAGCCATGGGCAAGTACACCAAAGCACTTTTTGCCACGACGCTGTCGCCCCCCCCCCCCCCCCCCCCCCCCTCCCCCTCCCGTCCCGCTCGCCCCCCCCACCCTCTCCCGGGCCGTCAAACTATTCACCCTTCGCAACCCGGCGACCAACGAAACGCCTCGAAAAGTAAAGCAGAGCCAAACGCTCACTCGCCCGCGCCACTGAACATTTACCTAAGGATGGACGAAAAAAACCTACTCCTTCGCCCCCACCCATTAATCCATTCACTCATTCTTACGCCCTTGGCGGTGACATTGTCAGGGTTGCTTTCCACCCCCCCTCTTTTTTCTTCTTTTTTTTTTCCTTTCGAGCCTTTCTTCCTGTCTGTTTTATCGCCGCCTCGTCGTCTTTCTGCAGTGCTTTTTTTTTTTTTCGGTCGCTGCTTTTCTTCTTCTTGTTCCTTCTTCTTGTTGTCATCTCTCACCATTCCTGCTATATCTAACCGAACACGTATCGAAGACGTGCCATGCAATGCAACGCAACGCGACACGCAACTCTGCAACACCATCGCCCTTCCGCCTCCCTTCCCTATCGTCGCTCAAGAGCCGACCAGACTACTGTTTTTGGGGGCTACGTATAGTGTACTGTTTCGGGAGGGGGGTGGGCACGTCGAATAAACAAAAACAAAAAAGACCGGAAAATATAAGAAAAAAAAACACAAACCACCCACTGGATGGGTGCTGTGCTTCAAGACCAAAACACCTCTGTTCCGAAAAGCGGGAAATAGCTGAAACAACACGCTAGTTGCCCCCCCCCCCCCCTCCACCCATCGAACAGAAGGCCTCCTTGTCCCTCCCCCTCCTGTGGGTTCCGTTCTCCCGTCATTTTGTCCTTCACGACCCATGATACACTCTTGCACACATAAGGCAGCGCTAAGCTTCACGGCACAAGGCGTTGCCCAACTTTACCAACTGCTGCCTCTCACATACGAAGGGGGCGGTGATATATAAAGGGAGGGTGGGAGGGTGGTTTTTTTTTTTTTAGGATAATGTACAAAATCTATTGACTCAGGGAATGGAAACAGGAAACAGGGGGATTAGCGAAATTTACAGCTAACGAGCTAACTAAGATGGCACCACTCTGATGCAAAATATAAGGACCATTTTGATTGAACAATTATATGCTAACGGTCCCTATATTTCGGGTCAGAGTGGTAGATGACAACACGGAAATTGCGTTGAGAGGAGATGACTTCCACCAAAAACAAAACTATCTTTGAAAATTGAGAACGCTCCTAATTTCTCCTTCTTTCGTTCGTCCGCTCGTTCATTCTTTTTTTCCTTCGTTTCCCTCTTTTTTTTTTGTGCTCGCTGTAAGATTGTTTCGCCAAAATAACTCAGAAGCTACAATACTTGGCGACCATCACCATCACCATCGCCACGCACGCCGACCATCACCCCTAACCCACCCTCCCGGACTCCGACCACGAGACGAACCCAAGTCGAACTGAGCACCGCTCGACAAGGCGATCCACCGAAGGTCCTTCTGCGGCCACGAGAAGCACACCGAACCCTGCCCCGCTGATGGATGAGCGACGCTTGCCATTGGAAGGGAGGGTGTACTCATCATCATGCACGGCCGTAGTCGTATGACCATAGAAGGGGGGGGGGGGGGGGGGGGGGAATAATATAAAGAAAATAAAAAAGGGAACATCCCCCCCCCCCCCTCCCCTAGGTTAAACACTTCTTTTTACCTACACTACCATAAACAAGGAGGGAGAGAGGGAGGAGGCGCGGCGCAAAAAAGTAACACTCCTCTGGCGCGACAGACACTTGACCACCCCTCTCCCAAAAATATCTCCCATCCCCCCCCCCCTCCACATCCTGTGTATGGTCGTTGTGTATATATATTCGCGTATCGGTAGCACCGCTAGCATCCAATGCGTGCTGTTGACGAAAAACCGCGCGCCCGGGTTCGGAAGGGACAAAATACAAGAAGTAGGAACTCCAATGAAAAGACGGACGGACGGAAACACGGCCAAAAAAATAAATGAAAAAAAAGGCGCGTTATTCACGGCCTCGGGGCGCCGAACGATTGATCGACGGCGCGTATCGTTTGTATGCCTCATCTCAATCCCCGCCTGTTCCTACTGTTGTTATCGGTTGTTGTTGTTGTTGTTGTTGGCGGTGTTGTTGGCGGTGTTGTTGTTGGTGGTGGTGTTGTTGTCGTTGTTGTTCTTGCTGTTGTTGCCGCTGCTGCGTTTGCTGTTGCTCCCGCTTGCTGCAGCTGTTGCTTCCGGTTGTTGCTTCTGCTTGTTGCCGCAGTTGCTGCTTCTGCTGTCACTGTTTGCTGCCGCTTCCGCTTGCTGCTGCTGCTGCTGCTGCTGCTGGTGGTGACGGTTCTGGTGCTGCCGCTGTAGCCAACGATTCAAGCTAACGGAAGGAGAAGGAGAAGGAGTAGGAGTAAGAGTAAGACCAGTCATCCTCGTCGTCACCGCCACCGCCACCGCCATCTCCACTGTCACTGCTGTCGTCGTCACTGTCGCTATCACCGTCATCGTGGCCACCGTCGTCCCCTCCTCCGACACCAGAGCCGCCCGACCCACCGCCCGCACCCTCCCCACTGCCACTTCCACCACCCGAAACAGATCCGCCGCCGCTGCCAGAAGAACTGCCGCTGCCCATACCGCTACCATCGCCGCCGCCCATACCGCTGCCATCGCCGCTCCCGCTGCCGCTCCCGACGCCGCTCCCGCTGCGCTCGACGAGCCGCCGCCGTAGATCGAACTCCCCGCGCTTCCCGACCCGTTTCCAGGACCGCCGCCGCCGACGCCGCCTCCGCTTGCACTTCCGCTGCCGCTGCCGCTGCCGCTACCGTCGCCATTTCCGACTCCACTTCCGCTTCCGCTTCCTACTCCGCTTCCTGCTCCGCTTCCTGCTCCGCTTCCGCTGCCGCCGCCGCTGGCGCTGCCGCTACCTGCGCCCACTCCACTCCCGCTGCCGCTGCCCATGCCGCTTCCGCTGCCTCCACCGTACCCAGTCCCACTTCCGTCCCCGTACGCGGACCCGCTGCTGCTGCTCGAACCGGAGACCGAACCGGACCCGGAACCGTTCCCCGAAGCGGATCCCGCCTCGGTCAGCTCGAACACGGCGGAGCAGCCGAAGAGAGTGTCGTCTTCGAAGCGGCCGACGCGAATGCTGTAGTCGCCCTCCGGCACCTCCTCGGGGATGACCACGTCGTAATCACCCACTATTAGTTGCACGATTGGGGAAAGGTCAGGGGTCAGGGTTGGGGCCAGGGAACAGTGAGGGTCCAGGGACAGTCGGGGTCAGGGTCAGGGTCGGAGTCAGGGTCGAATCCAGAGTCCCAGTAGGAATCAAGGACGGGGTTAGGGTCGAGTTCAGGTTCAGGGTGGGGGTCAGAGTCGTGTTCATGGTCGCGATAGGGATCAGGGTCAGGGTCGAGTTCAGGAACCCGGTCGGGATCAGGGTCAGGGTCAGGGTCAGGGCTGATGTCGGGGCCACGGTCGGGGTCAGGGTCGAGTTCATGGTCGCGGTCGGGGTCAAGGTCAAGGTCAGGTTCGGGGTTAGGGTTGGTGTCGGAGTCAGGGTCGAGGCCAGCGTCGAGATCAGGGCCGCGGTTAAGATCGGGGTCACGGTGGGGATCGGGGGCTGGGGTTGGTGTCCGGGTCAGGGTCGAGGTCAGGGTCAATCTAGGGGGAAGGATCGGGGTCAGAGTCAGGGTTGTGGGCAGGGTTAGTGTGAGGGTGGGGGTCAGGGTCGTGGTCGTGGTCACGGTCGGGGTGGGGGTCAGGGTAGGGGTCAAGGCCAGGTTCGGGATCAGGGTTGATGTCAAAGCTAGGATCGAGGTTGGGGTTGGGATGAGGGTCGCATCAGGGTCGGGGCGGGGTCGTGGTCAGGGTCGAGATCAGGGTGAGGGTAGGGGACCCTGTCGGGGTCGGGGTCAAGATCGTTGGTGAGTGGCTTACCGAGACACTGACCGGTAGCGCAGTCGCCTATACACGCCGAGAAGTCCAAGCGCCTATCTCTCGACAATACCAGGTGCCTGGTACTGGTGCGTACTATGATAGTCAACCACGACAGAAGCAACTGAAGTTTTCTGCCGAGTACGCTCTAGGCAACGGCCTTCCAGCGGCGACGATCCACAAAAAGAAAAAAGATAAAAGGGAAGGCAGGGAGGGGTTGAGGATTGATAATATGCCGCTCACTTGAGTCCTTGCAGCCGATGGACTGCTTGTCGCAGAGGTTGGTTACCCAGGTGCCGCAGTCTCCGGTGCCCTCAGACGAGTAGAGATCGATCTTGAAGCGGTCCACCCTCGAGCCTACACCGTTGCTGTAGTCAAACTGCACGAAACAAGAAAGCAGCAAAAAAAAACAGAAAAACAAAATGAAACAAGAGCAAAAACAATACCTTCACCATCAAAACTCGAGACTCGACAGCGGCGTCGCGTGGGGATAGGCGCGAGCCACGGCGGAACCACCTTTGAAATGTATACAACCCACGAGTATTTGTTTTCTTGAAGTGCGCCTGACACATCTTGCTGCGGCGCGCGTTCAAGCTATAAAAATACCGTCGTCGATACCGGTCACCCTTGCCGCTTATCGCTTCGGCGCCGCGTGTTGGATCGGCGTGAGACCAGACATAACGTTTACGCTGACTGGCAACTGACAACTGGCGATACCCGTGACACGAAAAAACTGCCGCGGCACTCGAAAGAACTGGGACTCTAGAAAAACACCTCGTACCGTCTTTCGCAGCAGGTACAACCGTTTTCACATTTCCTCACCCTCCATCCACCTATCTATCTACCACCAACCCACTCACGAGTCACCCACTCACCACTCACCCCCCCACCATCCATCCCCCCCCCCCCCCCACCCCAATCCCCCCCTCTGCCCACATTGGTAAAAATGCACCACCATCACCCATTTACCACTCCAACCCCCAATCAATTCACCCACTCACTCACCATCCGCCTGCCCACCCCACCTACCTCTACTGACCCAACACCAACCAATCTATACCCACACCCCGCCCACCTCTACTTTCCCCAACACACAATCAATTCACCCACACCCCACCCACCACCCAGCTACCCACCTCAAGCTGAAGTCCCAGGCCAACCCACCCACCACCCCCACCACGGCCTACCCACCACCCGCCCAAGTACCCACACCTACCCAGCTACCCACCGAAATACCCGCCCATGTACTCACCTACCTACCCACTGCCACCACCACCCTCGAGCAATGCTTTCTACGTGTGGTGCCTCATCTTATGTCACTTATCTCACACAGAAAACATGAACCTACGTGTATAGTACAAGCGCTGTTCGCGCGAATCCCATCAACCTTTCCTCCGCGCCACCTATTAATAGTCCTACAACCAATCCACGTACCACACTCCTGAACGTGCTGGTAAAAATTCGCCAGCCAACAATACGTACCGGCACTGTGTATAGCGGGAACCGGCCACTACTCCGCACACCGCCCCACCGGTCAGTCCCACAATCCCATCTGTGTCGAAGCGATTCGCACACGAACTATAGCGGGCGGCAGCCGCCACCACGCAACCGGCACAACAGAGGGACCTCTACCGTACCAATCAGCACTTGTTCACATAAGGACCTCAACATCGGTCACAAAAAAGAAAAATCGACCCCAAAAAGAAGTGTAAACCCCCGGTATATATGCATACAGTGGGATTTGAGTCCCACCTCGATAGTGTACTCCTCCCCTGCCTCCGCGGTGTCCCCTTCCCCGGGCGAGGTCACGTATAGGTACGGTCCGTCGATATCTCCGACCGTGGGTGCCTCGCCGGACGCCATGAGGTAGAACTCGTCGGAGCAGTCCACACCGTCGGAGTCGGCCACGTCCGCAACGCGTACCTTGTACCCGGAGCCGGAGGTGCCTTCCATGGGCTCGGGCATGACGATGTCGTAGTCGCCCTCGTTGTCGGGGCAGCCGGTCTCGCCGTAAGGGCACAGGGCGGTCACCCACTCACCGCACTCGTCCTAACAAAACAAGGGGGAGTTGGTAGAGGGGAGGGGAGGCGGGGGCGGCGGGGTCAAGCGGGGGAATGGAGGGGGTACTCGATTGTTACTTGCCTTGGGCATTTGCATTTGGCCATTGATCACGCATCTCTCTCGAGACGGAGGGGGGGGGGGGTACTCAGTATCATGCATAGCCGCAGTCGTATGGCCATATAGACCCTCGCATCACGATGCCGGGACGGCGCATGTCGAGTTTTCACCGACCAGGCAGACATTCCATGCACCAAGAGCGAAGCGCCGTGAGATGTACGGCGAGCCGCATGAAGGGTGAGCTTCATCCTACTGAGAACCGCCTGTGAGGCGGGCTTTCTCGCAATATGGATGACAGCGTCAATGAGTTGATTCATTTTGCGGTGTGGCCACTTTCAGAGGCAGCAATGGATACTCTCTGTAACTGCCTCTTGGGTGCCTCAAGTTATACCTGGCACACACTACGCGATACGATCAGCCCCCTAGCGCGGAGTTTAGGTTCTCCGCCCCGCACGAATGATCTAACTCGACCGTCAGCCATGGTGGCGGGGTCTAAGATTTACTAGGTGCAACCAGTGCGGGGTGGAGGGAAGGGGGGTCCAAGTTCATCATGCGCGACACGTACAAGCACAAAGGAGGGGGATCACAAACAGCCAAGCGCCACCATGTCGTTTGACCCGACCAAACCGAACCAAACCAGAGGAACCGCGTGCACACTGCTGCTGCTGCTGCTGCTGCTACTACCACTTCTGCTTCGACCACCACTACTACCACACCACTACTATTATGACTGCTACTACTACTACTACTACTACTACTACTACTACGACTACTACTACTATTACTACTATTACTACTACTACGACTACTACCACTACGCTACTACTACTACTACTACTACTACTACTACTACGACTACGACTACTACTACTACTACTACTACTACTACTACCACTACTAGTGCTTCTATTGGCGCTTTTAGCCTGGCGTACCTCGAGGCAGTAGGAACCGCAGTAGAAGAGGTCAATCTCGAAGCGGTTGTCATCGCCAGAGCCTGTCCACTCCACGGTGTACGTCCTAACATACAAAAAAAAAAAACAATAATGAGAAAGGGTTTCACATAATACAATAGTAAGGTGCGGCGCAACCATGCAACATTTCAAGGTCCCGACCTTTGTTGGCGAAGGAGGGAGAGAGGGGTGGGGGGGGGGGGGGGGGGGAAGAGAGGGGGGGGGAGGAGGAGAGGAGATGGGGGGAAGGGGAAGGGAAAGGGGGGGGAGGCGGGGGGAGGGGTGGGTGGGTCCCCTCCCCCTTTCGTATTTCAAGAACCGGTCGTTTTCTGCTGCTCTCAGGCGAGTTCAAAGTCCTACGTACGATCCCCTCAGCATCTCGTCTTAGTTTGCAACGTGTAGTTCAAAATATACCAGGCGGGCGGGCTAGCGGGAGGCGGCGGCGGAGAATATCGTTTCCTACAGCAGTTGGTTACCCCCCTCCTCCCACCAGCGTGAACTGTTACATGCGCTGCTGTTGCTGCGGACTTCGCTCTGAGAAATCAAACTTTCGATACGCACGTTCCCCGCAGGGTGCCAGGTACGTATTTTCTTTCAACGCCACCACCTCTCGATCACATTGTGACGGACCGCCTTCTCCACAATATTAACGAAACCTAAAAAGGTTTTTTAGTCGCCCCCCCCCCCCCCCCCCCCCCCCCCCCCCCCCCCCCCCCCCCCCCCCCGCCCCCCCCCCCCCCCCCCCCCCCCCCCCCCCCCCCCCCCCCCCCCCCCCCCCCCCCCCCCCCCGCCAACCTCCGCGTGTGTGATTCTATTAATAGAAATATAACAAAGGGACCATTTTTTGTTATTGCCTACTGGCACAACTCTACCAAAGCCTAATTCCAAACCCAACACGTTATCAAAACCCCGACCCCGTACTGCTGTACCCTACCCTACCCAACAGGGACTTCGACCGACGGAATTCCGGCGAAACAAAACAAAAAAAAATGACTAAAAAAAAAAGGGAACCGACCGTTTTGAAAGTTGCGTGTGGGGAAAAAAAAAAAAAAAAAAAAAAAAACTCGCTTTCCGCCACTACTAGGGTATGTCCGGATAAAGAAGGAGCGTTTGCATGCTATCACTCGATATAAAAGTCCCTTGCTTTAAGGGACAAAATGGTATGCTCTATTTCATGTACAGTTTTCTCCATGTACCCGGAGAAGGCTGACACCGCCGCGAGCGTCAGAACTGCATACATTTATCTAGTGAAAACGATGCATTCCCGGGGTCCATAGTTAATAGGACCCATGGTATACACAAAAAAAAACTACCAGGTATATATTTACCTGTTTTTACTAGCAATATTTGGTCCTATTTTACTATGGCCCCCCGTAAAAGTGTTAATTTCGATAGAAGGCGGGCACCCCCGCTGTGACGGCCAACGTGCTTCACCTCTACTATACATACGACCGGGATTTTTCCAGGAAAAAAAAATCGGGGGACCTCAGGGGTTAAAAACCAATTCCAAAAACGGACCCAGAGTATATATAAATACTATATCATTGCAGGAAAATTCGGGTGGGTTCGACAACGTAGGCGGAGAGGGTGCGGGTGGTGGGAAGGAAAATATATTAAAACAATGGAACATACCAGTTAATATACTGTAGGACACACTTTACGGAGGCGCGAAATCAATAGCAGCTATCAGCAAGGAGAGCGGAACCGGTCTCTCTCACGCAAAAAAAAAAAAATGAAAGGTCTCCGCGTCTCCACTCCGCTTAGAGGGGCCCCCCTGTAGGACATCGGGTCTCGCCGTTTCCGACCGGGGTGCAAAAGGCGCAAAGTAAGGACATGCGTGGCCGATTTCTCTTAATAAATGGTGTACTGCTGTGCTATTTTTCGCCAGGGTTGCCCAATAGTGTCTCAAAAATAATTTTATTATTAGTATGCTTGCCTTCTGACAAAACAGCGTAGATGCCGTTCCTATATAAACCAAATATCCTTCAGTACCGCAGTCCCGTTTTGGGGACAAATCACTTGGAATTAGACTGGTTTGTCCTCAAATCGGGACTGCGGTACTAAAGGAGTTAAATCAGTAGTATCCCTCATACACTTCTCTGCCTGCCTTTTCCAAATTCCCGTTCCCCACAACATTTCACTTTAGCGATGAGAAGGAAGGAGCAGCGACAGCCCAACAATAATACCAGATATAGTCATATTCATCGTACTAATACTAATACGGGGGACCATAGTAAACAGGACCAAACATTGTTAGTAAAATTACCTAAATATATAGGTTTTTATGCATGCCATAGGTCCTGTTAACTATGGACCCTCGTAATAATAATATTAGTAACACCAACTACAAAATAACGCCAAAATAATTTCCGTGTTTAGTTCTCGGCAGCACGGCTGCTCCACCACCACTCGCGCAACGCGCTGTCCGACGCACGCGCTCACTTGCTCCGTACCACGCGCCCACTCTGGCCGAAAATTCAACAACCGTTTCGACGTCATATGTACACCTTAGCTCTACTTTATTTTTCCGTCCTGAGAGGTACGTGCGTATTCGTATTTTACTTTCGTTGTTGCTTGCTGGACCGTTTTTTTTTATTCTTTTCCGTTTTTCTTGCCCATTTCCGAAGCAAGTGGATTTTCACTCTCCTTCCTGTTTTTTTTCTTGCCCATTTCCGAAGCAAGTGGGGGCTGTATTTCTGAACTTTTCAAAATCCAATCTGCCTTTGCTTTGCTCATGAATCTGGAATTGTTATTAGTAAGTGCTGGATATTATCCACACTTAAACTACAGTAGCTTATATTTATAAGAACACACACCCCATGAAGACTGCAAACTTGTACTTAAACCTACCATACCTTAACCCCACCTTAAACAATCTCTGCAATATCTGTGTGCTACCAATTCTTCTTTCAACTCGCCGGCCTTCTGAGGATATCAAACCCCCGCTGCTCGTACCCCCACCAAAAGAGTATGACGTACGGTAGATGGTCTTCTTCCTCACCGCTGTTTCAACCCTTTACAGGCTGTCTCCCTAGTTCAACCAGCTGCGCTCGTCATGAACTCTATGCACCTCTTGCCCATCCCCTCTGTCCAAGCATGCCAACGATTCAATACCTCTCCACAAACCCCAGATTTCCTCCGTTCAATCTTCTAGTTCGTTTCTTTTTCCCCTGCCATCAACAATCCAATCCAGGGAAAGGAACCCGCTCCTTTTCATTTTCCGATCCCGAGAGTTAAAAGTTAATTGCTCACCTCGCGCAATCCACCCGGTCTTCTTACACCGCTTTACATTAACGCATGTACGTACTTATATGTTCACCGTCCGTGTTTTAACCCTTCACATAGTCTACTAATAGGCCTAATGCGAAACAAAGCCTGTTCAAATCTCGAGTATTTTTTTATTGTCCGAGAAACTCGAGATATATATATATATACCGAGTGTCTCGTATGCCAGACATGGAATACACACCGGAAAAAATTTCCCACTCGTGACAAGCTGCGTGCAACCTCGAAGCATATTTGTATTTTACCCAAATATAGACACACTCTACTCTTTGACTTCTGCAGCTTCCTCACACACCGACTATTACGAGGGACCATAGTAAATAGGACCTATGGCACACACAAAAATCTACATGTTTCGTTATTTTTACGAGCAAATTTGGTTCTACTTACTATGGTCCCCCGTAATACTGCTGTACTTCCTGCATGAGACCTCATATAACCTGTGTTATAGGCGGCGTCCCCGGTGGCTTGGTAGGTGGTCCGCGTGCTTATCAAGATCAATTTCGTCTGTTCGAATCTCTCTGAGTGCAAGCTCGTAGGGACTTTTTCTTGCAACAAAGAAATCATTACCGGAAAGCGCGAGAGCGTGAGTTAGCTACATTCGATGAAAATCGACGAGCAGTGGGAATGCTCAACCCTATGCGCGACAAACAATAAAGGCACGTACCAGGGTGGAGAAGGGACGACACCTGTGACCACGGCTTGTCCAGAGGAGGTCGCTGAGGGTAAAACCTCCTACAAGTTAGGCTGAAAAAAGTAAAAGTGATGATTAAATAAGTGATTAAATGAAAAAAAGAAAAAAAGAAATATAAGTACGCGCGATCGAGTATCACACACAGCTTGCAAAAGTTGAATTTCGACCAAATCCTCCGATCTCACAGCGGTCGTTTTCTGTTTTTGTAAGACCTTGTGCATAGGTTTCCTTTGTTTCCGGGCATTTCTTTCTTTTTTCAGGAATGTTGGGAGTGATCAACGCTGAAGCTCCATGCTGCACACATTGTCGGATGGCAGGCATAGTGTGTGCAGTCCTACAGCAGGAAGTAGAGGGGTTACTCTACCAAGGTATACCGGTATGACGAGGGGCCGTAGTTAATAGGACCTAAGGTACACACAAAAACCAGTATATTTCGCCATGTTTACAAACAATATTTGGTCCTATTTACTATAGCCCCCCGGAATATCAACAGTGACAAAACAGTGATGTGAGCTGTCTTTCACCTACTCTCCGCCCATATAGCTACCCCGCAGGCCGAGGTGGGGAATCCAGTCAACCACCACAACTATTAATAGCAGCAGCGGCGGCGGCATTCTATCCGGACTCGCGCGACACACTCCCCTCTCCTCCCCTCCGTCCTCTCTTCCTCCGTCGCCGGGAGCAAGAATGATATATACCGGGTATATATATATACATATATAAATGCCGGCCCGTCACACCGATATTGCGTTCGTCCTTTGCGAAAATAAGTATCAATAGCTGCAACCTCGCCTTAATACTATTGCGACCCCTTCCCCGTGTTTATCTCGAGACAGCCGAACGCTGGCTTCGATTTTTTTTTTTATGTTGTGTGATCGGCACAGCTGCCACGAATGGTGCCAAAAACATTACGTGAAAGACGGCATACGCGCGCAAACAGAAGAGAGTCAGACATTGCTCCTCTGCGATTACTCCTGTTGATACTCCTCTCTGCCCTATATATTGGCGCAGCTACTTTGGTATTCCTACTGCTACTGCTACTGCTTTTGCTATTGTTGGGCCACATCCAACACGGAAGGGGGGAGAGGATCGCTTGAGAGCCCCTCTATTGCTACTGCTACTGCTACTGCTACTGCTATTGTTGGCCCACCCTCAGGATGGAGGGGGTGGGTCGCTAAAGAGTCCTTCTATTGCTACTGCTACTGCTGTTGTTGGCTCACACCGGGCATCGTCGAAGAGTTCCTCACTTCCTCCAGCAGGCCAACGAGCCGGCGAGCCAGCGGCATCTAGAAAAACTACAACGCAAGACGCGACAATGGGACTATATATAATGCTGCAGAAACTTTCTATATAAATCGCTCTCTTCTCTATATAGCGGCTGGTAGGCTTTTTCACCTCCTTATACGTGAACACACGTTATGTATTTGCAGAAAGACAAACAGGCATACGCCCCCGAACCGACATGTTGACGAAACAGACAGACTATAATAGCATCAAATCGACGGACTAACGAACAGACAGAACATACGAAATAAACAAGACGGTCGAAACGAACCGACGGGTTGACAGACGGACAGACATACAGAGACAGGCAGGCAGGCAGGCAGGCAGGCAGGGAAGCAAACCAACAGACACAGACAGGCAGACTCTCACAGACAGAAAGATAGCCCAGACATAGACGGACTAAAGAACAAAACAGACAGGCAGGCGGACTAACAAGCAACATACGGCCTGGGCAGAGAGGGAGAGAGGCAGGCAGGCAGGCAAGCAAGCAGGCAGGCAGACAGACAGACAAACAGACTCAAGACAGCCTTACAGGCGGACACACAGACAAAAATATTTGCACATATCATATCAAGTGCACCCCACGACCTTCTCTTCAACAGCGTATGGCTTACAGCAGTAGTAGTCCAGTCTTCCAGTGAAAACTATCAAACAGCGCTTACTGCTGGATAACCGATACCACACCATGAAATTGTTCCAAAATGAAAAAAATCACAGAAATAACGTCATGCACAGGACCACTCGAAAAAAATTACAGGTGCTCGGAAACGTGCGATTATCATATTATCCTACTCTTAAAACAGTTGTAAACACGTATCGGTACCCCGCTGTGGACTACAGGGACCGTTTGGGCATCAAAATGAGATCCGAATTGTCCTTGCATCCACGGCCAAAGCAGTCTCTTCGTCGCGTGTCGAAGAACAACGCTACTGGTAGTGGCAACGGCAGCCACGGCGACAAGAGTCAACAACGGCCAAATAGCAGCAACAACCAAAGCAACCGCAGCAGCAAATATCACCAACCCATCGAAGCGGCACGAGCAGGGAGGGGGACAGAGAAACACCACCTCTCCCAAGCCTTTGCGGCGGTGATGCCCGGCTGCCCTCCGTGCGTGTGCCTACTTGTGCCTACTTGACCCCTCTCTCTACTACCTCTCTCTCTTCTGCCCCCCCCCCCCGAAGAAAGGGACATGGAAAGACGTAGTAAATAAAACGAATGAAGACTTTGAGGGCGGGATGAAGCAGATGTGGGTAGGGATAAAAGGGATACTTGGCAGACAAGCAGGAGAGGCAGGCACGGGAATAGCTACTCTAAGAGCACAAAACGGTAAAATAGTTAGTAGTTCGAAGGGGAAAAGGGAAGTACTAGTAGAGCATTACCGAAAGCTAGGAACACCCACAGCCAACGAAACGTTCAATGCAGAATTCGAGAAGGAAATCAACGCGTGGGCAGAGGCGAACGTAGATACATCAGAAAGGGAAGACAGTGGTTCGGGAGCGTTACAGAGAGAGTTCACAAGGGAAGAAATAAAGAAGTGCGTAGCTAAACTTAAGGATAGAAAGGCAGCAGGGGCAGACCAAATAGTGAATGAATTTATGAAGTACGGGGGAGAAGGAATGCTTACCATGATGGTTATGTTGTATAACTGGATATGGAAAAACGAGTACGCACCTAGGAGGTGGAGAGAAGGAGTAGTAGTAAATTTGTTCAAGAAAGGAGATAAGGCTGACCCGGGAACTATAGAGGGATAACGCTACTAAGCACAGTAGGCAAAACATTTTGTAAGATTTTGAACGATAGAATGGGAGCGATGATGGAGAAGGAAGACAAAATAAGCGAAGGGCAAGCAGGGTTTAGGCCAAACCGTAGCTGCGTAGACCATGTGTACACCTTAGGTAAGATTATTCAAGGTAGGAAAGACGCGGGACTAACAACGTACTGTTTCTTTCTAGATGTGCAGAAAGCCTACGACACAGTATGGAGAAATGGATTGTGGAAAAAACTGTGGGAGATAGGAATCAGAGGAAGATGTGGAGAATGATGAAAAAGATGACGGAATGTGCGAGAAGTGCTGTGATGCTGGACGGGGAAATATCGAAGTATGTTGATATTTTACAAGGGGTTGCACAGGGATGTATGTTGTCACCTAACTTATTCAAGATATATATTAACGACCTGATAGTAGCAGTCGAGGGAGCAAGGCAGGGAGTCACGGTAGGGGAAGATACGGTGTCGGGATTGATGTTTGCAGATGACTTCGTGGGGATATCAGAAACACCCGAAGGATTGCAGAAACAAATAGAGAAGGCGCTAGAATACACCAGGAAATGGAGGGTGACGGCGAACGTCAAGAAATGCGCAGTAGTTGTTTGCAACGAAGATAAGGTAACCCGGTAAAATTCAGTTGGAAGTGGGGAGAAGATGAATTGCCGATCGTAGACCAGTAGACATACCTTGGCGTAGAGATCTCAAAAGACTGCTCTTGGGATACACATATAGCAAAAGTAATAGGAAAGGGTAAGGCACAAGTAGGCAAGATGGATGCGATCCTGACAGACTCGCACCTTGACACTAGGATTAAGAGATGTATCTTGATGAATGTGATAGTACCAAAGCTAGAATATGCAGGAGAAGTATGGGAAGGGAACGCGAAACTCGTAAAACAGTTGGAAACAGTACGAATGACAGCAGCTAAAAACATCCTAAGATGTTCACGTACGACTAGCAATACAGTATTAAGAGCAGAACTGGGAATGCGCCCACTCAAGACAAATAGAGACATCAGAAAGTTGAACTGGCAATATAAAGTAAGGAACATGCCAAAAAAGAGGTTGCCAGCCATAGTTGATAGAGCTGTATGGGAGAAAGTAACAAAAGGGCGAGCTGGAATAAGGTGGGATGGCGTAGTTGCGAAAGTATGGAAGGATCTAGGGGGAAACCAAGAAGAGATGATGTCCGCCGGGAAGTTTGGGAGGTACAAGGCAGAAGTAGAAGAAAGGACAGAAAGAAGAGAAAGGCTAGCGCTAAGAAACAAGGTGGAATCGGAAAAACACTCAGAGATATACGGGGCATTGAGGGAAGGAATAGGAATGAAAACGTATCTGCATGGCCCAATGGACTTCGCGAAAACGCTGAAACTGCGCTTTCGTGTAGGGGACCTGGACCTGCCAGAAAGAAGAAAGAGGTACACCAGTAGCCGGGAGGAGGAGGAAGTAGACGCACAGATGTGCCCGTGTGGCAAAGCAATAGAGAGTAGACTCACATAGTAGGAGAATGTGAAATAGACAAGGAGGAACGGGATGTGTTAGAAAAGGAGATGAGGAAAATAGACGAATGTGACATGGAGGAGTTTGATACAATGAATAGCAGCGAGAAAGCGATCGCTATCCTAGGAGATCGATGGTGGCCACAGGAGGCCAAACAGGAAGGGGGTAAGACTAGCAAAAAGTTTCTATGTAATATATGGAAACAACGTAATGAGCGCCCAGTTGTTGGAGGTTATTAGGAGTAGGAACGGTGCTCCGTCTCGAAAGGGATGCGTGGTCAATGGTCAAATGACTAAGGCAAGCAACAAATGAGTACGCCCGCCCCCCCCCCCCCCTCCCCCCCCCCCCCCCTCCTCCCTCCCCCTCCCCACTCCCTCCTCTTTCTCTCCCGTCCCCCCTCCCAACCCCCCCCTCCTCTCCCTCTCGCGACATCATCTGACCTCTTGTTTTCAACCGGTAAAAAACTGCTTGATTTCAGATTATACTATTACTCATAATATCGTTTATCCATGAAGAGCGTTTGGGTTCGCACTGGGATGAGATCGCTTGTCGGCGCTCGTCTCTCCTTCACAAAACGGTGCGTAAGGGTGCCCAAAACCGAACATTTACATTTTTCGGAAGGATCTCGACCAGACATTTTCCGAATACACCTTCGTACTCGGTATTACTGGCAACCCTAGCCTCGTTCGGTATTTTTTGGCGCTAACCTTAACCTCTCCCCCTACTTCTGGAACAATCGAGCGATGAAAAAACGACCCCACCCCCCCCCTCCTGTGCCCACTCAACGCTCTTTTTACGGTATGCACCAGGTACAAGTTTCGCGGAATCGTAGGGGATGATTCAGCGAACGGGTACGTAAGGGGTATTACCATGAAGCACTATCTGGACAGGAAAGGAGGTCGCCTTACGAGTAGTACGCAAAATAGAAGGCGCGCGGGGGGGGGGGGGGGGGGGGGGGGGGGGGGGGGGGGCGTACTCATTTGTTGCTTGCCTTAGTCATTTGACCATTGACCACGCATCCCTTTCGAGACGGAGACGCGGGGGGGGGGGGGGGGGGGACTCATTAGGGGGGTGGGGGGGGGGGGGGGGGGGGGGGGGGGGGGGGGGGGGGGGGGGGGGGGGGGGGGGGGGGGGGGGGGGGGGGGGGGGGGGGGGGGGGGGGCGCGTACTCATTTGTTGCTTGCCTTAGTCATTTGACCATTGACCACGCATCCCTTTCGAGACGGAGACGCGGGGGGGGGTGGGGGGGGGGGGGAGGGGGGGGGGGGGGGGGGGGGGGGGGGGGGGGGGGGGTAGGGGGGGGGGGGGGGGGGGGGGGGGGGGGGGGGGGGGGGGGGGGGGGTGGGGGGGGGGGGGGGGGGGGGGGGGGGGGGGGGGGGGGGGGGGGGGGGGGGGGGGGGGGGGGGGGGGGGGGGGGGGGGGGGGGGGGGTACTCATTAGGGGGGGGGGGGGGGGGGGGGGGGGGGGGTACACTCATCATGCATTGGAGGCGCGGGGGGGGTGTACTCGATAGGAGAGATGTACTAGATCTCATGCATGGCCGTAGTCGTATGACCATAGACCCTCGCATCCCTACAATGCCGGGACGGAGCATGTCGGGTTTTCACCGACCAGGCAGACATTGCTTGCACCAAGCGCGAAGCGCCGTGAGGTGTCCGGCGAGTCGCATGAAGGGTGAGCTGCATCCTACCAAGAACCGCTTGTGAGGCGGACTTGCATATGGATGACAGCTTCAACGAGATAGTTTAATTTCCGGTGTAGCCACTTCCAGAGACAGATAGTTGTCGAGCTGCCTCCGCGGCATGCCGCTACTGCCGCTGTCAATGGAAACCCTACGATTTCGTTTTCTCCTTTCGAAAAACGTAGCGGAGGCGTCGACAACTCTTCGATGGTGTTCAATAGAATCCTCCTAGCAGCACATGAAACCCACACTATCACTACCTTAATATTCCTATCGTACCAAAGCTATAAATACGTATCATGCATAGCTGTGGGCTATATGGTGAAGGAAAAACATCTCGTGGGGCACGGAGGCAGAGGCCTTTGAATCTACGAGTACTGCTGTTCGTACACCAAAAGCTTTCCGTGGGCCGTATCGTGCTGACTGCTGTGTCGCGGGCGTTTTTTGTTTCTCTCCACGCGAAAGGGCACACATCAACCAACCAACCGACGGACCGACCGACCGACCGATCGATCGACCGACCGACCGACCCACTCAACCACGACCTCTTGGGGCACGTTCCACTGCACACAATTAGCGTTGCACCGGGTACATTGTGTTGCCTGAGCTACAGCAACTACTAAGTAAGCGACATCTATATACATACTATACCAATCATAATCCAATATACCAGGTATATAACATAACGGCGTCATATACACCAGCTGCAGTCCGGGTCAAGCAAGGTTTGAGAGCTACCCAGGGTACATGGAATTTATGGTATCGGTGCGAGACAAGCAAAGCAGTGCATACCGGTTTAAAGTATGGTAGGCCGAATGAATTCACACGGGCGAGAGCTAAAAGCTACCGTATGTACCAAAGCATTGCCTATTCCGCTGAGACAAGCTCTGGTGAAAGAGAGGCCAGAACAAGCCCCACACACACGCCCCTTTAATACTGAACTCCGGTTGTGGGGAAAAACTACTTGAAATTGGACCGATAAACAGTTGAGGCGACCCCTGACACGAAAACGAGGAAATTTTGTGCCGCTGCACTGAAGTCAGTTCAGAACGTACCCATTCTCGAATAAGAAAATCCAGCCTGGCCCAGTATTTCCTGCTTCGTGGTACGAAGGCATTCTGTACTGCATTCGTTTATTTGCAGTGCGGTTCTACAAAGGTCAGGGTTCGACCGTGTCCCCGACTGTAGCATGGCGTACAACCTTCAAAACAGAAGAAGAGGAGCAAGCTTTCCGGCCGGGCTACGTATAGACAATGTATATATGGAAGACAATGTTTCAAGGCTTTGGATTCCACTGTCAAAACCCTTTCATGGGTGATTGGAATAGGAGCTGCACATTGCCAGATGGCTAATAGAACAATAACATACCAGCATGTAATAATTAAGACAACATACATACCGATATATATGATTAAATATAACACATAGAATAAAACACCGTGGTATACCGGTATATGTTATTACGGGGGTCCATAGTTAACAGGACCAAATTTTGTTAGTCAAAATAGGTAAATATATAGGTTTTTATGTATACCATAGGTCCTATTAACTATGGACCCCCGTAATAGTATATACCAGGGTATATATAGATATATATGTATGTATATATATATATGTATATATGTACTAGGTACCTGACATGTACCTGGTACCTGATATCAACATATATAACAAAGATATACCGTGGTATACCGGTATATGTTTATATATACCAGGGTACATATATATATATATATATATGTATGTACCAGGTTTTTCACGTACCGGTCGCCCCTGTGGTTTCTTAGTGATTAACCTCGAATACTACTATTGTACAAGTAGCGTATGAGGGGCCGGATTCAAATCCCGACAGCAGTTCACAGCAAAAAAAAAAAAATGTACTGACATTAATTTGCCGTTTTTTCTCATCGCGAAAAGCGCCAGAGCGCGAGTCAGCAAACTTTCGATAAAAAAAAAACACCGACGGGCAGCGGGAATGCTGAACGAACGAGTCCCCCCCTCTGCGCGATATAAATGGAGGCATGTATGTATCTGGGGTGGGGGGTGGGGGTCAAGACACCTGAGACCACGCGGCTTGTCCTTGAGGCTGGAAAGTCCAAGTGACGTGGCATTCTACTGTAGTTACCCTTTTACACATGGATTATTAATATTACGGGGGACAAATGGAATAATATTCATAAATGATAGCTGATCTTTCTTCATTCGCACGGTCCTTTTTTCGGGCCGAGGTGTCGACTGGGGGGGGGGGGGGGGGGGGGGGGGGGGGGGGTAGGGGGCGATCATACATGAGCGACTGGCCGAGGTTGTAAGTCCGACGGGGGGGGGGGGGGGGGGGGGGGGGGGGGGGGTACTCGATATCATGCGTGGCCGTAGCCGTATGACGATAGACCCTCGTATCCCTACAAGTGCCGGGTCAGAGGACGAAGCACGCCGGCTGTCCACCGACCAGGCCGACAGACATTCCGCTTGCCATCAAGCGCGAAGCGAAACGTGTTCGGCGAGTCGCATGGAGGGTGAGCTGCATCTTACGAAGAACCGCTGGTGAGGCGGACTTGCATAGGGACGACGGCTTCAACGACTTCAGTTCAGTCATTTTCCGGGAAGGGGGGGGGGGGGGGGAGGGCTCTTTTCCGGCTCCGCGGTGGTGTTTCTCTAAAGTGCCGGTTGCCTAGTGGCGAATGCCGGCTTAAAAGTATTACGGGGGACCATAGTAAATAGGACCTACGGTACACACAAAAACCTATATATTTACTTATTTATACCAACAATATTTGGTCCTGTTTACTATGGCCCCACGTAATAGTGCGTACGGAATCCGCTTGGCATAGAGGTGACTCAAACAGTGTGGCAGTGTGCGGAATAATTAGTACCGGTTCGCCGCTACGTATAGTGCCGGTATTGTCGGCTGGCGCATATATAGTACCGGCACTATGTATGCCACACAAGAGGGAGACCACTACCCTGTACGTAGCAAGTTCAAAAAAAAAAAAATGGTAGACCGAAAAGTGTTGATTGATCGCATTTTCGTGAGCTTGTACTATGTATGTCAGTGTTTGGGCGGGGATCGCTTTGGGCGAGAAACAGGCCTTTTTCGAAAAAAAAAAAAAAGAAAAAAAAAAAAAAAAAAAAAAAAGAAAAAAAAAAAAAAAAAAAAAAGAAGAAAAAAAAACGTGCGCGTTAGTGTGATGACCAGAGTACAGCAGTGAGTAGTCGCAAGCCAGTCAGTACTTATATTGGCTCGCTTTCGCGAGAAAATGAAGTAACCTTGTTTTCGAGAGCCGTGCATATGTTGGTGTGAGCAAAGCCACAGCTTTTTGGTTCACATGGCAGTGGGCGAGGAATTGTCGGGGCGGGGGGGGGGGGGGGGGGGGGGGCGGGGCGGGGCGGGAGGGGGAGAGAGGGGGGGGGGCGGCCATGCATGAGAGACTGGCTGGGGCGCAAGTCTTGAGGGGGCGGCTCTTTTTGGCCTCACAACCGACAGCGGTAGCAAGTAACTGAAAAAAACATTACCGGCTACCAGAAGCATGTTAGATGTACAGCAGGTACCTAATACCTAGGTTGTACATTTTACACGGAAGGGTAAAAATGATTTACCAGTCTGTTTCCAAAACAAGGGCGGTCTCGAACAGCATGCGGCCTACGTTTCGACGTTCTCAGAAAGGCTCCATCCATTTTCTGATGGGCCAAGAGGGGTCGGAAAGGGAGACTTGGTTGGAGAGACTGCTTGCTGATCTCTTGGTCAAGGGGCACGAGTACAGCCGCAACAGCAGCAGCAACAACAACAGCAGCAGCAGCAGCAGAAACCAACAACGATAAGAACACAAAAACGGCAAGCCAACAAGCCCAACACGTTTTCTCGTTTCCAGTCTCCGTCCAATTTTCATCTTTTTGGAAACAGGCTTTCGATTCGACTCGGCAAAATAGAAGCTGGTGAGTACAACATACCTGGCAACATGTATAACGAAAGTCTGTTGTATCTCCCATACCAGTAATATACATCAAAACAGTCTGCCAGTACCTCGCATACACTACGAGCATCGTATTGCGGGGGGCCATGGTAAACGGGACCAAATATTGTAAGAAAAAAATTGGGAAAAGTATAGCTTTTTGTAGGTGCCGTAGGTCCTATTTACTATGGCCCTCCGTAACACCAGGTATGTATTGCGGGGGTTCATAGACATACACACACAAAAAACCTACCAGGTATATATTTTTATATGTTTACCAAAACATTATTTGGTCCTATTTACTGTTGTCCCCCGTAGTGCGTGTCTGCACTGCCCGTGAGGGTGGTACATTCGTGCGATGTGTATGCTGCCGTGCACCTTACGAGTGTGTTTCTGTGCGTGCAGTGTACGTTTCGAGTGGTGTTCCATGACACCATGTCGCGCCTTAGGAGTGTCATACCATTAGTTTTATACTCTTATAGTATCAATCAATATAATACCTTGGGTACTCGATTATTAGTGGTAAACAAACGTTCGTGCATACCTAAAATAGGCGTGAAATATATTCCTACCCGGTCAAACGGAAAACGATTAACGAGTACCAGGTGACGAGCTAGAGGGATCAACGAGACCAACTACACCCCCCACGGGTAGGAAGAGGAAAAGGAGGAGGGGAAGAGGAGGAGGAGAAGGGAGACCGAAGATGATGAGGGCCGGCGGGGAGGAGGGGGGGGGGTGTACCCATCTCATGCATGGCCGTAAACGTATGGGGGGGGGGGGGGGGGGGGGCGTACCCATTTGTTGCTTGCCTTACTCACTTGACCATTGACCATCCATTTCGAAACGGAGGAGGAGCACGAGGAGCAAAATGAGAAGCGGAAGGAGGAGAAGGAGCACGGGGAGAAGGAATAAGCGGCATCGTCTCGAGGCACCTTTTCTCGCTACCTTCCTGCGCTGGCCCTATACTCGTACGCACGGAAAATAGCTATGATACCAGGTGTCAGGGTAGTCCATACCCTATCTACTGTATCACCAACTGGTGTAGAGATAAGAGATGGTGCCTGGCACGACGAGACACTGGTCTGCTCATTTCCCTGGGCGACAAACAACAGGGGCCACGGCTGCCCCTACCTCCGAGGCGCGCGCGAAAAAAAACCCCGCCAAGACTACGCTCGTCCGGGACATGTAAGCGTCCTTCAACGAGCGGAGCCACAAAACTTGCCGCTTCCCTGGTGCAAAGCTTTCACACCTTGGAAACAGATCAAGACACAGATCAGATAGATCATTCCCACTTCATGACCTGTACCATTCAGGGCACATATACAGATAGATGGATATATTCCTGATCTGCATGATGATGATCTGTACCAGGTATGACTTATGGCTACAATGATGCCGGGTGGGAGCCGTATATAGCCCGCATGATCCTATTGAATAGTAGAACAGGTCTCCCGGGTTGGTTGGATCTGTGCTGTGCACATAGATCCTGCACAAGGTCTCATACATAACGGCAGGTTGTATACATGATCTAGAAGGTGCCTATTGGGGGGGGGGGGGCATAGTAAACAGGACCTACGGTACACCCAAAAAAACCTATATATTTATCTATTTATACTAACAATATTTGGTCCTATTTACTATGGCCCCCCGTTATCGTACAGAGTATGATCTTCCCAACGTATGAAAAGCTGTCGGGGCATCTAGAGAGATCATAAGTTAGCGGCTCCACCGATCAGCTGGCGGCAAGTAAAAGTGGGAGAGTCCCTTCGCCCTTTATTGTGGAAACGGCGGAGGAATGGAGAGTCCCTTCGCCAATTTTTGTGTAGAAGCGGAACCTGCAGGGGTCTCCGCAGATTTACAGATACAGTGGGTTTCGGTTTACCACACAGGTGTACGGTCATCTCGAGGAGGGGAGGGAGGGTGTCTCGATTCAAACTCTATTTTGCGAGGTCGCTTTTGGAGGAGCGCAAGGGATAGGCGGGGGGGGGGGGGGGGGGGGGGGAGGGGGTGAGATACACCCACGGACGGCTTGGGGGTGAAGCCTAGATAGATACGGTTAACCCATGTACGACCGACCACATTCCCGTTTTCGACACAAAATACTTGAAATTAGAGTCAGATTTAGGTTCCTCGACAGCAGTGCACCACTATCAGGGTTGTAACCCTTTTATTACGGGGGGCCATAGTAAACAGGACCTACCGTATGCATAAAAACCTATATATTTACCTATTTTTACTAACATTATTTGGTCCTATTTACTACGGTCCCTCGTAATAGAGCTGCAGTCAAGTTTTGGGGACAAACCACTTGGAATTAGAGTGGTATGTCCCCTAAATGGGACTGCAGTCCTAACGAAGGTCAAGGAGGGAAGCAACATTGGGCACACAACATACCCGGCACCAGTCACTGCTTCGTGTACACGAGAAGATCACACCGACAGAAAGAGCAAAACATGAAGAGAACATCGACTTCAGGCTGGAGGTGGGTTAAAGAGAGTCGACGCCAGTCATGTACACGTATTACGTGTGTACCTACGCACCCCCGGTAGAATGTGCGATCGATCGAAATATCACAAGCATCACTTCAGTAGTATCACACCAAGCTTGGAAAGAGAAAACACAAGTTTGGGAGTTTTTTTTTTTTTTTTTTTCGGTATCACAGCTTTTCGTTATTTCTAATTTTCTTTTTTCTTTTCTAATATATATATACACCAACCACATTTACCGGGGTATAAGTGAGCCCGAAGGATAGCTTGTTTTTCCTTGAAATATGTCATGTTTGTCATCCCCAGCCACATTCCATCCATCACCTTGTTCTTACTGCAGTTCGCCCTGATGTGTGACTGGGATTTGAGGTGGGCAACGTCGGAGGCCGAAGCACAACAAAATATGGTGAAAATAATATCACGAAAACATTGGTACACATTTTTTTTTAATATGTGACAAGAGATCGATCACCCACGAATTATTGATAATTTCAAGGGGGAAAAAAAAAAAAACGAAACAAAAAAAAATGTCTAGCATCACACCTTATGGTATCATACTTCGTACCGTATTTTATTACGGTAGATAGATGTATATATTGATATCATATGCCAAACCACGATTGGTAGAGCTAAAAGTCGGCACGACTCAAGTCCCCCAACCATGGTTATCAGTCGGACTTGTGCAGCAATATACATTATTGCTATTAATAGTTGTAGTAATAGTCTTCTCCGGAAGGTGCCGACTATCCGACTTACTATTACGGGCGACCACAGTAAATAGGACCAAATATTGTAGGGAAAAAATAGGTAAATATACAGGTTTTTATGTACACCATAGGTCCTATTAACCATGTACCCCGTAATAGCTTCCATACTCGAAGGAAGAACTGTTGAATGAGGAGATAGCCTGCTTCGTTGTGGGCTCGCTTGACTCATAATAAGCCGGCAACTCGGCTTACCATCAGCTGGCGTCGCCCGCCGACTTGCCTACTAAATTCAGACAGCTGGCTGATGGACGCCGCCCATCGGCCACTACTGCTGTAGTCCTGAAACCCTGCCTACCGTAAAAAAGCGCGTAGATATCGCACAGGGGTGGTGGATTTGGTTCAGAACTACAGTAAGGGAAGGTTTAAGGTTGCCAAAATCACCGAACACGGTGTTTTCGAAGAAGAGAAAAAACTGGTCGAGAGCCTTCCGAAAATATAATGTTCGAGACCTTTTATTAATGGCATCCTTTTTGTAACCATTTCGTTGTCGAGGAAGCTAGCGCTGGAAAACAGTCGCACCCCCCCCCCCCCCCCATTATACAGGCTGGGTTGGCGTCGGTTGGCAACGACACTGTAAAACATGCGGCTCACTACTTGAGCAAGACAACCAGGGTACTTTATCGCTCTTTCTTTTCTTTTTCTTTTGAGGGTCGGTCACAGCTAGTTGTCGAGTTGGATCGTTTGTGCGAGGTGAACAACCTTAACTCCGCACAAGCGGGAATTGTCGTATCACGTAGTGTTTATGGCAAGGCACCCGAGAGGTAGATACATACTGTAGTACTCCTATTGCCCTCTCTGGAAGTGGCTGCACCGCAAATTAAATTAACTCAGTGAAGCTGTCACCCACATGCAAGTCCGCTTCACAAGCGCTTCTCAGCATTAATAGGATGCAGCTCACCCTTCATGCCCTCTCGCCGGACACCTCACGGCGCTTTGCGCTTGGTGCAAGCAATGTCTGCCTGCCTGGTGGGTGAAAACCTGACATGCTCCCTCCGGCAAATGTAGGGATGCGAGGGTCTATGGTCATATACGACTACGGCCATGCATGAGATCGAGTACACCCTAAAAGGGTCTTGCAAATAACGATATGCAACCACTCGTGCTGCGGATTGCTGACTGCTTTACTACGAGTGGTATTGTAGTAGTAGTAGTAGTAGTAGTAGTAATAGTAGTAATCGTAGTAGTAGTAGTAGTAGTAGTAGTAGTAGTAGTAGTAGTAGTGGTAATAGTAGTAGTAGCAGTAGTAGTAATAGTAGTAGTGGTAGTGATAGTAGTAGCGATAGTAGTAGTAGTAGTAGTAGTAGTAGTAGTAGTAGTAGCAGTAGTAGTAGTAAAAGCAGTAGTAGTAGTAAAAGCAGTAGTAGAAGTACACCGGTTGGTGAGACCGCGCTTATTGGTCGTTCTACGTGCGTACCGTTCTGACGTGGGCCTCAAACAGGGTTAGTATGTTGTCGTACACATGAGCTACAGAGTATATATGCATACGTACTATTAACACCTCGCGGTTTAGCACCTGGATACTGGACGTCGACGGGTAGAAGGAACGGTTTGGCGTGAAGAACATACACACACTCTGTAGACTACGTTGATCGCAGTACACCATAAGTCTTGGCAAAATCCTCGACCTCACAGCTGTCGTTTTTATTCAATGTTATAAATAAATACCTGGCATGATGTAATACGATGTAGTGTGCCTCGTAACATACGTGTTGTACATAAATAATATAGGTGGAAACTAATTCAAGGCTTGAACTAGTATACGAGCATATGGATTACTTCCTGTAATTTCTGGTGCTTGTATCGTAAGATTTCATGGATGTATCAAACGGTAGCCGGGTGTAGCAGGATTCCCTTAATTTGTTTCCGCAGTAGTACGGTGGGGGGGGGGGGGGGGGGCGGGGGCGGGGCGTACTCATTTGTTGCTTGCCTTAGTCATTTGACCATTGACCACGCATCCCTTTCGAGACGGTCGGGGGGGGGGGGGGGGTGTACTCATTATCAGGCATGGCCGTAGTCGTATGACCATTGGGGAGGGGGGGTCTCATTATTTGTTGCTTGCCTTAGTCATTTGACCATTAACCACGCATCCCTTTCGAGACGGAGCACCGTTCCTACTCCTAATAGAGACACCTCCAACATCAGGGGGGGGGGGCGCGCCAATTACATGTCATAATTCGACAAAAACATATCGGCACAGGAGAAGGAGGAGTACCGGGGGATCACACAACAAGCCAGTCTCAACTGCGGGCCACAGCGCTCATGGTGCCGCCTGCTGCCAAAGTGTCGTCTACGGTGCGAGGACAGCGGGCGTGTTATTTAGGATGGACCTCGGGGAGGCGCTGACCATCGCTTGCTCCAGCGGGGGTCCAACAGGGGGGGTCCCCAGGGGACTCCTATGAACGTCGCCGACGATGATCCCCCTGCCTGGCGTTGCGACAGGGGCTGACGCGTTTTGAGCGGAGTGCGCGGGAGACGGTGAGGAAAGCCTAGCATCTCTCTCGGCCGTATGGGGGGGGGGGGCGTCCACCACATTGTTTCACGTTTTCGATCTTCATCCATGGAAGCTTTCACCAACTTCCTTGAAAGCTTCCACCAACTTCCATGGAAGTTACCACCAACTCCCAAGGAAACTTCCACCAACTTCCAACCAAGCTTCCGCTAACTTCCAAGGAAGCTTCCACTAACTTCCACGGAAGCTTCCACCAGCTCCCAAGGAAACTTCCACCAACTTCCAAGGAAGCTTCCACTAACTTCCAAGGAAGCTTCCACTAACTTCTAAGGAATCTTCCACTAACTTCCAAGGAATCTTCCGTGGAGGAAGTAGACCTACTCCCATGCAAGTTCGTGGAAGGAAGCGTCCATGGAACTAGAACACAAGACCAAGCGACGTGGAAGACCGTATGGGGGTCACGGTCAGCACGAAAAACGGACTGTCTTTTTTTTTTCCTCCCTCCAGCGCAAGCTGCTAACAGACGTAGCGCAGATAAGCCACGCGTTTTGTCGCCAACCCCACCAAAGCTCACACTTCTATCCTCGAAAGGGAACACGCCCCGACGGCGTAGGAAAGTTAATCTCCTTCAAAGTGTCCGCACCCCCTCCGGCGCATCATCGGTTCCTGAGGTCATCACACGCCTGCTTTGCAAGGCACATCCGTTCCCGATTTCGTGCACATGGTCTCTACAGCACTACTACGTGGGACCATAGTAAACAGGACCAAATATTGTTGGCAAAAATAGGGAAATATATAGGTATTTGTGCGTACCGTAGGTCCTACTTACCAATGGCCCCCGAAATAGCTCATGTTGCCGGGTGAGACCCGTAGAATCTGCGCGATCTACTGCTCCTATGGGACATTCTTTCTGGGTTGGATCTGTGCAACCCAGATCCCTGCACAACCTTTCACAACGGCAGTTAAGGGAATAGATGATCTACGGTAGATCTGTACTCTCGGGGCACAGAGGAGGACGGCCGCGCTCCAAGGCCCCCCAGAGGTCGCCAAGCTGGCGTCATACACCTCGGTTACAGCTACTTGATTCCTGAAAAAACCCCGAAACAAATCGGGCGAGCCAGTCAACCGGGACCGTCACGGCCCCGCACACAGCTTCTGTGGACCAGCTCTGCCAGAGATGGTAGCGCCGCCGGGGCTGGACGACCCGGCACAGGGGAGGGGATGGAGACAAGAGCCATCGCCAAGGCCCGCTACAAGGAGTTCTGCAGAGGGAGAAGGAAGGAGCTACTACTTGCCTACTGCCTTCGGGCGCGGCGAGACGGACCCGCTCCGAGTTATACCCGCCTCGGAGCTCGTGGGAATAATAAACCCGCCATACGCACGGTGAGGATTGAGGGGTGCGTGGAGTGTTGAGTCTCAGAGGTACACAACAACGACTGATCTATGAACACGTCGTGGCAGTCAACGCTGACTGCTAGCTCACAGTGGTCATGGTGTACCTCTCAACAAAAACACAGCCCGTGGCTCGAATCCCCCCATCGTTCTTGTTGACCTTTTTCTTGTTTCATGTACTCAATACCATGCATGGCCGTAGTCGTATGACCATAGACTCTCGCACCCCTACAATGCCGGGACGGACAGCACGTCGGGTTTTCACCGACCAGGCAGACATTGCTTGCACCAAGCGCGAAGGAAGCGCCGTGAGGTGTTCGGCCGAGTCGCATGAAGGGTGAGCTGCATCCTACTAAGAACCGCTTTCGAGGCAGATTTTCTTGCATGTGGATGACAGCATCAATGTATTGACTTAATTTCTGGTGGGGGGGGGTGTGTGTGAAAAAGGAAAGACTCTCATGGACCACTTTCGCCATGCATACATGGGGCGAAGTCACAGCAATGCCCCTGCCGCGATGCAGTGGACGTGGAACACACGACACGACACGCGCCAGTGTTGGATATCGTATCGAAAATATCGAGCGTGTTTTTTTCCCACCATCCCCTGCGGTGCCCCCGCGTTCTTCATGCAGACACCGAACGAAAGCTTCGATGTCACCGTACCAAGTATCGAAATCGTATCGATTACGATCAGTGCGTTTTTTTTTTTTTTGTTTCATCGGTATCGTACGTATCGACCTCGATTCTCGTTTGATATCCAACACTATACGGACACGCACGCATCTGCCCCAGAGCCTGAACGCAGGGGATCCAATACCACGGACGACTTTTCCACGCGATCCCCCCCCCCTACACACAAAAAACGGGCTGGGGATAAAGGAAAGGATCCTCGGCAGTAAAAGTCGAAAGGGGGGAGTCTTTCACTTCACGGCAGATCGGAACCTGATCACAATGGACATCGATGCCATCAGGAGAGGAGACCTTAACAGGGACGCGCCGAGTCCAGAGCACCGCGACAACAGGTCGTCCTTCTGGGGATGTCACCCACGCTGACCCACCCACAAGCGCGGGGGCGTGTACGGCTGCGAGGAGACAGCGCTGACGGCGACAGGCCAGCTCCCGCCTCTTTTGCCTGCGAGGTGAGGCGGTGCAAGCGACCAAAACACTTTGCCTCGGCCGGGACAAGCAATCTTCGACGAGCGGAGTCATTAAAGATGCCACGTTTTCGCCGTGGAAAACTTTAGGCGTTTCTCGCGGTAGCAAAGGCTGTCGTAGCATCTTTTCAATCGGCCAGCTGACGGCAAGGTGTAGTGGAGGGGGGGGGGGGGGGGGGGGGGGGGGGGGGCGAGGGCCCCTTGTGCTAGAAAGGGGATCTGCAAGGAGCGCCTCTTGCAAGGTAGCTTCGGCTGCCAAACGGGTATTGTACGTACCCATCACGAGGAGTGCTTTGGAGGGGTCGCCAAGAGGCTGACAAGACTAACGGACACCCACGGCGAGGGGATGGAGCCTGGGTGCGTCTTAAACTGAAAAAGGCAAGAATAATACCAGGTGATAAGCCGATGGAGAGGGCTATGCAAAGGGCAACAGGAAGAATAGTAGATCGATTTCACGACGGTGGCGGGCACTCGTCGAGAAAGTCGAGGCAAAAATTGGGCAAAGTACAGCAACATACCTGGTACATAAAACACGAAGCTTCCTTGTACACTTCTGGATTTTCTTCATGTTACAGTATGTCAGTAGCGCTGGTTGGCTATAGTACGGGGTGTGTGTGCTTGATATCAGTACGGGGAGGGGGTGTACTCGATATCATGCATGGCCGTAGTCGTATGACCATAGACCCTCGCATCTTTACAGTGCCGGGACGAAGCACGTCGGGTTTTCTGCGACCGGGCAGGCATTGCTTGCGCCAAGCGCGAAGCGCCGTGAGGTATTCGGCGAGTCGCATGAAGGGTGAGCTGCATCCTACTCCTACTACTATATAGTAGGAACCGCTTGTCAGGCGGACTCCATGTAAAACACAACAAGCTGTAGTGTGCGGTTTTCGTTTGGCTGTTTAGTTTGATGTTTTCAATACACCAAAAAAGACACTCGCCCGCCGTGAGATCGAGGAACTTCGTCCGGACCCATATTTTGCAAGCTTCGTGTCTTGTGTCCTCTACCAGTATATGATAAATATATTTAGAGTTGTAACATAATACACCCCGATGCCTCTACTTTTCAAGCTTAAAACCGAGTGGACTGCGAGAGCTCGTTTGTGAGCGCTCGTACATCGTATACATATATACACCGTACACCCACCATCCGTACGAGTGCACAGCTGGCTATACGTTGCAGATACTTTACATCAGGTACATAATTGTTTGCAAGATATTGACAGCCATTTTATCAACTTGGCGCCAGGTACATGTGCATACATATAGACATATGTACGATATTAGACCGCCGTGCGTGTACCTGCAGAAAAAAAAGGAAGCTGTGAGATCGAAAATGTACTTGAACACACACAACTAGGTAGATGTGCATACATACAGATATATGTACGATATTAGACCGCCGTGCGTATGTGAAGAAAAAAAAGGAAGCTGTGAGATCGAAAATGTACTCAAACACACACAACTCATCATTTTTGCGAGCTGGGTGTGATGCTGATAACGTGGCCCTATTTAATGTTAATAATAGTAATTGTTTCTATTATATGAAATTGTGATACTTCTGATACTATTATATTAATAATACTGTCACGGGGGTCCATAGTTAATAGGACCTATGGTACACACAGAAGCTTATATATTTACCTGTTTTTACTAACAAAATTTGGTCCCATTAACTATGGACCCCCGTAATAATTATTACGGAGGACAACGGTAAATAGGACCTACGGTATGCACTAAAACCTATATATTTCTACTTTTACTATCAATATTTGGTCCTATTTACTATGGTCCCCCGTAATATTAGGCTTGCCATCCGACAATGTGCAGCATGTGCTTCACCGTGGATCGATCAAAACATTCCTGGAAGAAGAAATCCCCGGATACAAAGGAAACCTATGCACAAGGTCTATCCATGTTCTATGTCTGCTTCCTTTTTGCTTTATCTACGATACTCTATGCGTTGTCTTTGCTTCCTCCATCTGTATATTACGGGGGACCATAGTTAATAGGACCAAATATTGTCAGTAAAAATAGAGAAATGCATAGCTTTTTGTGTGTACCGTAGGTCCTATTTACTATGGTCCCCCGTATTACGTACTCGTTGCTTTCTATTCTTAAATCCTTAGCCGCATCCAAGCTCCATCCCCATGCCATCGGTGTGGGTCCGTCATCTCCCCCCCCTCTGCAGTGATTGATTATATGCGCTACTAATAGTGATAGTTCGATCTCGCGTTGTACGGGATGGTGTAGGTTTTCAGAGTATTATACAACAACTTGCTGTTGGGGCAGAGTTTACAAACTCGGAGCCCCTTTTTTGCTGGCTGTTTTACACAGCAGTAGCACCAACCTTTACGTGTCTGCGTCGTACGTACATGTTACATGAACAATAAAATGACCAGAAAGAAAAGCCTTCGCAGGTAGTAAGAAGCCTCCATGATAGTACTAGTCGATACTACACAAAATACAATATAGTCCAATAAAATAGCCCACACGCAGTACCAGGTACGCACGAAAAACGAAGAGGCCTCTCTGTCACGTGTCAAGAGAGCTGTTCGAATACGTCAACTTTCCAGGGGGGGGGCGTGTTGGTTGGATGATGAATCGGACCCAGAGAAGGTTGAACAGGCATCAATTCTCAATTCGAACCAAAGTAAACAGAAAGCAGTCGCACGTACGAAGTATGTACGTACCCCGTACGTAAGATCATACCACGTACATCCATGTATCGTATGGGTTGTTCTTCTGGCAGTAGAGTGAGCCATTATTTTTTTCTATTTTTTTTTATTTTTTTTAATCCTCACTTTTACTTTCCAGCCTAACTCGTAGGAGGTTGTACCCTCAGCGATCTTCTGGACAAGCCGTGGTCACAGGAGTCGTCCCTTCCCCCCCCCGGTACGTGCCTTTTGTTCTTTGTCGCGCATAGAGTTCAGCATTCCCACAGCTCGTCGATTTCCATCGAATGTACAGCTAACTCACGCTCTCGCGCTTTCTCCTAATCAACTTTGTGCAAGAAAAAGTCCCTACGAGCATGCACTCGGTGAGACTCGAACCCACGAAAATGATTTTGACAGGCTCGCGGACCACCTACCAAGCCACCGGGGACGCCTGCATCTTGTTACGTATATATCGAATCTTGCAATCGGAATATTGGGAAATACTACCTGGTACAGCAGCAGACAAGCAATGGGGTCCTATAACAATCTGTGAGCTCGCATCTTCAGGTTGGTACTCGTAGGCTGTTTAGGAATTTTTGTTCCTGTCGGGATCAAGGTACGGGCGAAGACCCAACCCAACCCCTGACCCTAACCCTGAACCCAAACCGCAGCCAAAACGGGCCAAGAATGGCCATGAACGCCCCTGAACCGCGTTTGCATCGAACCAGACAATTTCTCAACTGCAGACGACGATTCCGAAGTGCAGACCCCGCTGTGCAATTATCACGTCAAAAACAGCCCTAAACATCCAAACTCACAGATTGCAAAACCTACTCTAGGCGAGGCAGTAGGTCCCAACGTTAAACGCTTTGAATTAACATTAATATTAATATGAATAGTACCGAAGTCTTATTTTGGGGACAAACTACTTAGAAATTGAGTAGTTTGTCCCTAAAACGGGACTGACCGCAATTCTATTAATAACATCCCTGACGCCCTCTTTCGAAGAGTGCCCTGTCTTGCCGAGCGTTTGGTGGCGTTTACCGTGACCGAAAATAACGCTAATGGACGGGAAATGACGGGATATCCCACGTAGCAGAAGACAGGGTAGAGACTAGAGACCCTCTTTAGGCAAAGACAAATCTCTCTTCCTGTGGGCCACAAATGCATTTCAACACATGCACTTTACCTTTGTCCCCTACCTCTCGGAGTTCCCGTCTAAAGGCGTAAGGGTTGGACACGATAACCGCCATCGAGGCAAAAGCAAAACACCTTGTTCTCCGACAAATATTCAACTAAATTTCAAGTAGATTGTCCCCAACACTCGAGTGCATACGCCCATAAGACGTGTCTTACTTATCTCTGATTATTTATCTGTGTATCGCGGGCCTTGTTCACAAGCTGGGGCGAACATTTTTCAAGGTTAGGGCTTCTTGGAAAGCTTGCAGAATAACCTTGGAACAACCGAGAATAACTTCATTCTACGACGAATATCGGAGTATTGGCAAAGAGCTTTTTTTTTCGGACGTATATTCGACGTAATTGCACGCATCGAAAGCAACATAAGGCATGACATCGTATGATATTATACCAGGTACCTATCATCTATCATATAAAATATCATATGAATGATTCAGTGAAAGTGCCTTTCTCTCTGCGACAACAACTGCTGTGTAGTGAGACTCTCCGTCGTTAGTGTGGTTATATCACGATACATATTATACGTGCATACGTACGTACCTGGATACTGGACGCGCGTATCGAGCACCGTACGTCCTACGAGGCGGATTTTCTGTGTTGTACGTCAACGCTTCTTGAAAAAAAATTCTGTCTTCAGTCCAGCCTGCACATCACAACTAACTTTTCAACCGTTCGGGCATCAACCGACAGCGACACAGAACACCACACGCTGTAGACGGACGGTGTCCGCTTGGGGCATTGCGGTGGACGTGCTATTCATGGTCCAGAGGCTTGGCGCGAGCCGCCGATGGGCGTGCTTGTCAGCTTCTCTCGGAAGAAAAAAGTGTGTGATGTTGCAAAGATGGCTCGCTCTGGGTCAGAATGAAGAAGGCGAAAGCGAGATCAGATAGAGCTGAGAAGATTGGTTGTGTGCTTGGTGGACCCATCTGCAACCAGCCTCGACCTCGCTTGGCTCTAGGGCTACATGTACCCTACTAAGTCGTTCTGTTGACGGACCCACAAGACTGCTGTCACGTCTGCTCGTGTGGATCTACGATGACCTACGGTAAGATTGCCGGTAGGGCAAACATTCATTGTAGAATACAGGGTACAGTACTCGTACATAGCTTTAGAATACTGGAACTTGGGGTACCGGAACATGATCGTATCTCGAGGTCATGTCGCCTAAGTCATGCCCGACTTGTCAGGGTGATCACACCACGTGATCGCACCAGGGATGTGAACCACACCATCTCACTCTCCCAACTCTCCACCACCACCGCTCTCTAGAGCACGGCCACACAAGTATCAACTTTCCAACCATCTTTTTATGTTCTGTTCTATTGAACAACGCAAGTGTACCTCATAACCACTGGGTGTCATCGTCCATCTGCGAGTCTCTTCACGAAACATCATCAGCCACATTCTGACAGGTTATGAGCCTCGGCATAAGGGCACCGTGAATCGACGTTCTACAAGTTCGTTAGGGTCATCGGAGAGAGAAGACGCCTGTAACATCAAGGATTACGTGATCAACAAAGACTACTAAAACACATCGGACGACACTACTGCCGTACAGCACCATAATCGGATACGAAGGGCGACGGGAATAAAACACACCGAAATAACCCAGTGATCTGGGAGCACGTCTCTATTAACGCTGGACCCAGACGACATGAAACAGTACATCGGGAGAGTCGGCGTCGATACCGAACCCACCAATAGCAACCGACGCGTACCAAAGGATTCACGTATCAAAGCTCCTTGGACGGTTGGACAAGAACAACGTCAGGAGTAGCTTCCGGGTCACATCGGAAATCCAGAAGAAACTTCACATGGGAACTAACTCCATGGGAAGCAAGCTCATCGCAGTTCGCATCACAGCACTCCAAGAAAGGATAACACAAGGAACGATCGTCGTGCACGTCTACAGGAACGACCCCAGTCACAAGCTGTGCACCATGCAAACCGTAAGGGTGCATCAAAAGGTTCAACCTGAGAGGCACGCTACACCTTCATAATCCTGTGGATATTTGTGGAATCTTCAGTACCACACTGGAAAAACTATCAGAGCATCACGGACAAATTACTGGACCCATTAGGAAGGAGCAACTTCAACGGCATCACTTGAAGGCATCAGCATCAGCATCAGCACCAGCATCCACATGACCATCGTCATCAAGAGGCTAGCGGAGATTACTTCTTGGTGACTTCTTCTGTATTATGAGTTTCAGGTATAATTAAGCAGTAGCTGACAGTTTGACTCTTGACATTTGAAAAGGATTGCAGCAGTATTCACTGTCTGTATCAAACAGCAATACCAGTGATTGGCGGGGAAAAAATTGTATCAGAGATTTTCCACCTGTTGCCGCCCACAATGCTCGGGACTGAACATATTAGGTATACTATAAGAGTATCAGTTTTCTGTTATGGGACAGAATCCACACATTGCCGCTGACAACGCTTCAGGACTGAACGTGTTTCGTAGTTATATTGTTTGTATGAAGGGGTTAAATTGGTTATGAGAGACTTGCATATATGTTGCCGCTGACGACGATCAGGCCTGAACATACTCATCCACCTATTGATTGATTGGCTGGTTTCTTTGACGTTCAGCATTGAATCTATCGAGGGAGTGCCTTTTATGAGTAGGCCTCCATCGAGGGGGTGTGTTGGAATATGCACAAGACTGTCACGTCTGTTTGTACATTATTCCGATGTCGGTAGATCTACGATGACCTACCGTAGGACAAACGAACAGTCTAAGAGTAAAGGGTACTCGTAGCTTGTCGTATTATAGGATACTGGAACATGTGGGGGTACAGGAACATGATCGTATCTCAGGGTATGTAGCATAAGTCGGGCACGTGCTCGACTTATCAGGTTGATACTCTCACCACGTGATCGCCCCAGGGATGGCCCATTCGCCCAACTCTCCACCACCGCCTTCTAGAGCACGGTCACCTAAAGTGCCACCTTTCCAACCATCTCTCTTTTCTGTTATATTGAACAACGCAAGTGTATCTCACGACTGGGTGTCATCGTCCATCTGCGAGTCTGTTCACGAGACATCATCATAAGCCAATTCTGACAATCATTCCTCGGATGCTTGCTGGTGAGCGCTCCTTGCTGCTTGCTCAAGAGCGTTCCTCGCTACCGACGATCTCGTGGATTTTTTTTGGAACTTTCTTATTTCGCCGCACATTCATGGCTGTACTTTTACCAAGCACTACTCGTACGTACTTGACAGAGTACACCCTTTCACATCGTTAGCACTCCGTGCTACGTACTGAGCAGTAAGTACTGTACATGAGCTGGTAAACACCTACTACCTACTATCGTCGGTTTATATCGGAACGGGATCTGCTCTATATTGCCGGACTTCCAGGCAAGCATAATAATAAATGCTACTATAATGTGAAATTGTTACCGATTAGCGACGGTAATAAAGTACGTACACCAACAAACGCCTGGCCCCTGGCAGCAAAGATATCGGTTGACGTTCTATTGTCACCACTGACTATTTTGTAGACTACACTTAGCTGTTATTAATAGTAGTAGCACATAGTAGTTTGATTTGTTTTTTTTGTTTATCGGTGCGATGCAATCCGTGGTCCCAGGACAGGCTCCAACGAACAACTCTGCGGATAGAGTAGAATTAGCATTTCATCTCACAGGAGGGAAAACGAAAAAAAGGAAACATAACGGCGGCTTTTCTCCAGACTAAATATACTGGTCTCGGTGTGTGGGGAGTTCATTGACGGCTTCAACGGCCTAGAGGGTTGACCCTTCTGGAAATCCAGTCCCATTTCGGGCCACAAACCACTCAAACTTCAAGTACTCTGTCGCCAAAACGGAACTGCGGTCCTGCAAGTCTTTATAGGATGAAGAATCAGGACGTACACTGGGTGTGCTGCTGTGTACTGGAAGTCGATGGGCCTCTAGAAAGATCCGTTTCATGTGAAGAATACACACAGGGCGTGCCGTTAACCGACACCTATTCTTTGTTGCCCAGCAGGTGGCAGGTGTTCGTTGCGCACTGATTCTTCAGGCTATGATCCTCCAAAAAAAGAATCTCCGAAAGAAGAAAGAAGTATTTTTGAAGGATGATACTCGAATGCATATTTCTTAATGCTGTGTGACGGACGGAAACGCAAATGGAGCGTTTGGTCTTCGTATCTCTGTATTCCCAGCGGTCCTGACATTTCCTTTTATTAGAGTAGTACGTACTACGCTTGTGCATGACTCATTGTATGCAGCCGTGACATTATTATAGCACCGTCGTGATGATATTTATGCCCTTAACTGTTGTATGCTGTGTATGGACCGACAAACCGGATACCGGACAATACAGGGTGAACCTGGCATGTACTCGAATGAACCTACCAGCTGTAGGTATATTTCGAGCGTGTTCATATACATGTGTAGCCGATCGGATTTTCCCTCCTCAATGCTCCACACACCAATACTTTTCCTGCCCGCGCGGCTGCGTAGACTACGGCAGCAACTATTGCTTGTAAGAGCACATATGAATACACAACGTACAAGGCGTCCCCGATGGCTTGGTAGGTAGGTGGTCCGCGTGCCCACTAAGATCAATTTGGCGGGTTCGAGTCCCACCGAGTGCATACTCGCAGGGACTTTGTTTTAAAATTGACTATCACAAATTAATAGCGGAAAGCGCGAGAGGGGTGCGTTCACACTATTCGAATTCGTGTGTGTGTTCTCCAGATTAAAACGTTCTTTCTACCGATCGACATCCAGCACACAACCGATGTCCGTGCCGATTCTTCAATCCTAGAGAGATCGTACAAGCTCTGTATTCTCGAAACGATATTACGTTGTTGTTGTATCTATCTCTCTCGGGATTGAAGAATCGGCACGGACACTGGTTGTCGGTAGAAAGTGGTAGAAAGAACGCACACGAGTTAAGATGGAAAGTAACGTCATGATAAAAAAGGGAAAAAAAAAAAAGTATACCAGGCATCTATCAATAGAATATATAGTGGTAACAACGCCGCAGGCAGTGTGTTGCTAACCAACACCCTACGTGTGTTTTTGACATCAAACCGTTTTTTCTACCCAGCACAACCAGTGTCCGTGCCGATCGTTCAATCCTATTAATGGAGAAAAATACAACAGCCCAAGTATGTCGACGGGCAGAAACAACGGTTTAATGTGAAGAAAACAACAACAACATCCACTATACCCACGACATCCAACCGACATATAAAGGGTGATGAGCGCAGATCAAATATTCCGTAAAAGAGATGACGATTTTAATGCTGGACAGTGATTGATATACCACGCAGGCCCCCGGCCCCCGGGCGCCCATTTTTTTTGTTTTGTTTGTTCCTTCTGTTCTCTCTCCTTCATAAAATGTGTATGTCGTGCCTTTCGTATCCAGTATGATGGCATGGCATTGCATTGTCTACTCTTCTTTACTACGTAAAAACAAGGTAGTATAACTGCTGTGGCGTAGTTTTGTGACCACAGAATGTGTCTCTCGATTATTATTGAAGAATAGGCACGGACACTGGTTGTGCTGGATGTCGACGGGTACAAAGAACGGTGAACACACGCTAATACCTCTGCCTACATAGTGGTACCTGAAACCCCCCTCGACGGATGCATGGATCTATGGATCTATGGATGCACCCATAGCACCACAGCTGTTTACGTACTGGTACCAAAATACACAACCTCGTATGTATAATATGATGCATTTGATGCATTTGATCATATTCCTATACGTAGGCGGGAGGGGGCGCGAGAAGCATCTAACTTCCAGCTTGGTAACGCTCTCCGAATCGGCTTCGCCAAGAGACAGCGGCAGACACCCGCAGACAACTATTGTACGGTCAGCAGTCAGCAAGCCAGAGATATACATCAGAGTACAATCAGACAGGTTACATGATCATCTGTCATATCGGACTACGAGGGTATGTGCCGGGGGGGAAAGGGATGACACCTGTGGCTACGGCTTGTCGCTGAGGGCAAAGCCTCCAATTGAAATTATAATACCAAGGCCCATTTTGTGACCACAGAATATGTAACTCTCGATTGAAGAATCGCTGATCGGCATGGACACTGGTTGTGCTGGATGCCGACGGGTAGAAAGAACGGTTTAATGTGAAGAACAACATAGTATCTAGGTCCTGGGAATCAATGTTTCTATTTCAGAATTGTAGTTTTTGTGGCCATTATTTCTCCCTGGTCCCTGAGGAAAGGAATGTGCTTGCATGTGGACTACAGTATTGATAATCGGGAGCCACATAGTCCGATAGAGACACACCATACACTGTACACCCGTTGTTTAGGCCTGTGGAAAGCCGAAGATCTCAGGTTTCCAACGATACTACTTAGTATTACGGGGGTCCAAAGTTAATAGGACCTATGGTGTACATAAAAACCTATATATTTACCTATTTTTAGTAACAATATTTGGTCCTATTTACTATGGTCCCTCGTAATATTAATACTTGAAGCCGAGAGTGAAGGTTGGAGTAGAGGTGATAAAAAACAGGCCATCAAAACATGCTATATTTTAACGGGGCGAGATGTTCCACGCCCAGATCTCCTCGGAATTTTGCGTATTGGCCATCTATGGAAATCTTGGGATATGGCCCGGAGTATGGTGTAAGCGTTTTGCACCAATCGCGCTCGTTCCTGAGATACGTGCGTATAAAGATCGGCACCTTTACCCACGTTCCCACCTCTGTCTCATATATCTACTGCTGTATCTGTAACCTTATACTTCAGGCTACAAGTAGCATCGTTGGAAAGCTGAAGTCTTCGGTTTTCCTCGGCTTTCCATCGATTCCACCAGCCAACTATCAATAGTAATACTGCTTTGTAGCGCTCTTGTGTGGGGCTGTGTAGCTGCAAGTTAGTCCAGATGCAGATACCGTATCACACTCTGGGTGATAAGATAACACACCCCCCGGCACGAATTTCATCAGACTCGGTTTCCTTCAAAACGTGGGGGGCACACACAACGAAAATGGTGGCGTTGGAAAGATTTCGTCGAGAAGGCAACATATTGACGCATCGCTCGTCGTACCTAGTACGCCCTCCCCTGCTGTCGAGAAATCCAGCTCTGAAAAACGTCCGAGGGGGTGTGTTGTAGTGTTGATAGTGTTGTTCGGTAGCTTTCTTGTCGAAACCTACAGCAGTAGGGGAGAAAATGGATTCCAAAACAATTTTCGTCGATAAGGCAACATATTGACGCATCGCTCGTCGTACTTGGTACGCCCTCCCCTGCTGTCGAGAAATCTAGCTTTGAAAATCTTCCGAGGGGGTGTGCAGCAGTAGTGTTGAGAGTGATATACGGTAGCTTTCTTGTCGAATGCTACAGCAGCAGCAGCAGTAGGGGAGAAAATGGATTCCAAAACAATTGTTCCGGGAAGATTCATAAACAAAAGTAAATCCGCTGGGTCTATAGATAATATATGCCACGCTAATATCAGGTGGGTCCCCGGTGGCTTGGTAGGTGGTCCGCGAGCCTTATCAAGATCAATTTCGTGAGTTCGAGTCTCACCGAGTGCATGCTCATAGGTAGGGACTTTTTCTTGCATAAAATTGATTAGCGGAAAGCGCGAGAGCGTGAGTTAGCTGTATACATTCGATGAAAATCGACGAGCAATGGGAATGCTGAACCCTATGCGCGATAAAAACTAAAGGCACGTACCGGGGGGGAGAAGGGACGACACCTGTGACCGCGGCTTGTCCAGAAGATCGTCGAGGGTAAAACCTCCTACGAGTGGGCTGGAAAGTGAAAGTGTGATGATAAAAAAAAGGAGCTGCGAGTACGGAAGTAAAAAGTGATCATAATAATGGTAGGAAAAAAATATGGCGGTTTGTTATTACCGCGTGTGCACGAGTGCTTATATTTATCCTCGTACTACGTATACATACAGCGGTCACAGCAGTTCGAGCACGAGTATATCAATAGTGTGTGTATTTTACAACTCAAAAATGCACGTCAGCTGTGAGTTCAACCGATCGGTCGATATATACTCAACTTCGCATGTGAAGATAGATGCGTTATAACCGTTCGCGCGTGTTGTACATGTATACATGGGTTGGGCACAACGGTATAACTATTTACTCTGTTGGTCCGATTTATATGTATGAATATCGATGATCGATTGCCCACATCGATCGATTTGGGAGTATAATACCACTACGTATTAATACTGCTGATGTTGTAGCCGGTCGCCCCGGTGTGTGGGCTGTTAATATTAATATAATGGCACCCTCGAATGCTGGTACGTATAATATAAGAGTTGATGCTGTGGAGTTCGAATCCCACGTGTGGGTCGAACTTTCGAGTTTATTATTTAAAAACAAACAAACAAACAAACAAACAAACGGCTGAGAGCGCCTGCGATATAATACTAACAAGTGCTAGCGTGGGTAGGCGCAGTTCGATGCGGCGAGTCGACGAGGGAAGAAAGGGCTGAAGTCTTCTCGTGATAAAAATGCCTGCCATGGCAAGAACCGTAATGCATGAATGGGGGGGGAGGAGGGAGAAGAGCCTGCTTCGCGACTATGGGAAGGAGAGAGAAAGGAATTAAGGGCGAAGATGATGAATGTCGATGAAAAAAAAAAAAAAAAAAAGAAGAAACAAGTGGTGGTTGCTTGCCGAGAATGGCAATTTTGGAACTATTTAAGAGTATAGTACAGGTGTAAAAGTGGACTACTGCTGCTGCTGCTGCTACTACTGCTACTACTGCGAGTGCGGCTGCTGCTGTGCTGCTGTTGTTCCGTCTCTCTCGTGCCCGTGAGGTCGTATAAATAGTATAATATTAATAGTACAGTATTCGTTTGCAATTATGAGACAGATCGCCCTCGTTTACCTGGTGTATATATAACGGCACCCTGGTTTCATACCTACTGGTATTGTTTGTTCCAGGAAAAGTTGAATACCTACCACTTTTGGATGGAAATATAAGACGTGTTTTTACATTGATATCAATATCAAATGCTCGTTATGTTTCCGTTCAGAGTGGTGGTACACCTGGTACATACACGATTTGGTCGATGCGGCAACACAACAAGGCGCGACAACAAGGAATTGTTGTTGTTGTTTTCTTCACATGAAACCGTTCTTTCTACCCGTCGACATCCCAGCACAACAACCAGTGTCCGTGCCGATTCTTCAATCCTAGAGAGATAGATGGGAAGGGGGAATAAAAAAGAGATGAAGCGATGAAGCCTTTTTTCCTGATCTTTCGATGGTTGCACACATGATGTGGTTGGATCGTTGTGTTGTTGTGTTGCATTCGGTTGCGTGTCGCGCATCATGCCAGGCGTGTGTGTGTTCTTCCTCTGTTCAAGACGAACATTCTGTACTTTTGTCGCAGTCAGTCCTGTTGGTTGGTGCAGACTATCACACGTGGTGTGCACTTAATTATTATTTGCAGTAGTATACTTGTACTGTGTATGTAATGCTCGTGTGCTCACTGCTGTCGCCGCAGTTGTACGACGAGTCTTTTCATCAAGAGAGGCAAAACGCTGTAAGACGAGTACAGCAGTACCTGGTGCTGGAATATATATTATCGAGCTTTGCCGCTGCTGCGCTCGCTGCTGCTGCTGCTCTATAAATACAACACCTGCACAATTCGGAAAAAATGGAATATAGACGAGACGTATTACGCGGCTTGGAAAAGTTGAGTATATCAACTACTTAGTACTTAATCAGTCGAACTCACAGCTGACGTATTTCATAAAATTAATTAAAAAAATTGATGTGGTGTGTGCTGCTGATCTGCCGGGGGAAGAAACAAAAAAAAAGGAATTTTCTATCAGTAGTGTTCCACATTCCCTGTACCTCGAAAAAAAAAAGAGTGAAGCAAGGTCGTGCTTGTTTACATGCCCCTGTGCCTTTTGCCCTGCGCTGCGGCCCCAGCACTGATTTTTCGCCCGTGGGAGAGAGAGTGGCTTTTGATTTTTTTCTACTCACAACTATTATTATTTTACAATTTAATTAATAGATAAATTTACAAAATTACTGTGGTCTGTTGTCGCAGAGAGGGCAGGTAAAATATGAAATTTCGGAGGACGTCCACACACGTACTTACTATTAATACTGGTATTACAAACAACAACAATAACCCACTCTAAGCAGTAATAATAGGAAAAGCACACGATAACATGCTCCGTCTCCCATCGTTACTATATATAATAGCGACGAACGAAGTATATCTGGTACAGCAGCAGTAGTACATACCTTATTTACGTACTACAGCTGCTGCAGCAGCAGCAGTACGTACCTGACTGCTGTACATACACATGAAATACGGTGCTGCTGGGTGTGCGGCTCTCGGCCCTCTTTCACTGTCGTTGTTCATGCATAGGTGCATTCTTCCAAGAACGACGTTCTGTATACGTTCGTACCACCAGTAGTAGAGTTACACAAATAAATAGTGGCAGAGAAGGCACTTTTTCTATAAAACTTTCGAAGAACACAAAAAAAAAATGATGCCAACTTCAAACAGAAAAAGAAAGATCATTACTACGAGAGAAGGGAAAGGGCACAGAAGAGACTACCCGTGCAGGTAACAATGAGGCTCGCTCTTCTGCTGGTTCCTGACAATTTTAGTGTATGAGCTAGAGACTGCAGCAGACGGCACGACAAATCACAAACCCACGTGCATAATCCACAAACCAAGACCGCCAGTTAGCACGGGGGTCCATAGTTAATGGGACCAAATTTTGTTAGTAAAAATAGGTAAATATATAGGTTTTTGTGTATACCATAGGTCCTATTAACTATGTACCCCCGTAATAGTTACCACTACAAGTAGTAAGTAAGTACGTGAAGTGCAGTAGAATATGATATATAGCTATAGAGAAATGCATCCCATGCAGCTGCCCACGTAAGCGCGGAGGAGTTTTTGGACGAGAGCTTCCCTGTTGTAACAGTCAGTTGTACTACTACTCTAGTAACTGTCTCCCCTCGGCTGGTCCAAGACGGCCGGCTGGTCCAAAAGACCGCCGCCGCCGGCCGTCAAGTAGAAGTTCGCTTGGTAATCGTAAGTTCGCTGTGGGGTCATATATCATCTCCTGCAACACGACGCAACGAGCTCCCCATCGATGTGCAAAGCGAGAAAACAATGTCGTGTTGTGTGTGAGAGATGCTTTTTGCTTTATGATCAACCACCACCACCACCACCACCACTGTACTTACACTTTTACACCGCACACAGAGAGAGACAAATAAATCCTCGTCGCGACCTCCAAGGTTGGGACAAAACGGACTTACGGGAGGAGTAGAGTGGTAAGCGGTCTCAAGAACAACAGACGACGAATCGTTCGATTTCATCTGCCCGAATTTGGAAAACAAAGAATCCCCGCCCTCCTTCTTCTCCTGCTCTGTGCTGTGTAATAATAACGTACCACAGGTACGAACCCCTCTGGAGTTAGCGTGGGGATTGTGCTATTAATATTATTACATTAATACCAGGTATTAAATGGCTGTAGATCAGCATCATCACAGCAGCAAACAAGAAAACATGGTCAGTAACAAAATCACAGAAATGTGCCAAATTACAGCTTGTTGTTGTTGTACACCACGCAAGAGCAAGAAGTGATGATGATGCAAGCCCGCTCACCTGTGTTGTTCTGTGTTCGCCGATCGCTCACGCTTCTACTCTATCTAGCCCATGGAGTATATATATATATATAGCCGCAGCCACAGAAGAAGCCCCATGATAAAAAAAGAGCGGCCCGTGGAACTCGCTATAGTAGCTCTCTCTGTCCCGCAGAAGGCAGCAAGCAGTGGCTGGTGCGGTCATGGCATATCACAAGGACACTCGGCCACCACCATCCTCTCCCAAAATGAGACCAAAAACAAAATGGTACTGACCTGTCTGCAACGACGATGAGGCCTTCTGAAGGGGTCACGACTTCCAGAGCTCTCGCAGACTTAGCCGCAAAGATTCCAGCACTCGCCACCACGAGGACCAGGGACGAATAAGCTCTCGCCATCACTGTTGTTGTTGTTGTTGTTGCACTCCCTCCTCTCTATAATAGCTTGCCTACGCAGCGGCAGCGGTCAGCAGAGCAGCAGCAGCAGTAGTAGTGGTAGTGTACAGCAGCAGTAGTAGTTGTAGTGTACTTGTATGCAGCAAGGAGTGGTGGTGCGAAAATGTGCTTGTACGTGCCTCTCGCACCGGTGTGATGTTTGTCGACCTCCGGCTGGATGATCGCGAAAAATTTAGCCGACAGTCCTGTGATTAGGTTTTTTCGTTTTTTTTTTCACTCATGTAACTTGAAAGTAGTATGTCAAAAGCTGTATTAATAATAGTGGGTTCGTAGACGCAGATTCGTAGATTCTATTTTTTTGGTAAAGATTTCATAAACTACCACCAATAATAAGTGTACTAAAATATAAGGACCACTTAATATATATATATATATATATTATAAATTTTGAAATACGTCAGCTGTGAGTTCGACTGATTAAATAGTTGATACTCAACTTTGCAAGCTGCGTAATACGCCAATATATATAATAATAATAAAAAAATTACTTATATTTCGGGACAAAATGGTACAAAATGCGTCAACTGCGAGTTCTACCAACTTTTTGAATGGTTGATACGTCTGACGTACTCAAACTTTGCAAGCTGTGTCACCAATGAACCACGTCCAACGATTTGGACGGAGGCAGATAGATCCTGACAGATCCAGGTCAGTTGCGCGTGGATGAAATACCTTCATGCAAATCTCCGAGCATTTCGGCATGATGAATATGTTACGTTTCGAGACGGAGGTGACGGTTTCAAAAAATAATCTTACTCCGTCGGGGGTCCGGGGTCCGGGGAGGGGTCCGCTCGATCTGTCGACTGGACGTGAGACGCGAAGTCAGTCGTGGACTGTGGAACGCTTGGTCCACGACTCAAGAATCAAGACCACCGATCGAGATCGATGTCAGCGCATGGATGTTGGTTGGGGGATTGATGATACATGGATTCGCTTCGTACTACTTACCTGGTACTCGTTACTGGATTTGCTGCCCTCAGGCCATGGGAGACCACCGTGTTTGTTTACACACAACACTATTTGTACACTGCCATTTACCAGCATCAACCATATACAGCAGTTGGATGTCGACGGGTAGAAAGAACACATTATACATTGGCACCAGGTGTACGCACAGACAGGTACCAGTTACTCGTTGCAGTATAAAGAATCTAAGATAGAGCCATTTCGCGATACCCCGTACGCCGTACGTGTGTGTGCGTGCTCGTGCATATACGGGGGAGGTGCAGCTGACCAGGTGTGTACCAGGCCTGAAGCACTCGTATAATATATTATACAACAACACACCGCGCTCTACGTACGCACGCACGTGCGTACGTAGCTCTTGATGGTTCGGATACTACTGACTGCTGTAGATTAAGTCATCTTTTCTTGGCGGAAGAAAACCCGATCGACGATCCTTTTTAAATCCGCTAATAATAACAGGCTCCTTCCCCGCCGGCGTATTTTACGCCCGTCGTCTAGCGAGCAGGAGTCACACGCGGTAACAATAACATCGTCACCGTCGTTGTACAAGCACGAATATTGGTGGTATGAAGTATATCACAGGTGCTCGTATGATACATCGGGGTTATACAACATATTATATATATATATATATCACTCATTTGGGTTTTGCTACCTGGCGGGCGAGGGGTGTACACACGCATTTGCTACGCCTCACGGCCGCCACACCACACCACAGCAGCAGTAAGTAGTCAAACAAACGCAGAGAGAGTGGGGGGGGTGAGGAGATGAGGGGGCAATCTTCGCGAAAAAGTAAACGGCAAACAACAAAACGACAAGCAATCAAGAATCGATCGCACCTCGCGCCGTTTTCCACGGACCTGAGCATTGCTCGTAGACTGTAACAAGTAAGTGTCATTACTTCGTGTACCCCCCCCCTTCACACACCTTTCTGTACTGGACCAACCAGTAGTTAGTATTGTACCAGGTATAATACTGGGTACTATCATCGTACATGCTGCTGTAGCTGTTTCGGTCAGAACCCCCGCCTTTGAATAGATTAGCCGGGGAGCATTTTTTTTTTTTTTTTTTTTTTTTTTAATCATCACTTTTACTTTCCAGCCCACTCGCAGGAGGTTTTACCCTCGACGATCTTCTGGACAAGCCGTGGTCACAGGTGTCGTCCCTTCTCCCCCCCGGTACGTGCCTTTAGTTTTTATCGCGCATAGGGTTCAGCATTCCCACTGCTCGTCGATTTTCATCGAATGTACCAACTCACGCTTATACATACATACTATTAATATTAGTATTATAATACGTGGGTACAAGATACCATGTACAAAATATATACACAGGGTATACAGCAAGCAAGCAGCAGTCTTGTACGTGGCACGCAGATATCCTGTCCTGCGTTGTTTTCTTTGTTTCCCCCATTTTTTTCCGACAGGGTGGGGGTGACGCGTCGTAGTTGTTTTCGTCTCGTGTTCATATACATATAGTTTTACACCCGCCCCCCTCTTCGGCAGGAAGCTGCTATTAATACCAAATATTATCAGATACTCTGTAGAAGATACTCTGTAGAACTACAGCAGTACGTACCACCGCATACGCACACACCTGGTACCTGGTACCCCCCCCTCTTTCTACGGTATTTATATGAGGTGTGTTACACTACAGTTGCAAATTACCAGGGTACTCGTGAGTAGTACCCGGCTTTGCTAACACCCGTCACAGGCACGAGTTACACCTCATGCTCGGATTTCGGGCCAGGTACCCGGGTATCCGGTGTACACGAATACCCGGGTACCCGGGTATACCCGTTGATTTACCGAGGAAATCCCGAAGATGGCAACTTATCATCCCCTAAATCACGTCCCCTGGGTAATGTGTGGTACATATTCTCGAGGAAACCCTTTTCAAAATGACAAATATGCCTTATGCTTCATACCGACACACTATTAATAATGATGCTACCCTTTTGCCAATTTCCCGGATACTCGCGAGTATTACCCGGATTGCTAATACCCGTCACGGATATGGGTATCAGTTCATCCTCGCCGAGTATTTGAGCCCCAGGCACTCGGGCATCCGGCTGTTCGACGGGTACCCGGGTGTTGTACAGGTAGCCGCCATTAAATGGGTGCCCGGGTACCTGCCCAAAATGGTCGTAAATGCTCGCGAGTACCCTCCCAAAGTTGATGGGTACCCCTCTAAGACGGGTACTCGTCGGGTAACACCTCTACTGTATAGACTACGAATAATTATACTTCATACATGTATTTCGTATATATTTTGTTATTCTATCATGTCAGCCGAATTTAGCTTACACTACAACTGACTGATGATGAGGGTGATGTCCGAGAGTACCATAACTATTGTACAAAACACGACACGTTTAAATACCAGGTACGCGTAGTACCTACAGAAGGTGTTGTAGCTCACTGTGAAAACAAGCACCCGGTACACAATATCTACCAAGGAGGGGGGGGGGGGGGGGGGGGGGTACTCATGTGTTGCTTGCCTTTGAACATTTAACCCTTGACGACGCATGCATCCCTTTCGAGACGGCGGATATGCATCGGGAGGGTTGCACTCATGTCATATGGAGGAGACGGGGAGGGGATGTACACATTTGTTGTTTGCTTCAGTCATTTAATCATTGACCACGCATCCCTTTCGAGGCAGGGGGGGGGGGGTACTCATTATCATGCATGGCCGTAGTCGCATGACCATAGACAGGGGGGGGGGGGGGGACTCGACATCATGCATGGCCGCAGTCGTATGACCGGGGGGGGGGGCGGGTATTTCTGCTGTTGTACCTTCCACCAGCTATTACGCACGTACAGTAGAGCTCTATGCCTTTAGATGAACGGCATTGTTGATTGACGCCTGATGCTACCAGCACAAAGTGAAAATGGAGAGGGAGCGGAGCGGTACGCCGTCGTAGTGCTAACGCTGACGGTACGCCAACACGCACACCCATCTCTGGATGAGCACTGGGGCACTCACACTAACTAACTCGAATCTCCGTGTCTCTTTCGCTTGCCCTCGACGAGTGCTTGGAGGGAGTATTTCCGGCGGCGTAAAGCTGGTCTCACCCTCAAGGAGCAATGGCTTTCTGTCACTGACCCTGCCTGTTGTGTCGTGTAGGCTACGTTTTCGGTAGAATTGAGTCAATGACCAGTTCCACCCTCAAGGAGCGATGCATTATTTGCCACTGACCCTGCTTACCGAATAGATTGGCTATGCTGATTCGTTCGTGATCGAATTGGGTCAATGATCTCGTCCCGACGGGGCGATGCCTTCTTTGTCACTGGTCCTGCTTATCCTATGGGCTAATGTCGTTCGTGGAAGTATTGGACCAATGGTCTCGCCCTCAATGAGCGATAGCTTTGTTGTCACTGGCCCCACACCTACTGTATAGACAGGCTATACATACGTTCCTTCGTGGTCGACTTGGGCCCAGTGGCGGCGCGTCAGACACAACGACGCATACGACTCATCGTACGGTAGGGGTACCACTTTTTTGCCGCATGAGGCAACATTTTCTGATCGGCTGAGCTCCTCAAGTGAGTTACCATTAGAACACCGGTTGGTACAATACAATATAGTATATTATATCACTCTGGTCGGGGATATAGGGAACGCTTGGTATTCATATTTATGTCTAAACGGTCCTTATATTTCCGCATCCAAATGTTAACCGCGCTGCGCGAACAAATTTCTTCGAAGCCATTTTTCGAGTGAGATATTAAGCTCCTCGTGTGAAGGGAAGAGCTGAGAAAATGATGCACCACTCCTACTAATAGAAGGCATTGCTCGTAGATATATATATATATATATGTAAAAAACAAGCACAGCACAACCGGGCCAGCCGGCAGCGAGAGCACGGCGCAAGCACGCCCAAGGCCGCCCGCGACACAGTCGGGCTCGGAGATTACGATGAGGCAGTCTCGTCCGGCGAGGTGAAGCTCACCTCGCGCTGGCACGAACAACGCAAAAAAAAAAATCGTCCAAGGAACACTGAGGAGCGTTCAGGGTACAAGGCCAACTACATCGTACTTCTGTATATGTATCCCTCATTCGCGCAACATCGTGATACGGAGCCTCTCTGCTGCCCTCGTCTGGAATCGCTACGTGGTGTGTACGGATGCACATCGGCACAGTAGTCGCGGAAACCTGGTAAAGGTGTCTCCTGTGGATAAGAGGCGAAACGGCCGCTGAAGGGGGGTAGCCTCGATTCGGCACCGAGCAGGGAGTGGAGACAAATGGTCGTATATACGAGCGGAGATAAGGGGGTGCTGTTGGTTTTGGTTACACCCTTCCCACGTGAGAAGATTTTTTTCAAAACCAACACCAAAACGTGGGAGGAGGCGCTTGAACGGACGCTATTTTTGCTTTTCACGCTAGAAGAGAGGGAGCAACCACTACTGTGCGAAGCGGCAGCAACATAGCATGCGGGGCTCGGAGCGAATCGAGTGGGCCTGGAGACTAGAGAACGTGGGACTGGAGACTGGAGGAGACGCCCGTAGCAGCGGCACTTCGAGCTAGAATCGGCCTTGCGCACCAGGGCGGGAGGAGATCTCCACATTCCCCTCGTTGGCTGATTTCGTAGGCAGCTGCTTGCCGCTTACCTTGAACGAGTCATTTAAATAGATGGTTGAGACTTGCGGCAGAAACCTGCGTGCGATTGTTTGGGCGATAATGGAATAATTATCGTCATCGTCCAGTCGCCCGGAGGGGGGCGACATGCTTGATTGGCGTTCATGAAGGTAGGTGTGTCCCACGCAGGTGCTCAAGGGAGGGAGGGGGCTATTCTTTATGCGTTGATGGGTGGCACAGAAACTATGGTTCAACTAAAGAGTACCAGGTACGCTATACTACCACTGCTACTACGTGCAACTACTGTTACTACTGCCTGGTACTACTTACGTACGTACGTACGTACGTACTACTACTAAGCCAGCCGAGCACAAAACAGCTGCTGTCCACAAAATGCTTGTGTTGGCGGTGCGTCTCCGCGGTATGTAAGTTTCCAACGCCTTCGTTCCTCTTTGTTTCTCCCGCTCGAAGGAACATGGGAAGCGGTGCCACCCGTTACAGCGTAACAAGCTGTTCGCCGCGTCTGAGGTCCGACCGCGCAGGACAGCTTGCTTCGGTTACCATACCAAACCTTGGAGGCCCTTCATCAGACTGTTGATGGTAGCTCGACCCATTCGACGACAGCCCTGTGCTTTAGCCTCCAACGTCCGTCACCGGTCAGTGTCTGAGATCAGTCCTCGTCAGATTACTTGAGGAGAGGCGTCACCAGACGATCTGAATCATAACAACAGATCGCATGCACAAGAAGGACTACCTGGTGGGTCACGGGGGCAAAAACAGACCTCCTAAGCACCTTTTGGGGGGTCAAATTCACGTTAGAAGGCACAGATTTATCCTACATACTTTTCCTGTGCACTTTGCATGAGTGTTGATGTTCCAAAACGCGCTTGGAAGGTCGTGTCGTTTGGATTTTTTACGTACCTGCGTTTTGAGGACATTTTGCGCGATTTTGTGAGGTTCATAAAAGATGCCTTGAAGAAGGTCTGTTTTTTTTACCAGGAAGTCGAAGGGGGTCGTCCTGTCCACTAGGGGGGGGGGGGGTGCTCATGTCATGCATGACCGTAGTCGTGTGACCATCGACCCTCGTATCTCTACAACACCGGGACGGAGCACGTCGAGTTTTCACCGGCCAGGCAGACAGTGCGTGCAGCAAGCGCGAAGCGCCGTGAGGTGTCGGGCGAGTCGCCTGAAGGGTGAGCTGCTGCCTTCTAAGAACCGCTTGCGAAGCGGAGCTTCTTGCTTATCGATGGCAGTCGAGTGAATTGATCTGTTTTCTGGCGTGGCCACTTCCAGAGACAGCATTGGGTATACTTGCGTACCTGTCCACAAAGGGGGCACTTCGAGCAAGTAGAAGCGACTCGTAGAGCCACGGAATATCGACCAGACCATTCGAGAAAAGGAAGAAGCACGCCGACGGGACGTCCGGGGACCCCCCTGTCAAGGCCCAGCGCCGCCTTCTGTAACACCGGCTGAATATACCTTGACCACCCCTTCAGGGGTGCGGAAGACGGCGAATTGGTCGTCAGGGTGTTGACGCGGTCGACCGGTTGAGCGGATCAAAGGGCACAGGCGTAGCCAGAGCTAGGATAGGGGCCGACCCGAATAGGGGGGCGAGCCCCCATGGTGAGGGGGCAGCGCGCCACCTCCAGCGGCCGGCCACAGCTAAATTAAAAACGGAGAGAGTGAACCCCGCAGGGAGAGAGGAATTGGCGATGCAGCAGGCACAGTGAATGCCGGCCGGCAGTGAACAGGCGGATCGGCAGGGGGGGGGGGCGGAAAGAGCCAAAAACGCAAAGAGAGAGAAGTTGAAAATAACGACGGGGGGGGCCTACGTTACCGCGGACCCTACGCGGCACGAGCTGGAGGATCTCCCAGGGCGTCGAGCGGGGCAGCGCGTCCGGGTACGCGACGTGACCCGGTCCCTTCCTCGGTGACAATCAGAGGTGACTGTGGTGGTGCGTGCGGACTTTGTCTTTTGACCCTCAAGCAAAGGCATCGGACTATGCGTTTCGTCGTGCGGTTTCGGGCGCCTCACGCTACACGCACGTTGTGCGGTGGGACGCCCTTGCGAGGGTCGCGATGCCGACGACCGCTTCCGGTGCCCACCAGCCAGCCGGTTGCGGAGCCCGGCACGCACACGAGACGGGACGCACTGGATGTGGAAGCTCAAGCGGACCCGGGTCTTAGTCGAGGTCGGGCCCGCGCGAGTGGGAGGGGGGCGTTAAGGAAGACGCGGACCATGCGCAGACGAGAGGAGTTTGCTACGCATGGGACCAGGAGCAATATGGGGGGTGCGATCCACCACTTGATGCCGTTTCCCTGAAATATATGCGGCAACGGTGCGCAACTGGGGAGATACTGCTGTACAGCCGTAGCTGGCTGGTACGCACGCGAGTCTAAGTATTAACGTGGTAGGAATATTTTGCTACACTTTCAAGAGAGCACCGGCCGAGCCTGGACTTGGCGAGGCCTACGTAACTCGCCCCTTCCACGGGCGATCAAGCTGTGGCGTGTTCTGCCGGCCCTGCCTGCTGCACTTAATCGCCGAACGGCCACATCAACAAGCGGCAGAGGTTGGCATTCGTCGAGAGCTGTGACACAAACCTCGTGCTACTCGAAGCGTGCCTCGCTGCGTACGACAGGCGAGGGGGCGCGCAAGGTCGAGGAATACCGTCCAAGAAGCTACATGGTCTCGAGTTTTGTTTTTTGAGTTTTTATTTTCGCGATAAGAACCACCCATGGAATTGTTTGATACTCTTGAGACGAACAAAATATCTTCACGTCCAAGTTTTGAGTGAGCTACAGAGCCACCCGCTCGATTGGCGCAAACGCGGTATTGAAAATCAGGGTAGCCACCCCTACCATGGCACTACTCCGAGAGCCCATCGTACTTAGGACTCATCACGTACACAAAAAACTATATTCCATCATTTTTAGTGTGAGCATATTTGGTCCTAATTACTTTGGTCCCCCGTCTGTTCAACTCTCCACCCGAAGGCCCCGCCACCGTCTCCACTTTCCTCGGTGGCGGCGGCGGCGGTGCTGGTAGGTATCACGGAAGCAGGGGATTGACGCCATTCCCCCCTTGACATCAGGGCGAAGAATGCGCCTCCCGAATGCTCTTCGATGGTTTCAACTCCCGCGAGGCTCTGTCGGGCCGTCAGAAACGACGGCCAAAACGCTCCGCGCACCTCCAATCCACCATCCGCAGCCTTGTTGGGCGAGAGGGGTTCTACAAGGGTACGACAACCTTTTTGGCGGAGAATAGTCGACAGTCTTGACCCGATTTCTCTCCCTGGTTTTGGCCCCTCTTGTGGCAGTCTACGCTGGGGGGTAAATTGTCGGCCGGCTTGCGCCGGTACTATGTGGAGGCGGTTCTTTACCGCCGGAGCAATGCGACACAGCGGTGGCCGCGGGTAGAAGAGAGCTCAACTGCGAGGTGAGGCAAAATTTAGGATCGCTGTGCCCGGGGGAGGGGGGGGGGGGGGGGGGGTCGAGCACGTGAGGTTTAGGGCACGCGAGCTATACGGGCGTGGATAGCCTACTCCCTACTACGGACTTCACCTACGCCTTCGACATGGTCAACAGGACGGCTGTACTTACGGAGAATTTTTTTCGTTCGCGTGTCTGTGCTCACGCCGTTGATGGCCAAGTGAGACTAGGACGAGAGACCAGCTGACGCGTCGTTCTTTTCGGGCGGACTCGGGGGGGGGGGGTGCTGGACGATCGCTGTCTCCGGAAGGGTGCAGCAAAGGGGTCCCATGGAAGCGGCGATGTTCTGCTTATCGTTGCGGACGAGACTGAAGCGTTTTGGGGAAGAGCTCGAAGGGGAAGGAGTGGAAACCTTCCGAACACTTGTAACGTTTGTACGGGATTTACCGTTCGGGGTCTCGGGCCTATCCTTGCAGGCTCCAGATTGTGTTCGTCCGGGGATCATACGTAGCTCGTAGCGTAGGAGGGAAGGCTAGTCTGATAGACGTACGACTTTTTGACAAACGGGGCCGCTGCTTCGCCCTGGTCACACGTTGACTGTAGAATTTTCCCTCCTGATCACGGGGGCAAACTATTGACATGGAATATCGTAGATCATGTAATAAATGCCGGTCTATCCTAAACTGCCGTTGTGATGCGTTGTGCAGGAGCTGTATAATGTACTACGTGGTACAGATCCAACCCAGGAAGCATGCGCCAGATCATGCAGACTAAACGACTCCCACTCCAGGCCGGAAACTTGAGCCATAGATCATACAGATCAGGAGCTATCTGCCCTTGAAGATCTAGCTCATGAAGTGGGAACCGGTTATTTTGTCCCGTGAAGTGTGAACCTTCGCCCACATGGACGACGTTTACTCTCGTTCTCGTTGGAGCTACGGGTATTGCGTACGGTGGGGCTGTGAGTTGGCTGACTTGAACCCTTCCAGAGCTACACTCCCATGGTGGGTAGGACACACTTGGTTTTAGAGTCAAACTTAGGTACATGCATTTACGGCGCAGTGCGAAAAGGGTCAAGTCGCCGCCTACTAATAGCTATTCCTTGCAGCACAACGTGACAACGGCATTCAGCAACAAGCGCCCCCTTCCCCCCGCCACCATTAATGCTATGTACAGTTAGTTCCCCTGCGCTTTATGGCTGGTGGAGTTGTTTGGTTTTCGTATGTACGTGTACAGTATATATCAGACTGGCGCGGTTTGTTCGTGACCCGACAAGCATACATGCGTGCTTGTCTTTTTTATAGAGACGAAGCCCTCCGCTAGTTCCTTCTCTTCGCCACCCGAGATACCGCTCTGCCCCTCAATGTCCATATGGTTTTGATTAGATATTCGATAAAAAAAAAAACGGCCGGCATATCTTGGGAGAAAGTGGTATACAGGTATCAGAGTCGTGAATGAAGTCCAGCCGCCAAGGCATGCCGGCGTCGCTGGCTGTAGTGGAGAATAAATAATTGGAGAAGTCCCGAGGAGGTGTCGGTGTCTTGTTGATCCTCTGCGGTATATATATTCAAGCCCAAAAAAGGTGGAAAAAAAATGTTGCCTGTGATGCGTGTGGTACCTGACTTTCTTTCCGCTTGCGCGGAAGATTTACTTCTCCCCCCCCCCCCCCAAGAATGATCATCCGTCACCACACACATACATAAACGCACGGTCACCTAAAAAACGGCCGACCCAAATTACACTTCAACAACATGCTTGCTCGCGCCAGCAAGAAATATCGCCTGGCTCGAGAGGGCCGTGATGTCGCTGCGATCGGGCTATCGATGTGTAGGGCCAATAGCACCCCGATTCCTCTGGGGCTCCCCTTTTTTCGAAGAACTCCTCACCCAAATCCGGTGTTTGAGAAAACATGTACAGGTACAGGTACAGATACAGTAGTAGTAGTTGGTAGTACTGATCGTAGCAGAATTCGAGGCGTCGGACAGATCATAACAGATCATACAGATCATACAGATCATACAGATCATGATCTATCTATCTATCTACAGCAGTAGAAAATCTAGTTCCTCACCTGCGGTTGTGAGAGGTTGCGCATGTGGGATCTACATACACACTACAGATCCAACCCAGGAAACACGTGCTACAGCATGAAGCTACTATTACGGGGGACCATAGTAAATAGGACCAAATATTGATGGTAGAAATAGCCAAATATATAGGTTCTTGTGCGTACCATAGGTCCTATTTACTATGGTCCCCCGAAATACTGTAACAGATCGTACGGGGTGAGGGATCTACAGAAATATGTCTGCCCTGGAAAGATCTATTACGAAGTACTGAAACTTGACCACCCCGCTTTCGTGCAGTATTTTCACAGTATACTTGTTAACGTTTGGGTAACGGGAGAAGTCCCCCAGCAATGGAAATATGCGATCATAAAAACCCTTCACAAAAAGAAGGATAGAACTGATTGCAACAACTACAGAGGGATTTCGCTTGTTGCTCACGCAGGCAAGGTGTTGCTGAAAATCGTTGCGTCCCGTCTAAGCAGCTACTGCGAGACCGAGCATATACTCCCTGAAGAACAGTGCGGCTTCCGCCCCGCACGGTCAACAGTCGATATGCTGTTTGTCGTGCGCCGGTTGCAGGAGCTCGGACGGCAGAAGAAAATCCCCCTGTACATTTGCTTCATCGACCTGCAGAAAGCGTACGATTCTGTCGACCGAGAACTGTTGTGGGAGGTACTCACACTTGGTGTACCAACCAAGATGCTCACAATCATTCGCAATTTTCACGAAGGCATGCGGGCTCGCGTGCGTGCGGATGACGGCGAACACTCGGACTGGTTCAATGTAACCCAGGGGCTGCGGCAAGGCTGCGTACTATCGCCGTTACTGTTCAATGTGTTCTTCGCCGCTGCGATACACATCGTGCTGGTACGCCTCAGCAAAGACGAATGCATCGTAAGGGATTTGGTTCATCTCGAAGAGGACAGGGTTGTCGGAAAAGAGGAACCGTTGGCATGCGTGCAAAGGGCTGTGTGGGGCATGTTGTATGCAGACGACGCAGGAATAGTCTCGAAGTCGGCGGAAGGCCTTGCAAGAATGATGACAGTCATCGTGACTGTCTTCGAAGCAGTAGGTCTCACGGTATCCGAGAAGAAGACGGAGACGATGCTCCTACGAACACCGGATCAGACGTTTACCACCTCACCGCTCGCGACCGAAGCTGCAGGCCAAAAGTATAAACAGACGACCCAGTTTTTATACCTAGGAGGCATTATCCACGAGAACGCTGACCTCTCCTTCGAAATCGAGCGACGACTCCGTCTGATGCGGGCATGCCTCAAACGGTATGGTCCGGAACTGTGCGATAGGACGAACGCACCGCTTAATCTGAAAGTCCGGATGCTGAAGGCCGAGGTGATTGAGACCTTGCTGTACGGTTGCGTGACGTGGACCCTCAATGCGGACCACTTCGCCAGGCTTCGATCAGCCCACCACGAAGTCCTTCTGCGAGTCATTGGCTTCCAGCGCCGACTACGCACCGACCACACCACCCTCTCGTATGCGAAGGCGCTCAGGATAACGCGATGCGAAAGTATCGAAACGACCATCCGTAAACGGCGACTCTTCTTTGCGGGGGCTCTGGTGCGGCAACACGAGGGGCGATTGCCCAGTCCGTTGATGTTCGGGACGATCGCTGGTGGGGGGAGCCCGAAACCAGGCGGGCAGCCCAAGACTTGGCCTAGGGCCATTGCTGAGGACCTTAGAGTGTTCAAAGCCACCGAGGGGTCAACGGAAGACTCCCCCTTAGTCTTTGGAGTTGGGACCGCACTGTGGCCCACTGCAGCAAAACAGACGGGAAAGTGGTACCGGGGAATCCTCGAAGCAGCTGAACAGTTCATGGGCAGGTGGCATGAGGCTGAGGCAAAGCTGAGTAGACAGCGCCGTGCATCCGCTGCGGGTAGTGTTAGAGGGAATAGGGGGGAGGGGTAACAGCAGGAGGGGTAGAAGGAACACCGTACAAGTGTATGGGGGCAGGGGGGGGAACAGGAGGAGTAGAAGGGAAACCGCGGTAGAAGAGAGTAGCAGAGAGACCGCAGATAGGGTAGCAAGGTACCAGGCCGACTGATAGGTTGGACTTTTCTTTGCTACTCGTACCGTCAACTGCTGCGGCCGTTCGGTATGTATTGGCTTGGTGCTTTGATTTTTTTTTCCATGACGGCCGTTCGGTATGTATTGGCTTGGTGCTTTGATTTTTTTTCCATGACTTAACGTTTTCCTATATTTTCCCCTTCTTATCCTTATGAAAGAAGTACTACTACATAGTGGGTGGGTGACGAGCGTATTTTAGCTCACCCATTATTTCTCTTTTTATTTAGTTAAGTGTTCACCGGGATGCATATTATAGTTCCCTTTTTCCTTCTCGTTTCTTATCCCTTGCACGTCCCTTTTGGCTCATGCTCGGGGTAAGTATATGTCTGAGCTTTGGCTTCCCATTTTATTTATTTATTTGGGATTCTTCTTATTTTCTTTTTCTTTTTCGGTTTGGTTTCTTCGTTGCTTCTCTTTCTTTATGGTGTATTTTGGTTGCTGGCGTATGTATGTATGTTGTGTCGGCCGCACCTAGTGCGAAGGCATGGTATTGAATAAATAGGCTATTAATGCATCACGGTGTGTTATCTCTGTGTCGTAGTCTGTGACCACAGAGCTCGTATCTTTCTAGGGTGAAGAATCAGCACGGACACTGGGCTTGCTGGATGTCGACGAGTAGAAGAACGGTTTAATGTGAAGAACACACACATTTCGGGGGACCATAGTTAGTAGGGCCTACGGTACACACAAACACCCATATCTTCACATATTTTTACCAACAATATTTGGTCCTATTTACTATGCCCCCCCGTAATAGATCGTCGAGCAGAAGAAATCGATGACCTGTTTTAATCCTCATGGCCCCATGGCCAATCGAAAAATATCGTGCAATACATACTCACATGCCTGACCATTATCAGGTGCGAAGCTCCCCAGTAGTATGCCGGGAGCGGCACGAGTGTAAATTTGGTGGGCACCGGTGACGAACGTTTCTGTGTGGGAGGACAGATCGTCGTTGGACAGCCACGGGTAGGTGCACAGCAGAGTCGTGGCCGGTGAGGTCTGGCCAGTATATACATACTCGTATCGTTTTTTTTTTTTTTTTTTTTGCTTTTTTCGAGTCGGACAACTTTGTTTGGACTTTTTTCCGGCCACAGAGAAACCCCTCCGAAAACCGGGGAAAATGTACCTCCTGAGCGATACGTACATACTCGGTATAGTTTCAATGAAACGTGTCTCTGTCCTGCATTCCCCGAGCAGGTAGGTAGTGGAGGTCTGGTGAAATACCACAAACCTCTTATACGCCTGTCCTACGTTCGTACGCACGCCATTCATGCCATCATGTCAGGGTCCAAAGAAATATACCTGGTAAGTACTTGTTGCGGCAGCAGCAGTCAGCAGCAGCAGCAGCAGCAGCAGCAGCAGCAGCAGCAGCAGCAGCAGCAGTCTCAGAGAATAAACTGAACACAAGAGAAAAATGCGGCCCGAAACACCCTCTCGCGCAACGCCAAACAACAACAACAACAACGATCAATAACCATTTAACGATCTGCCAAAAAAAAACAAACTGCCAAACTATCAAATTTATTGCTACGAGTATATACGCACGTGTAGACTACGCTTGCTTGCGTTTATATCGCGCAGTGTATAATACTATGCTGCTGAACTCTTGTGCTGCTTGCTTGCTGGCTGGCTGCTGCATGCATGCATTTCTACTGTTACAATAAAAATACGCTGTTGCTATCGCTGCTGTCACCTGCTTACTGCTCCGTATGCTGTACTGAACAGGTAGAAAGAACCGAGAACTGCGCTTCTTCCTAACTTTTTATCATACCTGCAACATATGTAGGCCTACTGTAGGAACCTATACGCCATTAAAGGGCGCATATGTAGGGTATATCTACCCGGACACATACCCAGGTATGACCCGGGTATATACCCGAGTACGACCGGGCACATACTCAGTATATATGACCAACAAAACTCCATTCGGTACCCTGGTATCTCGAGAGCATACACTCTACTACACACACCCGCGTATTGCTGCTGTACCGCGCACACGTACACACCTTGCGCTAGTTACAACCAACAATCCCGCGCGCACAAAACAAAACCCACCGTCCGTGAAAGGAGGTTTCTTAAGGTGCTCTAAAACAAAATTAAATTGAAAACGGAACCGCTCTTCATGACAGCTCAAGAAAAGATACGGGGGGGGGGGGGGGGGGGGGGGGGGGGCAGGGGGGGGGGGGGGGGGGGGGGGGGGGGGGGGGGGGGGGGGGGGGGGGGATACGGAACATAGGAAGGACCGATTCTTATGGTTGCCCTTTTTTCCCTTTCGTTTCTCTCCGTTTATCGGCTAATAGTGCCCCTGTACCTTTTTCGTCCCTTGAAAAAAACAAATAGTTAACTTCGACGCGCGACCGGGGGGAAAAGAACTCGAGATTTTTTTTCATCTGTCGCCTTTTTTTGCCTCGGAAGCATGAAAAAAAAAAAATCTAGCCTCGCGCGCATCGATCGGCACTCTTCCGCGCACACGATTGTCTTCATTTTCCACGCAGTCTACGTACGTACTGTAGTCCAAAACGAGGGGGCGGCGGCTGGAGGTGGGAGGGGGCACTGAGAGATGGTCCCATCTGTCCCGCATGCCCGGTGTAGTGCATCTCGCAACGGATAGTACGAGCCGCTTTCGATCGGCAATGCCAAAAGGTACCAGCCCAACACCTGCAGAAACAACAAAACCGGAAGGGGGGGAATGCACGCCGGAATCAAGACCCCGATCACCCCTCCTCCCCCCCTCCCCCCCCCCCCCCCCCACCCGCTCCCCCCCTCCACCCTCCTTTTCAGCCTCTACGACGGCTTTTCCGCCTTCCATCGTTGTCGCACTCCTATAGTATGCGCGGGCGCTATCATCCTCCTCCTACTCGTGAGAAGAGGACACAAATAAATAAACAGTACGCACTACTGATGTTCCGTTTCAGCTGGCCCGCCCGCTCGCCCCCCTCTCCCCCGCCCCCCCCCCCCACCCCCCACCCCCACCTCTCCATCCCATTCCCAACTCCAGTCACGTCGCCGTTAATAACCGCCCCCCCGCCTCCCCCCTCTCCCCCCCACCCCTTCCGTTTCAACCCCAGCAACATGTCGCCGTGAATACCCCCTTGTCTCAATCACCAGGAATCATAACATCTACCTTCCGTGACACGTGAAAATGCCATCCGTCCCAGGCCTACCAACCCCCAACAGAGCGGCAAAAGCACTCGTACTGTTATATTTTTCAATAGTGCCAAGTTCGGTACGGGTCTCTCTCTTACGTATTCCACCACCATTGCATCGCGAGCGGGGCAGAGCACAACTCCCGAACGACAGCATCAGCAGCAGCAGCAACAGCAGCAGTCAATCACTTTTCGTACGCATTGTACAACACCACCACCTGCTGCTGCTGCTGCTGCAAGAAACCGCACACGCACACGCACGAGCACAAGCAGACAGACGAAAGCAGCAACCATAACGGCCGGCTCCAGGAAGAAACAGCGGCAACGTTTTGACGCCGCAAGCCGCAGGAGCAACCAAAACAAACTACAACAAAAACGCCTCCGAAATTACCTATTACAGGTATTATTAGGTAGCGCTGGTGGGTGAGTAGGTTGCAGTACAGCCCAAGAAAACGGGAAATTTTCAGCACCGTTCACCGGCCGGGTCAAAACTTGCGATTCGGGTCCGGTGGGGTCACCTAACACCACCCCACCCGACCCCACTCGACCCGACCCGACCCGACCCGATCCGTGAGTTCTTGAAGACCTCTTGACCCGACCCGCGGGTTGGGTCATGCACCGTCAACACCCCTGGAAATTTTGGCGCGCTTAATACCTTCCAGGATTGTTCACGCGTCGGGTCAAAACTCGCGGGTGGGGTCCGATGGGGTCACCTAACCCTCGACCCCACCCGACCCAATCCGACCCGTGAGTTTTTGAAGACCTCCTGATGCGATCCGCGGGTCGGGTCATGGTCGATGAAAACCCCATGACATTTCGATTCGCTTAATACCTTCCAGGGCTGTGCACAGGTCAGGTCAAAAACTCGCGGGTCGGGTCCAATGGGGTTACCTAACCCGACCCCGGATCCGACCCGATCCGACCTATGAGTTCTTCAACAGCTCCTGACCCGTGAACACCGTTGGGATTTCCAGGAAATTTCGGCTCGTTCAGTACACTGCCGGGCAAACATCATCAATCATAACACGACTCCTGTTTTCGGCCAAACAAACCCGAGTCACAGCGATCGACTCGAAAATGAAGGACTGGCCTGCCCTCCTCCTTTTTTGGCAGTCCTCGCAAACAAAGGTGCCGGGGCGCTGCTGCAGGCTCTGTATGATCGCTGTTTAATCTCTAACTACACAAAATGCATGCGCGGCAAAAGCTGACCACGACACCGCCAGAAAAAATTATCGCAAAAAAAAAAAAAAGACAAAAAAAGACAAAAAAAAGTAACGACTAAAAAGGCAAATCCGTGGAAACGAAGGCCAAAATAGACAGAAGACAACGACGAAAACATGAAAAAAATAAAAAAATGAGCAAAAGAGGCAGAACGAAAAAAAACAAAATGGGAAAAAAAAAATGAATAACTATGCTTCGCTCTGACACACACCCACACTCGAGCGCACACACACCCTTGCAGGCACCGGACGCAAACACACGCATGCTCATGATCGCAAGGCATGCATGCTCTTGTCCAGCGCTTCAAAAATTCACCTCACACAACAAACAATACAAGCAACTCCCGTGGCATTGCCGTAGCCTCTGCCCACACGGTTGTTCTTGTGTGTACCAGCCAAAATCCTCGCCAGATGGGAAAAAAAAAAACACGTTTCAGATTTCGTTTCGGCCAGGGAAGAAACTAAGCGGCGGCTTTGGGCAACATACAGTTGTGGCCCATAAAACCCGCCCCTTGTTTCAGCCCATTCCGGTTCATACAGCATACCAAAACCTCAACAACATCAATAAACAACCATAGCATCCAAGAGGCACGAACAACCAAACAAAAAAAAAAACGGCCTCAAGGAGGATTTTTTTTTACCTGTCATATACCATCCTTTTGCCCACCATCGTCATGTCCCTACAGCCCCCCCCCCCCCCCCCCCCCCCCCATCCTCCCCCCCCTCTCACCCGCGCTCCCCGACCTCCCTCGACAACGAGACCTGTGCTTGAAGGAGTCGAGAGTTGCCTGTGCTCGCACTCACGCCGTTCCGGCCGGGTTCCCTATCGCGTCCCCCGGTCTGCACACAAACCTTCCGCAAGCGTTCCAAAACCAAAACGCTCTCTCGCCTGGCGTTGCAGCAGAAGCAGCCGCCACCACCGTCACCACCACCACCACTGCCATCGCCACCACAGCAACAGCAGCGGCTGCAGTTGCAGTTGCAGCTCCCCCCCCTCTCCCCCCGCCTTCCTCCATGACCGAGGGAAACATCGCAGGGCCCCCTTCTACACGCACCCAAAAATACACCACCGCCCCCGCACGGACCCGCAACCTTCACACTGACAACTTAACGTCAGTCCCCAAAAAGTCGCGAGAGACAGCTGTTTGCCTACTATCCTCGTCCCCCCCCCCCCCCCCCCCCCCCCCCCCCCCCCCCCCCCCCCCCCCCCCCCCCCCCCCCCCCCCCCCCCCCCCCCCCCCCCCCCCCCCCCCCCCCCCCCCCCCCCCCCCCCCCCCCCCCCCCCCCCCCCCCCTCCCGCCACCCCCCCCCCCCCCCCCCCCCCCCCCCCCCCCCCACCCCCCCCCCCCCCCCCCCCCCCCCCCCCCCCCCCCCCTCCCGCCGCCCCCCAATTTCCCTCGAGATTGGTTTTCCGTTTCGAAAGGGATACGTGGCCAACGGTCAGACGACAAACGCAAGCAACGAACGAATACGCTCCCCCCTCCCCCTCTTTGCCTTGATGAAAAAAAAAATCGAATTCGGAACCTTGAAAAATCACAAGCCAGCCGCAGGAGAAGACTTAGTTCAATCGGAGGGAACGACGCTCTGGCAGGCCGCGAATACTTCGAAAACGGGGTGATGGGCACACGACGCTGTCGGCGTACCGTAACAAACAGACGGTCTGGTTAGCGTAGAGGCCGCCGGATGAGGGCAGGGCATACACCAAAACCGGTCAAGGATGGAAAAAAAAATAAAACGAAACGCGCGAGACTCCGACAGACTCGAAAATCTCTCTTTCTCGCCCTCTCTCAAAAACGCCTCAATCTCAATCTCAATACCTCGCTCGCGTAAAAGGCCGCCGGATTTTAAGGGGCACACAAAAACGGGTCAAGAAATTGAAGGAAGAAAAACAAATACTGCACGAGACCCGATATACCCGAAAAAAATCTATTTTTTTCTCTCTTATCTCTCTCTCCCTCTAACTCGTTATCTCTCTAAGCAGCAGCAACAGTATCTTCCGAGGTCGCGACTCCCGACCCGACTCAGCTTGACGTAACTTGAAATTGACCTACAGTACCTCCTCTCGCTCACGCACTACACTGTTTATTTCGTTTTCCAGTAAGCGAGCCAACCCGACAAACCGCGCGAAACCCGGCGCACAGCACGAGACAGCAGCGTATACCGGCCTTTGCATTCGCCCTGCCCTAGCCTTGGCTTAGCGTCGACCTGGCCGGGCTTACGAGAACAAGAAAGGGCGGCGACTCCGCCAAGTTTCGGCGGGAGTACCGGACAGTCGTGGCCGACCAGAACTGATACCACTAATGAAACGTCCCTCGGTCGTTACTTCGATGGAGGATTACAACAGCGCGATAAGTGATGCACGCATCGCACCCCCTCCCCCCCCCCCCCCCCCCCAACCGCCTTCCATCCTAAACAGGGTCGTGCTATTTTCCATGCTTCAGCCGCCCACAATACAGACCTACGCGTGTAGCAAAAGACAGGCGCTTGCCTAGGGGGCCCTAAAAATAGTTTACCCGAGCTACTCCTTCCCCCTTCCCCGCTTCTCGCTCCCTCCGCACTCCCTCCCCCCCAGAAAAAAACGCCCTTCACCACCACACTTTCTTCTCATTCCGCTCCGGTAGGAACACCTCCTACAGAAAATTCAAAGGCTGTTCTTCCTCGGCCGGCCACCACCACCACCACCACCCCACCCCGCCCCCCGCTCCGTGTACTCGTCCTCCTGCTCCTCGAACTCCGCTCTGCGGTGGGCCTCCACTGCCGCCGCCGCAGCAGCAGCCGCAGCAGCAGCCGCCGATTTCGCCGCCTGCCGCGATCTGTTCCCGGTGCCGGCCGCGCCACTCTTAGGGCTGCCGGTGCTGCGCAGCGAGCGAAGCGCCCGGGGGGACTCGAGGAAGTTGTCGGCTTTGGCCACCTTTCCGGTAACCCACGGGTGTTCCAGTGCCTGCTTGGCCGTAAGCCTCGCCCGAGGAGTAACCGTCAGGAGCTTGGAGAGGAGGTCCTTGGCGCCGGGAGAGAGTTTTTGAGCCCACCGCGGGAAACGGAGCACAAATTTCTGCGGGGGTTAGAAATTGGGGGGGGGGGGGGGGGGTAAGCGTGTGACGTTCGGGGGGGGGGCGGAAATGAGGGAGGGATGGGAGGGAGCGCGGGGGGTGAGCAAGGCAAGCACACCGCAAAGCAAACACACAGCGAACACAAAGCAAGCAAACGTTACTACCAGGCATCAATTAGCAATCGAGCAAACAAGCAAGCGAGCAGGCAGGCAAGCAAACCAGCAAGCAAAGAAGCAAGAAATCAAGCAAGCAAGAAAGCAACCAAACAAGCAAGCAAATTGGCGGTCACCTGGAATGCTCCCGCTCGGTTGAGCTTCTTGCTGTCGTCGTCGAACGGCAGACACCCGCACAGCAGCACGAACACGATCACCCCCAGCGCCCACACGTCCACCTCCTTGTTGTACGACTCGCGCTGAAGCATCTCCGGCGCGAGGTAACCCTGCGTCGACAAGCGGCCAATAGGCCGGGCAGGCACGCAGGCACGCGGGCGGGGGTACGCCATCAGGGAAAAAACGCGGAGACGAGGGACGGGGGACATTTGTACTAGAACCGCCAGGAAAGGCATGAATGGGCATTTGGGTTAAGCACCTGGCTGGATGGGGTTGGGGCCAGTGCCGGCGCCGGGGGGGAGGGCACGTATGGTCCGGTTACGCTTCGAAGGGGCGGTGAACCCAGCACCCATCCGCCAACCCAGCCATCCACCTACTCAGCTACAGTACTTACAGTAGTACCCACGCACCCGGTCAACTACCCACCCACCCTCTCACCCCCACCCACCCAGTCACCCACCTACCCACCCACCTACCCACCCACCCACCCACCTACCCACCCCCCAACCCACCCACCCCCGCCCTCCCCTCTCCCGCCCACTTCCAACCTTCCCAACCAAAGATGAGGCGCAACGAATCACAAACAAGCTTACCCTCGTGCCCAGGAAGGACTGCGCGCTGTCTTCCGTCGCTCCCAGCACCTTCGCCAGCCCGAAATCGATTATCTTAACCTCCGGGATCGCGCCTTTCGAGGTCAGCAGCAGGTTCTCGGGCTTCAGGTCGCGGTGGATGATGTTCATCGAGTGCATGTACGCCAAGGCGGAGGTGACCTGTAGGAGTTGGAAGGCATAACAAGGACGGGGGAATGTGGGCGGGGGTGTACTCATTATCATGCATGGCCGTAGTCGTATGACCATATAGACCCTCGCATCCCTACAATGCCGGGATGGAGAGCACGTCGGAATTTTCATCGACCAGGTAGACTATGCTTGCACCAAGCGGGGTGGAGGGAGGAGGGGGGAGGGGGGGGGGGGGGGGGGGGGGGGTAGTGGTCGGAGCACTGACGCTAAAGTCTCGGCGCAGCTTGCGGTAAATATGAAAATTGTTGGCTTTTTTCTCAAGTAGAAGAAACAGGGTGGGGAGGAGGGGGACGGAGGGAGGGGCGGGAGGAGAACGACGAGGCACCCCACAAACACAGTTCATGAATGCTGAAGGGGTTGCAAACATCTCGGTCGGTTCTTAAGGTCAGAACCCGTCCGGCAAATAATGTTGGGACCCAAAAACACCCCCTCTATATATAATATACTTGCGAAGTATAATAATTGCCATAATAAGCAAAACAGCAAGGGCAAAAGGAAGGCAAAAAGTGTTTACGTATTCTAAATACGGGAAAAAAAAAAAACGTCATGAGCGCCCAAATGTTAAGAGGTGTCTCCAGTAGGAGCAGGAACGGCGCTCCGCCTCGAACGGGATGCGTGGCCAATGGTCAAACGACTTACGGCAAGCAACACACGAGTACCTCCCCCCCCCCCCTCTATGTTCCCCGTAATTTTCCGAGTTATTTCTGGGGCAGTTCTCCGTTTCTCCAGAGTCGTCGTACGTACGTACTCGTATTTTTTTTTTTTTCACTGTTTTGTCCATGTTGCCCGTTCTGAGGACATGTATGATTTTTCGCCAATTTTTTCGCCAAAAAAATCATCACAAGTCCGGGTTTTCTGGCCAAAAAGTGCTCTCCCTCCACCCCCCCCTACAATGGTAGCACGCCTCCTTCAACAACAACAAAAAAAAAAATTCCACACCTCGCATAGATCATACAGATTATTTTCTACTGCCGATGAGATCATCTTGCTGCTGTAGTTCCCCGCCAAAAATCATCACAAGTCCAACGTTTCTGGCCGAAAGTAGTGCGCCTTGCTATGTGCTAATCAATGTCACACCCCAGAGAGAGACTGATTTAGATCATCTAGTTCCTCAGACCCAACTACTAAGGCATTTTTTTTTCTTGGCCGTGATTTCTGATGGTCATTTTTCTAGTTGTGAGGGCTCCAGAAATACGTGCATGTTAAATAATGGCCATCTTTTACGTACGGCTTCTGATTTTGGAAACTGAGTTTTTTTTTTTTTTTTTACGTACCGCTGTAGCATCGGTTTGGTCTTGTTTGTGTGTCAAAGGAAAAGCAAAAAGCCAACAGCCGCCGCGCCGCCGCGAGCGAGCGTGGTATCGGCACCCTAGTCCGGGTTGCTTTTCGCCGGTGACGTCGAATCGCCATTGCTGCTGCTGCTACTGCTACTGCTACTGCTACTGCTGCTATCTCTTCCATGTGAGGAAGAAGCCATATACTACACCAGCGCCGTGGCCCGTACATAAAGCTCGCCGTAGGTGTCATGCTTTGACATTGGTGACGGATATACTCGGCATATGGCCAGTAGTGCTGCTGCTGTAGTGATAATACCCAAGATTCAAGCACCTCTCAGTTCCTGGAGGCATCGGCAACCGTTCAGAACTGGGCTCAGTACTGAGAGGGTTCGCTGATTGTTGCTCCTTCTAGGAACTGAGGGCCAAAATATGGATGATTTCCTGCCCCGCAAAAGACGGTTCTGATTGTTTGGGCTTCGGAGATCGCTGAAAACGCCAGAAATAATCACACAGCTGGAACAAAACAAAAAAAAATGCTGTTGGTCTCACGAAAATCATCAGAAGTTCAATTTTTCTGGCCAAAAAGCGCTCTCTACTCATACATCGTAGCACGCCTCCTTTTTAAACAAAACTAATTCACACCTCAGACAGACGAATCATACAGATCATGGTCTATCTGTCTATACAGCAGATCATCTAGTTCCTCACGAAAAACCATCAGCTACGTTTGTCATGGCCAAAAACCGCTCTCTCTAGCCCTGTCGTAGCACGCCTCCTTTTAAAAAAAAACTAAATCACACCTCGGGCAAACAGGTAATACAGATCATACAGATCATACAGATCCTACAAATCATTATCTATCTGATCTGTCTACAGTAGATGATCTAGTTCCATACCTGCCGTCGTGAGAGGTTGTGCAGAATCTGCTTTACAGGGCAGATAGATCACGCCCAGGGAACACGTGCTGGACCAGATGCAGATTATATCTACGGGCCTCCCATGGCAACAGGAGATACTGCTGTACAGATCGGGAATAAATCTGCCTTGAAACATCTACGTCACGCAGCGGACTGATCTGTCCAAGAGGAGTGATCGATTCGATTGGCTCTCGATTTTACTCAAATACTTCACAAGCATTGTATTATAGATACGTACTAGCTGTTTTGTCGTACCATACGCAACAACTATCTAACAAAGTTGCAGTCCTCGTATGTACGCACGTGTACCCGTGGGTAAGACAGTGTAAAGTGTACAGCAGCTGTATTTAGGGACTTGCGTAGAGGGGCAGTGTTGTAACTGTCGTCAACTTGTGTCTGTTGGTGTGTTGTGATCGGTCGGTCGGGCGCTTCAGCCATCTCGAAAGGGTCCTCAATTTTCTAAGGCGTGCAAACAAACAAACAAAACGTATTCGCTCGTAGTTAGAAAACAAACTTCTTAAACGTACATGATTTATTTATTTTTTTAAACGGCACCCCCCCCCCCCCCCCTTTTTTTCTGAGCCCCAGAGAGGGGAGGTATGCCAAACTCAAGTAAAACACAAAAAAAAAAAAACTTCGAAAAAAAAAAAAATCATTTCATTTCATTTCTGACAAAAAAAATACTAAAATAAATTTCTAACAGAAATCTCAACCTTCTATAATAGTTTGTTTTCAGTTTCAACATGGCTATTAATAGTGTGGCCCAGACCGGTATTACACAAAAAAACACACACACAAAAAAAAACACATGCTGTGATACCTGGTAGGTATATACACAAGGCGCTTCGCTCCGCGGGCGGCCTACGCCGCCCGCTACGCTCGCTCAGGAAGGAAACATCAAATTATATGCGAAGCGGACAGAGGTCCATGATTGAAATGAATACTGTTTTTTTTATGGCCCCTGTAGTTAGCTGCAAACTGGCGACTTGATAATGCCAAGAGCCCCGCCGCCATGCTTCAGGAGAAAACAGCTCGGACGCCACATATGCTTCGCGTCGCGGGCGGTTTTCCGCTACGCTCGCTCACACGTCGTACATACGTACATACCCCAGGTAGGGTACTTATTTTCTTCTTTCGATATGCTCTGTGTCTGTGTACTCGTCGTATGTACGAAATATAAAGCACAGAACGGCACAGCAACACAGCAAAAACAAACAATGAAAATGAAACCGAAAATTTCTAAAAGAAATAAAATCCCCGTCCCCTTTCGTGTAATAATTTACTACCTGAGTGGAACACCCTACACCAGTCAAAAAAAAGAAAAAAAATGAAAAAAAAAAGAAAAAGTCTTACAGCAGAGCTTCTCTCTCAGCCTCGTACGCCGCCCGCCCCTCTCGCGACCATCCCGCCACCGATTCAGTCCGGGTAAAGCTTCCCTCCCTCTCTTCCACAGTGAGCCCCGTCGCCCGCCTCGCGTGAAGCCCGGTGCTCACCGTGGACCTCGACGCAAGCTCGACAATGTTGGTGCTCATTCGGGGTACCTCCCTCTTGTGACTCTCAGCCCGGTCGCAAAAATAAGCACCGCTTGAGTATTATCTTACAATCCCGAACGACCCTTAAATACTCGTACGTACTCCATCCAAAATCACAAATGGAGGCCAGACAGAGCCTATTGATGCATCCCTCGTGTCTCGAGGCACACGCGACGCCTAGGCACGAAAGCGGCGACCGCGCTCCTTGCAACTCCCCCTCTACTCGCCAGCATCCGCTGACACCCGCGACGGTGCCGGGTTCGCCCGCGCAACCGTGCTCGGAGTACACGCACGCACACGAAACGAAAGAAAGAAAAAAAAGGAAAGATGGACTGAAAGTACGACGAGAAATAAATGGAGAAAACAAAGACTCGCTGGAACGGTCCGGCAAGTAATAAACGGAGGCGATTCCCAAGTGGGAGCTGTGAGAGGCCAGGGATGTACCAACCGAGCACGCTCAGACATTGAGATCTAAGTAAGTGTATCTATATACGTTCGTGTCAAACGTCAGCTTTCATTCCTATTTTTTTTTTTTTTTTTGGGGGGCTACAGTACCATAACGGTATTATTTTTCTCTCTGTATTCACCTTCCGAACGATGACGCTAGCCTCGCTCTCGCTCAGCGTGCCCTTCTCCACCACGTAGTCGAACAGCTCGCCCCCCTGCATGATCTCCATCACCATGTGAATCTTTACATCCGACTCGAACACGTCCTCCATGTGGATGATGTTGGGATGCTGAAGGAGTTGCAACACCTGGGTAGGGAGGGACAAAAGACCACCACGGAGCGTGCATTTAATGAAGGAGGGGGGAGACAAGGCGTGCGGCGGGGGGGGGGGGGGGGGGGGGGGGGGGGGGGGGGGAGGGGCAGACAGGAAAAAAAAGAAAAAAAGAAAAAAGTGGGCCATGGAAAGATAGACCACTTGCGATGAGCCGGAGAAACAGCATGAACAAAGGCTCTGGGGGGAACCACGAAGGTGGTACTGTTACGGGGGGCCATAGTAAACAGGACCAAATATTGTTGGTAAAAATATGGAAATATATGGGTGTTTGTGTGTAAAGTAGGTCCTGTTAACAAATAGACGCTTCAGAAGTTCGCAGTTTTCGCACTCGTCGTTTTCCCCGAACCTTCTTACGATCACTTCGGCGAATCCACGATAGCGACCGAAACTATTTTACAACCTAGGCGTCATCAATCGTCCGCGAGCAAGGGCAGCGGGAGCGCTCGGCGGTACGGGAAGGAAGGATCACGTTGCGCCCGTCCCCCACGATTGCTCGCGTCGTAACGAGGGGCACCTCTTCGTGTGTTAAATCGCCAAATCAGGTAGTGGCCGTCGTCGCTTGCTGTACATAGGCGTCAAAAATAATATAAAATACATATATATATATATATTTAGGTACTGCCCGTCGTCGCCTGCTGTACATAGTCGTAAATATATATATATGTAGATACAACTATAATTACGATTTTTGAGGTCGTTGTCACTTGCTAGCTCTTGGCAGACAGACCGACTGATAGACAGCTCTTCGCAAACAGCCCTTCTTCTTTGAAACAGCCGAACTGCCAAACAACCTTTCTTCTTTCTTCTTCGCCAAACGGCCAAACAACCTTTTCTTCTTTCTTCCTCCGCAAACTGCCAACCAATAGCTCTTCGCACGGCGCCTAAAAAAAGAGGCGTCTCGCCTTCGACGAACGGCATAGATAGGTGCAGCTGTCGGCGGGCAAGCTGCTGCTGTCGGTGGCGAACCTGCTGGTGCTGCAACCCCCGCCTCTCCCTTCTCCACGCCCCCTAAGCACACCTCCCCCTCGTCGAGAGGCGCGTGGTCCTCGCCCTCTGGCAAGAGAGCGGCAACGACAAAGACCGACCTGGTGCCGGCTGTTGTTTGCGACCAGTGCACGGACCAGCACTTACTTGGTCAAGAACTCCGCGCCTGGTGGCAAAAACGTGGCCTTCGCCACCAGCAAGGATCTCATGTGCGTGGTGGCGGGATCATCCTGACAGGGCATCCGACTGCGAGTTCTGTGCTCGCCCGATCAAGGAAGGGACTGTCTCGTACTCCCTCGAGACTGCTGACAGTGGTGAGTGTCTTACGTCTATTGTGCATGCTGTATGTTGCCAGTACGTTTTTTGGGGGTTTTCAATTGCCTTTTTGCATACAATCCTACGTCAAAGCGTTTATTTATTTCGTCGGCTCCTCTTACACACAGTGCACGCGAACGCGCACATGCACAACTGTTTGCGGGACGTGAACGAAGGAACGGAGGATTCAGCTGTCGCCGTCACCGCTGCACCGAACGACGTGAGTGCTGCTGCTACTGTGGTGCATTTTCGGTGCATGCACACGATTTCTGTGTGTACATGTTTTTTTGGTGACCCCACGTACTCATTTTTTGCTCGTTTTCGGCTGCCGCTGCTGCTGCTGCTGCTGTCAGCGCCACGCCGTGAGTGCTGCTGCTGCTGTGCACCTGCTTCTCCTGTGCGCTCGCTGCTGCTGTAGTGCTGATGCGTTGTTGCCGTGCTGTGCACTTGCTGCTCCTGTGCAATTGCTGCTGCTGTATGTAGTGCTGCTGCGTTGTTCCGCGTTCATCATGCTGGGAAGCGTACATATTTTCGGATCGTCAATTCCGTAGGTTTTGCGATGGCGGCATACCAGGGTACATGCTTTTTTCCTTCCTTACTTTCATATCGTTGCTATGCTGCTGCTGCTGCTGCTGCCAACGCTGCTGCTGCTGCTGCCAACGCTGCGGCGATTCGTTGCAGCTTCTGCTGCTGCTAATGCTGTGGCTGCTTCTGCTGCTGCTGCTGCTAATGCTGCCGCAATATCCACTGAATGTTCGTACGTATGTACTCGGATTACTGTCTTTCTTGGTCGTTTTTGTACTCAAATGGTTCCTTTTGATACGTGAATTTTTTTTTTGTCGTTTTGCTCCTGCATTTTGCGTACGTACTGCAATTTCTCGTTTTTGGCTTGGTTATTTTCATATATATCGTTGCTATGCTGCTGCTGTGGTGCTGCTCGTACATCATGCTGCACTTGTGTGTGTACATATTTCGGTATTGTCAATGAAATTCCGTAGGTTTTGCGATTGCGGCATATGCTAGATGGGTGTATCTCAGGTTCGACCTGGGTCTGCAGCAAGCTTCTCTTTCGGTAAGGTGTAGCGTGGAGGACACGCCAGGTATAGGTGAGGCTCGGCACGGTCAGCCGAGCAGAAGTGATCATGAAGCATGACGCAAGTCATCTCACATGACAGTCATCAGCAATTACTTGGTGATGGAGGCTGGTAATTCCCCGCCTCAACTATCATCAGATCTACGGAGATCTGCGGCCACTTTTAGTACAAGAGTCAATATCCACGATAACGGATGAACCACTGACTGTAGAGTAACGACCTGAGCAGGTACATACCTTTTTTCTTCCTTGTTTTCATATCGTTGCTATGCTGCTGCTGCCAACGCGGATTTTTGTTTTTATTGGCCATTTTTCTACCCAAATGGTTTTTTTGATACAAAAAATATATATTTGGGTCGTTTTGCTCCTGCATTTTGCGTACATACTACTTTTTCTCGTATTTCGTATTGTTGCTATGCTGCTGCTGCGTTGTTGCCGTACAGCATGCGGAGGTGGGTCTATAGTGAGGTACCAAAAATACTTTTCGGACGGCCTCGGGGTACAAACTTTTTTTCTCCCTTCTTTTCATATCGTTGCTATGCTGCTGCTGCCAACGCTGTGGCGATCCGTTGCTGCTTCTGCTGCTGCTGCTGCTGCTGCTGCTCTGCTTTTAGTGCTGCCGCAATATTCACTGAATGTTTGTATGTACTCGGATAATTGTGTTTCCTGGTCGTTTTGTGGCGCTGCTGCGTTGTTGCCGTACATCATGCTGGACATGATTTGTGTGTCTATTACACTTAAACTTGTGCGTGTGTACATATTTCTGTGTCGTCAATGATTTTTTTGTGGTGCTGCTGCGTTGTTGCCGTACATCATGCTGGACGTGATTTGTGTGTGTACTACTGTACTACACTTGTGTGTTTACATATTTCTGTATCGTCAATGAAATTACGTACTTGCTGCTTTGCTGCTGCTGCTGCTGCCGTCGTATAGCAAGCGATTACGTGCTGCTGTTGTGCCGCTGTAGAGTAGTACAAATAATGAACACTGCCCCCCCCCCCCCCCCCCCCCCCCCCCCCCCCCCGCCATTCCCTGCACGCCACTCCCGCCCCGCGCACCCTATATGTTTACTTCGACCAGGTCCGTGGCAAGTGCTACAACTGCCGCCTGACGGACTCCACCATCACAGACGGAGACATCATCATCAAGCGCAAAAAGACTCCTTTCCATTTCGCCTGCTCCAGGGCTTCGCGGAATTCCGAAGCAGTACACCAAGCAGATTGTCGCCATCTAGGACGAACGAAAGGAAACAAATTGTTTCCCACATTTCCCAAAATCACGATTATTTCTTCCTACACATATCCAACGGGTTCAACAGCGAACAGATCCACATTCTGGGCCTCCCGCCTCGTTACTACAGCATCCTGGAAGACTATTTACATGTATATATCATGTCTCATCCAAACTCCTATGCTGGCTACATCGAAATCGCGGCCGCCCAGCAACTATACAACATTTCCATAACCGTTGTCGTTGCCGGCACTGCTGCTTTCTCTCCTGTCCCAAACCTTCGTTTAAACAACAGCCTGTATGTTGTATATCATCCACATGCCAAGCACTGCTCCACTCTCTCCCCACACTGATGAAATATGTTATTCTTGTTATTATTAGACGAGTGTCATTCTTACTCTTGCGTCACCCGATCTTACGTTTCACATTACATTCATAAATAAACGCTATCATTACATCCTTCATCGTTTTTTACACAAATACATTTAGTTTGGTTGGCTTTGGGCTATGTCGCCAATTAATTGCAGTTATATGTACACGAAACGACGGAATACCCACTCCGAAGGAAAGCCTTGTAATATATATAAATATATATATCGTCAAGTTTCCCCAGAGGGATCATGGAAGTGCTCTGTTGGCGCTTGGTTAATGGCAAGAAGATCACCATTTTAGATCACTGCTTCGTCCAGAAGGTCGCAAGCAACAAAAACCTCCGAACGGGTAGAACTGGAAAAAAAAATCGGTTGCCAACGATCAGCTATATATTCTGTACTCCGCCCGTGTGCTTCGCTTCTCTGAATGGTACACGCCGTGCCCTCGTCGTCTCTCTCTCCTGACTCGCGATCTCAACCTCAACAAGCGCTCGCTCTCGCTGTTTACTCATGCGTCATGTATCCTCCCCTGAAACAAGAAAAAAAACAAACTACTATTATACCAGGTATACATGTTGTTGTTGTTGGCTTCACATTAAATCGTCCTTTCTACCCAGCTTCATCAGTACACCCAATGTCCGTCCTGATTCCTTATCCGTACTGATTCCGTGGTCACAGACTGTGATACAGAGGGAGACCAAAAAAGAAAAAAAGAAATCGCAAATTCAAGTGTCAAGCAAGTGAGATGTCAGCGTACCGGGTAGGAGAACACAACAACACAAGCAGGACCAAAAAAATAAGAGCAAGAAGACAATGAAACAAAAACAAAACAAAAAAAATTGAAATGAAGAACAGAATACAAACGACGCAAGGACTTCGGAAAAGGCTGCCAGACGGACTGCATACGTACACGTATGAAAATTTAGCCCCACACCACAAACCCCACATTTCTTGCGTCAATCTTACACACAAAACACAAAACAAAACAAAAACAAAAGGAATTGGCGGGTTATTTTCCCGTTCAGGACAGGCACATATATTGATGTTGTTGGTTTCACGCCAACTTATCGCCATGATGAGATGACTCCGGGGTGGAAGAGTACCTCAGCATGAAACATAAATACCCCGGCGAGAGAAACCACGCGAATGCCGACCGCGCACACACAGCACACACAAAAAAAGACCTTACCTGTATCTCGACGTGAAACTGGTCTAGGAGCGGCTTCAACTTCGGGTCCATGGCTCGCTTGTCGATCACCTGGCGAAGAAAAAACACGGAGAAGAAACATCCGGCACCAGGAAACGAAGAGAAAGTAACATGAAGGTAACAAAAAAAAAAAAGGGTCACAGAGGAAGGCGACGGCGGCAAGCAAGCGTCTCCCGGCGTCGTAAAAAAATTGTCTCGTGAAAAAACGCCTCGATAAAAGAACTTCTCGTCAGGATAACGCCCGTGTCAAAAAAAAATAAAACGCGCCCAAAATGCCGCCCGCGCATGGAGACGAAGGGAGTTTACCACCAGCGTGGGCGTTCTCAACATGTTAAAATTTTCAATTTAGGATCAAACGGAGCGTTGGAAGCGGACGCCCCCCGCCCCCCTCCCCCTCCCCCCTTCCCCCTTCCGAGACCTCCACGTCAACCGAAACGCCGCACATCTTTGGCCCACGATGAGAGGAAACAACAGCAACATCACAACATCACAACATCACCACCATCACCACCACCACCACAAAAGATGCTACGCACGTAGGAGAGGGCTGTCTTTTCGGGCACGTCAAGGCCTCCTCTGGCCCATTTATACCACGGCTCTTGCCGGACCATGAATCGACCCGCGGGTTGGGTCAGGAGGTGTTCGAAATCTCACGGGTCGGGTCGGGTCGTGTCCGGTCGCGAAGTGTCCAAACTCACACGGATTGGGTCGAGTCACCCTTACTCGACCCGACCCAACCCAACCCGACCCGACCCGACCCGACCTGACCTGACCTGACCCGCGAGGTTATGATCCGACCCGTGAACAGCCCTGAAACACACTATTACGAGGGTCCATAGTTAACAGGACCTATGATGTACATAAAAACCTATATATTTGCCAATTTTTACTAGCAAAATTTGGTCCCGTTAACTATGGACCCCCGTAATAGGTCTATAATATAGAAGGGCGGTCAGTCTAGGGGCCAAATCGCGGTCTCCTATTACGGATGTCCATAGTAAATAGGACCTATGGTACACTCAAAAACCAATACATTTACCTATTTTTACGAACAGTATTTGGTCCTATTTACTATGGCCCCCCGTAATAGTAGTATCAACTTTGACCGCCGACAGCAACGACAAAACAGCCACCGAAACGCCCCCACAATGCTTCCCGCGGATTGGTCGCCGTCCGCAGCGAACACGACAGCAGCCGAACAAAGATGCGCCCCGATCACAAGCAGGCGGGCAGGCGGAGAAGGCACACACCCCGCGCCCCATTCTTTTGACGCGCAAAAGCGCCACCACACAAAAGACACAAATCATGGAACGGTCGAATTACTGAGGCTGCGGCCGTCTTTTTTTTTTCCGGGAGCGAGCGTAGCATCACACATTCGACCACCACCACCACCACCACCACCACCACCATCAAGAGCCCCCCACACCCACCACCTCTACCATCACCAACACCACCAACACCTAAGCACCCCCACCCCCGCTCCCATCACCCTCAGCTCCACCACGCATTCAGAAACTGATATTTTACTCATCCAAGTCTTGAATACTCGTACTTTCATATTCATATTCCAAACAACCGCTTCACAGCAGCGTCGTGTTGAGGGGGCGAGACAACGAACGAAAGGGATATAATACACCCAGGAATTGATATTGAGGTCATGCGTTCTTTTCGGCGAAACTCCCTTGGACCAACATAACCTGTGCCTTAGCTTGAGAGGCACACAGCAGTGAGTTTCAATACGACATTTTCCTGTACCTAGATAAATAGCTGATAGATAAAACTTTATTTTTACCAATCCACCGGAGGACAAAAAAAAAAAAGATGGATAAAACTACTGAATTAAACGTATTACCCCTGTCCCGATATTTAAGCACATTTTGTATATTAACCAAAAAAAAAAAACCCTTCGGGACCTCCGAGGGGGAAAAAAAAAAAAACGAAAACGAAAACGAACACGAAAGTATTTGACGATTTCAGAGTCAGCCACAAAAATCAGGCCCGGCAGCTCGGAAATACAGAATGTGCCCGAAGCGCACGACCAACTTGTCGAATGCCGTCAGAGTACCAGCACCAGTCCTAGGGGCTCAGTCTCGGCCAATGACTCGCCAGTCCGAGTCCTTTCAAAGGACTCAGTCCTCAGGGTACCTGGGGGGGCTGAAATGACTGAGTCCCGCCAGTTCACGGGGGGTACCGGGGGGGCTGCATGGCTGAGTCACACAAGTTCACAGGGTACCTGGGGGCTAAAAGAACGGAGTCCCACAAATAATAGTCCACAGGGTACCTGGGGACTAAAAGGACTGAGCCCCAACCGTCCACAGGGTACCTGGGGGCTGAAAGGACTGAGCCCCACTATTAATAATTCACAGAATAGCTCGAGGCTGAAAGGACTGAGTCTGACCAGTCCACAAGGTACCTGAAGGCTGAAAGGACTGAGTCACACAAGTCCACAGGGCACCTGGGGGCTAAAATGACTGAGTCTCACCAGCCCGCAGGGTACCTGCGGGCTAAAAGGACTGAGTCCCAGCAGTCCACAGGGTACCTGAAAGCTGAAAGGACTGAGTCCCACCATTAATAGTCTACAGGTTATCTGGGGGCTGAAAGGACTGAGTCCCGACAGTCCACAGGGCACCTGGGAGCTGGAAGGACTTAGTCCCGCCGGTCCACAGGGTACGAGAAGCTGAAAGGACTGGTACCTGGAGGACTACTGTAGTGCTCTGTCGGCATTTGCAACGTATATATGGGGATACACGACACAACGCGCAGCAGGGTGATAAATTTATAATTTTTGCATCGCTACGTACGTACTGCTGTTATCAGTGACGAATACCGTCGTTGAAAACAGGACGGTCGGTATTTAAAAAATATATATACCGTCCGCTCGAATCCAGTTTTTTTTCCGGTATTTTTCGTGTATTCCAGATAACCGAATACAGGTACCGGTATGTTTTCGGTATTTTTCGGTATTCCAGATAATCGAATACCGCTATTTTTACAAAATCCGCCAGAGGATATATATTGAAAAAAAAAAAAAAAAAAAAAAAAAAAAAAATGTTTCGATACTTCTCGGTATCCCACAAGATCGAATGACGGTACGTTTTACGTATCGGAATTGTGTCGGTGTTTCATCGATAATGCTGACAAGGGCGTCCACGGTAACAGGAAAGTACCGCTCGCTGGCTCGCTGTATCTACCCGGTACTGAGTACGGTGCACCATCCTTCCAGATACGGGGCAGAGAGTTCCGTCTCGTTCTGCACCAGAAAAAAGTACTTGGGCTATCGTACGCGAGACTGAAAGTTCAAGCGCCTGGAACCGTATTTTCAAACTTCGGCGACGAGGCCCGCCTCGAAGGCGAACGTGGAACGTGCTGTCGCTTATTGGCACACTCACGGAAGGGCACCAAAGCAGCGCTCATATTTGCCCTGCCGAATGTATGGCTCCATGGGAACGCTCGTAGCTATGATACAGCAGTAGGGCAGAAGAACAAAAAGTCCTACAGGAACAAGAACGGGGGGGCAGACGTGAGTGCTTCCTGTCAAGAGATTCGGTTTGGCGCAGGAGCTGAGCCGGAAGAAAGCGAAGCGCGTCAAGAGAGCCCGAGGGCGCTGCTGAACTTCTCTTGCCGGACCATGACTTCGATCCGCGGGTTGGGTCAGGAAGTTTTTGAAATCTCACGGGTCGGGTCGGGTCGGGTCGGTTCCGGTCGCGAGGTGTTCAAACTCTCACGGATTGGGTCGAGCCACCTATACTCCAATCGACCCGACCTGTGTGGCAGTGCAACGCAGGTGATCGGTATTTTTGCCGATATGGCTTGAGTATATGTCCGTGTTATGGTTCGCTATTAGGCTATCTATACCAGGTAGATGCTGTCATATTTGGTTGTCATATACCATGCGGAGGCTTTCGTACAGGACGGACGACAAATTCGGAGATACCGTAACACGGAATCGGTATTTCCGTATCGGTATTCTACCGAAAAATACCGATGCCGCCGTCTTCTCTTTTATTGTCATTTCGGTTATTCCTATACCGACTCCTTTTTTTTTACGGTATTTTCGGTGCGCTACGGTGTCGGCATCCATCACTGACTGCTATGCACGCTGTGCGCGGTGTCTTCACATTCGCCCTTTTCCTTAATTAGGAATTAAAAAATTCAATATTAACCCGTACTTTCGTAGGTATCACACTTTCTCGAAATTTTATCATAGTATTATACAAGGGCTAAGCATGGGTGCCTGCCGGAACCCCTGCGCCGGACAGGGAAATATACCTCAGTGCCCATTTGTTATTACTTTTGAGCAAGTTAGCATAAATACACTATTCGATCTTATCACCAACACGACCAGGTCAGTGCCAAGTGGCGTAGGAAAAAGGCAATGCCGAGTTTCAGCTCTCAGTTTTTGTATCTACCTCACTCGCACTAATAGACCAACTTTCTTCGTGGCAAAATTTTTGCGACGTTATTTCAGCGATCTCTTAAGCTCAAAAATCAAAACCGTCCATTACGGGCCAGGAAATCATCGATACTCGTGATGTCAGTTCCTGGAGGGGGCAGAAATCCGCTCAGTTCTGAGAGGTTTCTCACATTTCTCAGAACTGATAGCACTGTTGCTGTCTCCCTTTATCTGCCCAGCTGCCAAGTACCCAATACCCACGCCCAAGTATCACACCTATCCAGGGCGAGCTGCACCTACTGCCAACGGCGCTTGTGCAGGAGAGATGGCCTCTCCCTCACATGAACACGATAGCACCAGAAGCACAACAGCAAAAACAGGCATGCCGAGTTTCAGCTCTCAGTTTGTGTATCTACCTCAACTCGCATTATAGACCAACTTAAATCATGGCACAATTTTGCGACGTTGTTTCTGTCTTTTTCAGCGATCTCTCAAACCCGAAAATCAGAACCGTATATCATGAGCCCGGAAATCATCGAAACTTGTGATCTCAGTTCCTGAGGGGGCAGAAATCAGCTCAGTTCTGAGAGATTTCTCACATTTCTCAGAACTGAGATTACTTGGATTTTGTGTACTTACAGACATACGTCGTACTGCTTCCCTTTATCTGCCCAGCTGCCAAGTATCCAATATCCACGCCTAAGTATCACACCTATCTCCGGCGAGCTGTACAACGGCGCTTCTGCAGGAGATGGCCTCTCTCACATGAACGCGATAGCAGCAGCAGCAGCAGCAGCAGGCATCGCTCCTGCTGCTGTTGGTTGTTGATGCTGCCGTGCAGCCGCAACCGCAACCGCAACACCAGCAACAGCACAACAGCAGCAGCAGCAGCAGTAGCAGCATCGCCGCAGAAAACAACTTGCCGTATCCGCCCAACTTCCTTGGAGTACGATGCTTTCTGTACGCACGTTATTGTACCATGAACTATTCGATCACGAGTACAGGCAGTAATCGCAGTAAATAACCGGAGATGCTGCGAGTATGAGAGGTATCGGACACGTGATACCTGATGTGTGATATGAGTAGAGTATTCATGGGCTATAGATATAGATAATACGTTGCAGTCTTGTAGTTCCACGAATACGAGAATAATCCAAAGAATGGATGAACCCGGCGGATATTCCGTTAGTCGAGAGTATCGTTATTTTAGGAATGTTCCTTGATGCAGATAGGACTACGAAGTGAGAAGTTCTTATATTAGCAGAAGAACGATTGGTAGCCATGGGAAAGTTCTGTAGGCGTACATCAGATAAGAGGAATTTAGGAGAGTTTGTGGCGTGGGGTGGGACGAGTATATCTGGGCGTCGAGTCCCGCCCCCCTACCTCTCACTTCTCTACCAGAGCACCTCCTCAGCTCTCGCCATCAACAAGAATATCTAAATCAGAAGAAGCGAAGCACTGCTTTCCAGCTGCCAGAACAACCTGCGTCCCTTGCCACTACCCTTACCACTACCCATAGACCGGGCTCCGCATCACATCTGGCGTCGACGGCAGGACCTTCGCTTTCGGTTTCTGCCTCATTTTGCGTTCGTCTTTCTTTGTTTTCATTTGGGGTGATTTTTCCTTTCGCCTCTGCTATGAGTTCTGTGTCTCTCTCCTTTAGTCTCCCTTTCCGTCGTTGTTCGCAGCGAACACCCCCTCTTCGTAGTGTTTGGGTTTTATTACGAGGTGTGGGGGGATCTATAGCCTCATTTCTTTTGTTTCGAATAGCCGCATCTTCGACCACCTTTTTCTGGCCGTTCGGGATGAGCTTTGTCATCACCCTCCGACCATCTTGTGGTCTGCATATACGACTATTCAGGGTGGGCTAATGTGATATGAGTAGAGTATTCATGGGCTATAGATATAGATAATACGTTGCAGTCTTGTAGTTCCACGAATACGAGAATAATCCAAAGAATGGATGAACCCGGCGGATATTCCGTTAGTCGAGAGTATCGTTATTTTAGGAATGTTCCTTGATGCAGATAGGACTACGAAGTGAGAAGTTCTTATATTAGCAGAAGAACGATTGGTAGCCATGGGAAAGTTCTGTAGGCGTACATCAGATAAGAGGAATTTAGGAGAGTTTGTGGCGTGGGGTGGGACGAGTATATCTGGGCGTCGAGTCCCGCCCCCCTACCTCTCACTTCTCTACCAGAGCACCTCCTCAGCTCTCGCCATCAACAAGAATATCTAAATCAGAAGAAGCGAAGCACTGCTTTCCAGCTGCCAGAACAACCTGCGTCCCTTGCCACTACCCTTACCACTACCCATAGACCGGGCTCCGCATCACATGATGCCTGATATAGATCGGAAATACAGAACAACCGCAAAGCGCTGCTAACATGGGCAGTATACTAAGTGCGAATCCCGAAAACCCCGAAGTACTCAGGTTGGATATGCGTGAAGCGAACGCAGCAAGCAGTATCCACAGCAGCACAGAACCCCGACGTACTGCGAGTACTCGCACAGTGGGAGCAAGCAGTCTCGAACCCTCGATTACCTCCCGTAGTGCTCGCCGAAACAACTTGACGCGTTGTTCATCAGTAAATGGTAAGGCGAACATCTTATCTTATTTCGTGTACCTGGTGCAAAGGATCGTATCTTTAAACCGGGACCGTATCTCCCATTTCTTTAGTAGATACCTGGCATCTGGATATGTTTTTTTTCTCAAAAGTGAAAAATGTCTGCTGTGAGTACGACCGTTTGAGTGGTTGAAACTCAACTTCGAAAGCTGCGTGAATCGTCAGACACGCTCATCGGGCGCGCTTGTTATGGATATTTGGTTTTACTTTGACATATTCGAAGAAGAACACCGCTGAACTACTGACCGTATGTACTGCTGTGCTGCTGCTGCTGTAGCAGTACTCCTATATCAATCCGCCTCCAGAGATAGATCAGACCTTGCAGCAGTAGACAGTCCGAGCATGTACGACCTATGATATCCTCCGATGCATTTGGTCGTTTTCTTTCATCGAATTCACAATACTCGGCCGAATTGATACTATTATCCAACAACCTTCACACTCAATTCGACCGGCGAAAACAATGACGTGCTGAACCATACCGAGAAATACTCCATCACCGGGATATCCAACTCAATGATCTGGTACCAAGCACGGCGCGACACCCCGAGAAGACGCGTGTAGTCGACTCGCGAAAAGAGAGGGAGGGGCAAGGGAAGGCAGCCAGCTACCCAGCAAGGCAAGACCGAGGGGGTCGAACAGGCTGAAGGCGGCCCGAAAAGCAAGGCAGCCGGGAGAAAGCCATAGCATCAGCAAGGCCGGGAGATCGAACATCGGCGAGAAAAAAGCTAAGATCGAGTCTTGCCACAGTAAGCTCTTCGCGGAGGAACAACAGCGAAACAAATCTCCAGGACCAAAGAAAATAGAACCTCCGTGTCTCCTCGCCCCAGCAAAGATCCTTCGAGTTCGGGGTGTCTGCGCTCGTCGGTGGCGCGAGACTCCGGGATGCGCGCGCGGGAGAACATCCGTCGGAGCCCGGCGAGCGCGACCCTTCAGGAAAGCGGTCGAAAAAGCAAGCGCGAAGCCAGGAAAGCGAAGCCGTCTGGAATCGAGCCTAAATTCAACACGAAATGCTCGGAATTCGAAGCGAATGCTTCGCTCTCAGCCGTCGCGAAGGATTGTAGATATATCTATTATAGTGATGGATATCGTATCGAAAGTTTCGATATATCGAAAAAATGAGCATTTGATGTATCCTATCGAACGTGTTTTGTGTTTTTTGCCCTCCATCCCCTGGCATCTCCCGTGTTTTTACGAGAGTGTAGATACTGAACGAAAGCTTCCATGTATGTGCATATATACCTGACACCAAATATCGAAATCGTATTCAATACGGTACTTTTTTTTATTCATCGATGTCCAACACTAAATAAAAACAGTACATACCAGGTGCACCCAACAACCGCAGGCCGACTCAGGTGCTACATGATCTGTACGTAACATTAAAAGACAACAGTTGTCAGATGGAGGACTTAAGGGCCTTTCTTGATCGTCGAGATTGTTTTCCAGAATTTCCAAAAAATTGGAAAATTGTATCAAGATACGGAGGCGTTCTGTCACAATTTTTGAAATTCTTCTCAAGCAAAAAAAATCAAGAAATTCAATTTCACATAATTCGGATGAAAAAATCAGGAAAATCTGGAGCATAAAAAAAAAGCGCGAAAAAAATACGGAAATTATGAATTTACGGAAGAAAAAAAAACTCTTCGATAAGAAAGCCCCTCAATCGAAACACCTCTTTTGGTGAAACACCCAAAAATAGGTAAAAGCCCCTTGGCAACGCTTCGGTGAGCTCCAAACTTTGTAAGGCCAGACGCCTTACGGCGCGCAGGCCAAGCACGGCCTTCGTGAGGGCTGGTCCATGCCTAGAGGTCGGTCAAGCAAGTACTCTGATAAGACTCTAGAAGTTCGTCGCAGAGCGATAACTATGTGCGCACCATGCTCGGGGGAGCAGGAGCAGATCAGTACTAAACATCATGAGTACTGGTCCCTCTATAGTGCCGGCTGCCCGCTATAGTGCCTGTCTTCGAAGCTATTTTGCAGATCATCTTCCGCGGACGTTTCACAGGCGAGAAAGTTCAGCAGCAGCAGGAGAATAAAAAATATTGATAGTATTACGGGGGTCCATAGTTAACAGGACCTATTCTATACGTAAAAACTTATATATATATACGTATTTTTCATAACAACATTTGGTCCTATTTACATATGGTCCCCCCGTAATAATAGTGTACAGAAGTGGTCCCTCTTTGGTGCCGATTGAGAAGTTGCCGGCTACCCCTTGTATTGCCCGTGGCATCGTTCGGCACAGATGGGATGCACCAGTGTTTCAGTGTACGGAGGCGTGCCGGTTGCCCACGAGTACAGAGGGATACTTGCTGCAGGGAGTATTTCAGCAGCTGGCGCCACAACCGCAAAATGGGAAGATCCCAAGATCACTCGACGACATGCAAGAGTACTATTACGGGGCACCATAGCAAATAGGACTTGCAGTACATACAAAAACCTACGTATTTCCATATTTTTACCAACAATATTTGGTCTTGTTGACTATGGTTCCCCGTGATACGATTCTATAAAGCTGGAATGCAGGCCTGAGGAACTGTCAGGAAGGCAGTCTAACCGTGGGTTTTTTTAAAACGAGAAAAAACATGCAAAATGCGCACTGCTCTGTTGTTGTTCTCGCACGAACTCGTCGCCAAAAAAATCTATTAAATAGTTTTGTGGTCACACACAGGACAAGCAGGCTCCAAAAAAACTTTGGGGTGGAATATACGTCAGGAAAAACAAAAACAAATTTTGTAAGGAATACAAAGCAGATCTTACACACTTCGATCAAAAAAAAAAAAAAAACGGAAAAAAAAAGTGAGAATAATCCAAAGGAAATAAAAAAGAGTAAAGGAAAAAGGCAAGGAAGCATGGCACTCACTACGTGCGAGGGGATTCACAAGAGAACACGCAAGCGAAATAAACAAAAGGGAATACACATCCTTGCAAGGGGGTGACCTAACAGGCAAAACCAACAAGAAACAAGAACAAAACCCCGTCAACAGGGAGAGCTACGACTAGCTATGAATACGCACGCGTGTTCAAGATCCTGGTAAACAAAAAACAAAAAAAGCGAAAGAGCTACGAGCTGGTTCTAAAGCCAGGCGGAACTTAGTTCCTTCAAATGTTTGCACCCTCGTTTTGGAGAGCTGGAACACGAATTTTGGCAGGGTTGTTCTTCATCACAGCAGGACCAACATTCAAGCTGGTGGTCTCTTTTTCTTCCTTTGTTCGTTTTTTACTTCATGAAGTGCATCCTTTACGCTATTTTGGGATTTTCTGACAACTTTGACCCCCGCTGGCGCGCGAAAAAAAAACAACAGTCTAAGAAAGACCACCGCGTCGTTCGTTGGTATGTTAGCGAAGAACCACCCTGTCAAATATGGTTTCACAAATCCAAAAAAACAGGGTGCAAAGGTGATTTCGCTGCAGAGTTATGTTTCTCTCCCAGGGTTTCCAAAGAGTCCTATACATTGTTCTAGTAATTCGACAGGCGTTTCTTACCACAGTCTTGTACGGCTTGCAGAAAAAGACGAGTGTCACGGACGTCTTCCGCTTGTTGATGTGATCATGTGAGCACGTCTACCGTGAATTATTCGACGTATGGACGGACTACTGGACTGAAGACTTGATTATAATGATTACAGACTTCCCAGATTCCTATGCAACGACGCCTTCCCGAGTAATACGAACAATTCCAATCTCTCGCGAACCACAGCTCGTGCACCAAAACCAGCTTCACCGATGTGTTCCCCTTGTTGATGCGGTCACGTGGGTATGCTTTGTATCGTGAGTTTGAGTTATACCCATTGCTTTAACGCCCGAAGGTGGAATGTTGAGCTTTTTTCTGGAACCAGCTTGTACGAGGATGAAAAATATATATGCACAAAGAAAAGGAAGGCCCATGAAAAGGGAGGGCCGTAAGTACAGCAGGATATACGCGCGTTCAAGGGAAGCAAAAACGAATGAAAAAAAAAGGCGGACGAGCTATGTACGTACCGGCACGTATACGAAGCAGGAAAACTGGAAAAAGCAAGATAGAAGACACAGAAACCGTTGTTTACCCGCCATGAGCACATTACCATCACATCATGAGTTGAGAGTGAAACATGAAAGCGCTGGATGAAAAAACTACGTATTTCAGGAGGACATTTGAGATAAAATGGTAGCCAGAGAAGACGCTACGCGAAGCCATCGATGAGATGGAAGATTCATGAGAGTCGTGGGCTTTGCTCTTCGTCGTACTTAGTATAGCGAAGCAGAGAAGATGCTACGCGAAGTCATGCACGAAATGGAAGACGGAGGCAGCTTAAAGTGGCAAGAGAGGAAAGGGAATAAGAAACTGCTGTGTGCACCAGCAGGAGGCTGGGCTGTGACGCCGGGAACCCCGCCGTCGGATAAAACGGAGGCGAACAACTCAACAACCCGGACAATGGAACCGCCCGTCAGAGCGTACAATAGCAGAGCCGTATTGAATTTAAAGTTGAAACTCATCAGATTGTAGGGCAATGTGAGAGCCGGGGGCTCTGCACTTCGTCGTATATAGGCATACAGAGGCAGAGAACATGCTACACGAAACCCACGGATCTGAGATGGAAGATGTATGAGAGCCATGGGCTTTGCGCCTCTTCGTAAAAGTAACATATATAGCAGCAGAGACGAAAATGAAAGCGGGCTGAAATGCCGGTACTCCGCCGTCAGATAAGATGGCGGTCGGTAACCCACCAAACAGGATGATCAAGCGCTCGTCAGAGTGTTTAGCAGGGCCGTATTGAACCTAAAGTCACTTACTATTACGGGGGACTATAGTAAATAGGACCTACGGTACACACAAAAACCTATATATTTACCTATTTTTACCAACAATGTTTGGTCCTATTTACTATGATCCCCCGTAAATATTGATAGTCTAAATGAAGAAAGCAGCACGACGAACCTCTGTGAGAGGGAGGGATCTGAATCAAGAAGGCTCGAGAGACACGTGCTACACCCCCACGTCCCTAAAAAATGCCGAAAGAGGAAGCATACGTAGGTTAATATTACGTTCGTACCAGGTATGACATATTCACAGGAGACGCAGTACCGCTCCCGGTCACGGGCGCTCCCTACTTTTATGCTTCGTACTGCTGCCTCATTATCAATATTGAATACTTTTTCCTTGTTTTTTAATCACGACTTTTACTTTCCAGCTTAACTCGTAGGAGGTTTTACCCTCAGCGATCTTCTGGACAAGCCGTGGTCACACGTGTTATCCCTTCTCCGCCCCGGTGCGTGCCTTCATTTTTTATCTCGCGTAGGGTTCAGCATTCCCACTGCTCGTCGATTTTCATCGCATGCTGCTAACTCACGCTCTCGCGCTTTCCGCTACGATATGAATTTTTAAGCAGTAAAAAGTCCCCACGAGTGTGCACTCACTACATCAATTTTTGTGCAGTAAAAAGTCCCTACGAGTGTGCACTTGGTGAGACTCGAACCCACGAATTTGATATTGATAGGCACTCGGACCACCCACCAAGCCACCGGGGACGCCGGCAGCAATGGCAAATAAAGTGGAGCTGTATATACCTATACACCTGCTGTGACAATTGAGCTCTACGACGTCAACGTGAACACCACTCGGACTGCTTGTTGTATTGGTCTGTAATGACGCACGAACTCGTACATGTACTTGTACATACCAGGTACTCGTATGATACCTGGTATGTACATAAGGAACTCGTATGTACGGTAATTTTGTACTTTCGTTGAGCAAGAAAAGAGATGATACCTGGTACGTACATAAGGAACTCGTATGTATGGTAATTTTGTACTTTCGTTGAGCAAGAAAAGAGCCCTTCATCACCAGCCGCATCTCCCAAACCGAAACTAAAACCAAGAACTCTAAAAGATCTCTTGACAAACGAGACGCAGGCTGGGATCACCCACCCACCCACCCACCCACCCCACCCACCCAACCCACCCAATCACACCCAGCCCCCGCCCACCATGATCTAGCGGTACTTTCATATCAAGCGAGCGGCTGCAAAGCCTCTACTGGTATTAATAGTAGTTTGTACTTCGTTACGCTTCTTGAAAAATGATACCGTACTCGTACCCACTTCCCAACACCATCCACACGCCCACCCACCAACTCACCCACCCCACCCCACCCCATCACACCCCCTCACCTTCAACCCCACCCCACCCCACCCCACCCCATCCCACCCCCTCACCTCCAACCCCACCCCACTCCACCCCCCCCCCCCCCACCCACCTTGCAAGCGAACTCCTTCTTGCTCGTTCTGCTGACGCATCTGTAGCACGTGGAAGTGCTTCCGACCCCGAGCACCTCCCTCATCTCGTACTTGGCCAGAACCGTGCTAGCGGCCGTCGTGGCGGCGGCAGCAGCAGCAGTAGCAGCAGCAGCAGTAGCAGCAGCGGCAGCAACGGCGGCGGCGGTAGGCACCGCACGCGGTCCACTCCTCGACGCGAAACCACCAGCCCCCCCGCCTCCTCCTCTTCCTCTTCCTCCCCGCCCAGTTACCCCACCAGCTCCCCCACTCACTCCGCCCCTCCCAGCCACCGCCACGGCTGTTGTAGCTGCTCCTCCTACCGGGACGGCCCCGAAGCGCCCCAGCGCCCCTCTCCCTCCTCCTCGGGCAGCAGTCCCCCTCCCCCACCCTTGCCCGACGCCCACGCTTACGTGCTGAGTTCCGCCAAGTGCTCCGCCTCGTGATGCTCCTCCCACTCGCCCCCCGAGTCGGATATCGCCTGCGCCAGTGTGGTTCAAAACGGAGGCTTGTCTTCGCTGCGGGTCGTTCGGGTGTGCGTGTGCGTGGGCGTGGGGTCCTCCGGCTTGCCTGCCCCCCCTGCCACCCACAGCCGGCCGGTACGTCTGGTGGGTCTGGGCTCCTGCCGCCGCACCAAGCCGTTCCACCTGCGCCGTGTACGAGGGATAATTCGAAGCGACCCCATTGTTCTGCCTGTTGCTGTTGTTGTTGTTGTTGTTGTTGTTGTTGTTGTTGTCACGCGGAGTCGATGTCGAGCTGCTGCCGTGGCATTGGTCTCCTGCTCCTCCTGCTCCTGCAGCTGCTCCTGCTGCTGATGCTGTCGCTGCTGCTGCTGCTGCTGCTACGCATTGGCTCACCACTGCTGAACAACCTTTTCGCTGTGAGGATGTAATTGCGGCTGACTGTCCCTGCTGGCGCTGCTGCTGCCGCTGGTACTGCTGGTGCTGCAGCCACGGCGGCTCTTTTTCCGCCCCACAAGAGGAGTCGCTCGCACCACCACGCCATGCTCCTCTGATCGTCGCGCCGCCGGGCTCCTCCGTCCCTGGCGTGGACCCGTTGCCGTGGCGGGCAGCAACGGATCCCTGATGGTGAGACGCTTCTCTGTCACTTCGGCTTGCGGAGGTCTTTGTACCATTGTCGTGCAGGGGTTGATACCCTGGCTTAGCGCCGGCCCCATCGTCCTTGCGACGGCCAGGATGGCAGCAGGAGAAGAGGCTGTTGCCCATGCCCGTCAGCGGTGGAGGACAGCGATCCTGGCGGTCATCTTTCGTGCTACGGGCACCACGGAAGTGAATTACGTCCCCCCCTCGATAGAAGCCAGCGTTTTGCTATTGCCTGCAAGGCAGCATTGCTAGGGGATACTTTGAGGGGAGAGAGGGACACGATCCCCGGATCTTGCAGCTTGTTGTGCAGGTTTCAGCTCGTAACGGTTTTGCCAAGGGATCATTATTTTTTACGTACGTACCCTGACGCACGTACTTGGCTGCTTGGTATCTTTCGGAAAATACGGTTGGTTGCTGTTGATCTCTGCTTTCCAGCTCTACGTAGCCTACCGCAGCAACCGGAGGGCACACGTATATTGTATGTACCTGGTATATACGAACAGTATGCCTGATACTAGTGCTGCTCTGTTGTTGTTGTCGCAATAATTATTGTTGCGAACCCCCCGCGGTGGACGCTGTTGCACTGCTACGAGTACGAGTACAATACACCAACCAAATCAACAAACACTCAATCAATCTATAAATATTTGTGAAATGAAAAGGTTTCAACGTGTTGCAACATCATACCTGGCACATATCAATATCCCTTGTTCGGGTTATATAGTAGTATCAGTGCGCAGAATGATTACTTAAAATTGTCCTGTTGACCCGGGCAGCATCCAGGGGAGCCGCAGGCCTATATCTTTGACAAGGAATCACATACATACCTGGTATAGAGTACGCGCGTTCGGTTTATCACAATACTTGTAAAATTAGGTAAACATGGAATATAGACGAGGCGTATAACGCAGCTTGCAAAGTTGAGTATCAACTATTTAATCAGTCGAGCTCACAGCTGACGGAACTCAATTTTTTTTAAATTACACCAGCACCGAACACGGGGACGATGCACGATGATTGATTATGATGGATATGATGATATGCAGCAGTAGTTGGTTGCCGCCTTTTGAATGAATGAATTCGTACGGAAAAGCAAGTATTAATAGCATGACACCACACGACACAGACACCACAACCCACAACAGGAAGTGCCGGGGCTGTACCAGGCATCTCCGACCGGTTTATGGCTGATTGAATGGAACGAGATTATCATCCGTGATTATTGTAGTTCCATTCGCAGCCTCGTACTTCTGACTGTATTAATGTAAGTTTGGGTCCTTTGAGAACTATAATCGTATGTACGACAAACTGATTTTTGTGGCGGGACCGCACAGAAGACACAAGCAGTGCAGTGTAGTGGACTCCAACACACAGGGAAAAGGGGGGGGACAGCGAGTGCTCGTACCTCTCGTACCACAGAAGATTACGCCACACGCCGATACCTGGTACAGCACAAGGCGTGCCTCAGGGCAGGTATGTACCTGGTATGTATTATTAACATATAAGTGAGTATCCGTCCACCACAAACTGGCACCCCCGAAAAAGCCTGGAAGTTGATAAAGATATTAAAAATTACTTACCACTCTATTATAAGGATTACCCTGGGCTGGGTAATCGATTGATCTTTCACCCCTCCGGCCTCCCTATAGGTCAGTAGGAAATACCCTCACATTTGACGTCGTCGAGGACACGGGTCCGAATCTCACTTCGAACGTTTATTTCTAGAAACGCTTGCTGCTTGCGCGTTCGTCCCTAGAAACATGTCCCCCTGGCTCCCCAGGTATTGAAACGAAGCAGGTAGGTCACAGCATACGGCCGTACACGGTACCGACGCCCCAAAGATCCCGCCGCCCGTTCAGAGGGGGGGAGAGTGTGTTATAAGGATTATGCTTTCACCCTGGGCTGAGTAATCGATCGACCTTTTACCCCCCCTATAGCTCAGTAGGTACAGTAGTAATACATATACATCTCACGACTATGTAGGGAAATATCAGGACGGTTTATTCAAGTATATATAAAAGAATATGAAAGTACAACAACAGCAGTCTTACATTTCCGGACGGTGTGGTATGATATAATCCCCGTCGCTGCTCGACGAGGAGACTCCTGGAATTTCCATGAACATCAACCATCAGTTCGACACTTCAGCCAGAAATAAATCACGTCTCGTCCATCACCCCAACATTTGCATATTTACCTCGTCAGGCTCCTGGTCAGTCAGGTAGGTCATGACCACAGCGGGTGGCACCTGCCTACATGTATAAAGTATATATGCTCCGTCGCGTGCTCCCATGTGCTGTAAAACGCATCCCCGTATGATACCCCCGTGGGCCTCTTGGTGGCTACTACTGTAGTATGCCGCAGCATTCCCAGCATCAATCACCACTGCGCGTTTCTCTTGATCCAAATGGCTGTTCAACAAGATTCTAGCAGGTCCAGCACTCTCTTGTGCCTCTTCGAAAATTCACGGTTCGACTTGGAATGCACGGAATCTATGCACTCTCCAAACGAGGCGTATTACGCAGCTTGCAAAGTTGAGTATCAACTATTTAATCAGTCGAACTCACAGCTGACGTATTTCAAATTTTATATAAAAAACCAATCAGAATTACCTGGTACCGCTCTGTCTCAAATACAAGGAACATTTTGATGCAACATTAATAACATCACAACGGTACTTAGATTTTGGTACAGATTGGTATGTGATAACACTTCTCCGAGGATATGCTATTCTTTCATTTGCCATCTGGCAATGTGTTCGTACAAAGCGTGAGTGTCAATATAACCCCCTCACGTTAAGAATGAAGCAAGTCTAGGCCACAAAAAGCAATACCATGTTGCCAACAGCCAAAAACCACACGAAAAATTTAGTAGATGTACCTCCCTGTCCTCCTAGCCCTCCCCCCTCCACCCGCAAGGACCAAGTCCTCTCCTCCCCAACCACTTCCGAATACTGTCACATGCCAATCGATCCAATGCTCTTGTGACGGGGGTAAGTGTTCGCACTTTGGATAACGTAGCACTCGCTCAACACTTTTATCTACGTTATGGGGCCTAACGCAGGGACGTGGCCACGTGCCAACATGGTGTAGGTACTGGAGGAGCAATCACGGTAGCGCCGTAAAACAGTGTTAGCAAGAAATCCACGAACGTGCACACGCCTTAGCGTTATGTTTCTTCTCGATCTCGTCCAGCTCCAGTACAGTAACATGATGTTACGCCGTGATCCGTGCTTGCACTAGCACTGTCGTAACACAGTGCTAGGGTTTGACAATACACATACGTTATCACCCCAATATGCCTAGATCGATATCCGCATATTTACTACCACGACAACATAATTTTACCGTCTACGCAACGTTAGGCATACACACTAACCTTCATCATTGTGTTTTACCCGTAAGAGGAATGTTACACATAACACACTAACATAAAGTTACCATGTTGACGAGCACCACTTACACCCAATATTAATGTTACAAGCAAAACTTAACATACCGTAGTGGCCAGCACTACTAACACTATGTTTTTCGGACCTCGCGTCTGATTGTTGTTGGGTCGGATAACGTAACATTCAACTTACATCAGCAACGTTACAGTCTTATGCGGGCGATACATGTCAGGATATTAGCTTAAATGCGGAGGTCTCTCTAATTCGTCTTTTTTTTTATTCTCTCTGGCCGTTTTCTCCTTTCGCCTCCGCTTTGAGTTATGTCTTCCTCTCCTTTGGTCTCCTTTCTAGTGGTTGCTCTCAGTGAACACCCCCCCTTCGTGGTATTCGTGTCTTATTACGAGGTGTGAGGGGATCTCTATAGCCTCATTTCTTTTGTTTCGAACAATCGCATCTTCGACTACCTTTCCTGGTGGTATTGTGGTCTGCATATACGACTATTCAGGGTGGGCAAATGTGATATGAGCGAAGTACTCATCGACTACAGATATAGAATAGATAATATAGTCTGCAATTTTGTGGTCTCAGGACTACGGGCAAAATCTAAAGGATGTATTAACCCGGCGGATATTCCGTTAGTCGAGAGCAACTTTCTTTCAGGAATGTTCTCGAGGGCAGATATCCCGTTAGACGAGAGCAATTTTCCTTAAAGGAGATAGGATCATAAAATGAAAAGTTCCTATAATAGTAGAAGAACGACCGGTAGCCATAGAAAATTTCTATAGGAGTACATTAGATAAGAGGAATGTAGGAGAGCTTGCGGCGTGGGGTGGGACGAGTACATCTGGGTGTCGATTCCCCCCCCCCTACCTCTCACTTATCTACCAGAGCACCCCCTTAGCTCTTCCATCAATAAAGAAGATTTAAATTAGAAGAAGCGAAGCACTGCTTCCCGGCTACCAGATACACCTGTGCGTCCCTTACCCTTACCTCGGCCGTCTCTTCACACTACTCTCTAACATTATGGATCGGTCTTGCGGCCAGTAAAGATCTGAATTTGACATCCGTTACTGTTTTACCATAATAATCAATCCGGGCCTAACGTTATGTTACTGAGTTACCGTTGAGGCCGAAGTCGTTCCAACATTAAGTTTACGACGTTACCCTTCGGGTCTTCCAGAGATCTAACATGTGTTACCTGTGTAGTGGTAAAGCGGCATCACAGAGAAACAGAATGTAGCCGTGTCATCCAATTTCGCCGAGATCCCAGTAGGGGTTACCTACGAAAAGATCCCCGGGAGGGGAGGATAACATGTCATCTCCGGTAAAAAAACGCCTCCATATTTTTAAAGCCCCGGAACAGGTGATACATAGGGGGGATCCCCGCAAAAAAAACACCTAAAAAATTAGGAAACCCCGCCAGTACGTTATCCAAATATAACACCAGTATGTTATCCATCTATAACGTAATATATATATACTCGTAAGTACGAGCTAACACAGCAGTAACATATTGCTGATGTCAGATTGGGCATTTCCGCTACCTGCTATGTTGTGTTACTACAGTAATTCAACATAATGCTATTAATCGTGTTTTATCAATCATGTACGTTATCCGTTTGACGTACGGTATGGTAGCAAGACTTCCGTTCACACCCTAAAAGAATGTCGCTCGATACGGACTGCTGCTGCGGCTGATATACGGTAACATAATGTTAACGTTATATTGGTCACATACGTTGTCCCTCTGATGTGTGATACGGTAGCCGCTAGAAATTCCGCTAGCACACTAACATTGTGTTATTGTTAAGTGTGAGGCAGTATGGACCTAGGGACCCACTACTGCTAGCAGGTTGACTCCTTTGGCTCTGCTCTGATCACTCACACAAGGGGTTCGACGATGTTACCGTAGAAGTTATAAGCTTTTGTATTAGTTGCTGCTTGCCTCGCCAGATGTATTCTGAACGAAGGGGCGAGGCACTCATCAGAGAGGCAGGCGGTAACGCCTGCCAGGTTTGATGAGGGGACGATTGTGCTACAAACCACAATGACGCAACAGGGAAGAGGAGATATCAGAACACTAGGCCAACCTGAAGGGCCGTATATGCACTTTCATAGAAAACTCAGGTACGAACCGAAACCAATCTGGAGAATTCAGAGAATGGATCGAAGATGGGGCGCTTCACAACCCACTCCCACACCTCTTACTTGCAAGGCTGTAGCCGATTACACGTGGACACTGCGAATCAGACAAAAGTATGAAAATGCGGGTACGCGAAAGTAGGCAAAACAAGCTAGAACTACCCGGACGCTAAATCGAGCACCATATGATAAGGTCTTAGTCCGTTGGGCTATTGGTAAAAGGTTAACCATTCCCCTACCCAAACTAAGCTTTGTAACACTCTCCCCCCCTTCGAAAAAGCGGGGTCCTTGGTCTCCGTATGGTGCAGTACGTGTCTAGTCCGCAGTTCTTCACCATATCTGCGGACCCAGGAAGAGTTTTCATCAGATTCTTGACATGAAGAAATTAACTTTTCTTTATCAAGCGTTTTCGTGGCGGACGCGAGATTAAAACTCACGACTAACGATCCATGTCCTGCCGACGACGCCAGTATTAAGTGGAAGACAGTGTGGATCTAGGGACCGACTACTGCTAGCAGGTTGATGCCTTTGGCTCTGCTCTGGTCAATCACACTTGGTACTTGACGATATTCGAAGTTAGAAGATCTTGTATTAGTTGCTGCTTGCCTCGCTAGATGTCTTTTGGACGAAGGGGCGAGGCACTCATCAGAAAGGCAGGCGATAACGCCTGCCAGGTATGATGAGGGGACGATTGCTACAAACTACAATGCCGCAACAGGGGAGAAGGGATACCATCACATTGTGTAGGCATTCAATCGGCCATGCACGTTATCCGTCTAAAGTGTGATACGGTAGTAAGAAGAATTCCGCTTACACGCTAACATGACGTTACTCGCTACGGGCTGATGCCGCTAACACGGTAACACAATGTTAAGTTCTTTATTGACCATGTACGTTATATGTAACGATAACCACTAGGAATTCCGCTGATACACTAACAGATTTCTCGCTATGGGCTGCCTACCATATTATATCACCGTGACGCATATACCACGGCCAATACGGGATCAAACTAAAACTCTGACATGAAGTTACGCGATCGCCCGCCAATATCAAAACACACTATTAATAACACTATGTTATCACAAAATCCAGAAGTAAATAATCAACGTAGTGACGTATTGTTAGGGTTTTTTTCGCTCATGTCTAACATTAACTTAAAACGTCAAGTGTCACGTTATCCGAAGTGTGTGAGAGTTAAGACACAACCGGTCCTTCATAGAGGAAGTACACACTGCTACTTGTACAAACAGCTAATTATGAATTACACTGCTGTGATCCATGAAATGTATCAGATGAAACTGTGTCCCCGATAACACAAGCGATAGAAGATTGGCTACTGATGTTGTTTACGTACAGTAGCAATGTAGCTATATCTCCAAATACGACCCCGCGATGGAGGGGACGTAAAGTCAAGCTATTCAGGAGTAAAAACATTGTCCAACCCAAGGACATTGTATATTTACGTTGTGCAAACGAATGGGCTTGTGTCTACAGTAGTACGTTTCCCAACCTGAGTACATTGTGACGCGTACATTGAACAATCTGAGCACGCTGTGAACGTTTATGTTAGCCAACCACTGACCTTGAGATTTGTGGCTCACTTTTTTTCGTTTCAGGTCTCACAGAGTACGCTCTCAAGGTACCCCAGTGGCCACCTGTGAACTTGGTAATATTGTACTCTTGCTTGACATTTGCTGCAAGTGTCAGTACCCTACGTATTCAATGCTGATTCCCCGAACGTTCTTGCTCTCATTAGTTTGTCAGCATGATTGTCTGCACCACAGTATGTACGAAGTGGGACCCATTGCTATAGTCGTATCGCCACCAATTTTATTTTCTTCCCTGCCGTATGGAAACAACTGAATATTTCTACAGCGAGCGCAACAACCGACGCGTAACCTGGCAACGTACAGACGCACTGCTGTAACAGGTTTGACGCGTGGACTGTAATAGCATGCGAATCGAAAGCTTATCACACAAAGACCTTGGACCCGCGCGGGTGTCACTATATATACACACCAGAGAGACATACTCGGTGCGATACCACTTCGTACATTACAACAAATAAGTACTATTACGGGGGACCATAGTAAATAGGACCAATATAGTTAAGTAATGGCCATATGCAATAATACTACCGTAGGAACTTCGGAAATATTGCCAGATGAATAGCAGCAAGCAGTGTAACTGCCAGCATATACCTGGTATATGGTTTGATCCTGAAAACAGCAACGAAAATCCATGCCTGGTACAGTCGTTCATACGTAATTAATGCATAAAACGCAACCACTGCATCTCAGTGTTTTGAAGTACACAGGAGAGGAAGGAAAAACACGAAACACAATCGCAGCGATCATTTTTTTCCCCCAAGAAACAGAAACAACTACCATACGCTACTTAGGGTGGTGCCTGTCGGTTCCATACGTACCTACAAAAAAGACGTATGGAACTCCACAGAACAACTATTGCATCTTGCTTGCACAAAACGGCAGCTTGTAGCAGGTTTTTACCCCACCCGCCCGTGCAAAGAAGGCATGTGGTGCTATCGTAGCGCACTACTATTGATAGGAAAAAAATGGATACCTGCCGTTAAGTTGGTGCGACCCCCCGGGCGATGCAGAAATACGGTCTTGCTGGCGATCCAGATAGATGATGATAATGGTGCACGCAGCGGTCTCAGAAGGAAAATTTCTGTCCAGTACCAAACGACTATGACGATGTCCAGCGACTTTACAATCGCTGTTCTGTTCCAGCACTCCTAACCGTGATGGTGATGCTCAGCGTGCCCTAAACAATGTCGGTGACACGCAGCGATCCCAAACGCGATGTTCCCGCAGCCATAAACGATTGAGGATGATGCGGCGATTCCACGAGACGCTTTCCCCTAAAAATCCCAACAGATGAATGATATTTGTCTCCCAATCCCGAAAAAGACTTCTCCGGCGACCCCATTGTCATATCGTTGTGGCGACCCGTATGCTCCGACAGTCCCAACGAACAGTGCTGCAACGATTCTGGAAGGTGCCATTGTGGTAATAATCTCTCTAGCGTTTTTTGCAGTGATAATGAAAACCGTTCTTCGGGAGACCCCGCGTTGATACGATTCTCCAGCGGTCCATGATAAGTTTCTCGGGCTGATGAGGCGACCCTCGATGTTGATGACCGGGTCTTCCGTCTGAATATTGAGGATACCTGTAGTCCCGCATGGTCCCACGAGCTAACATTCGTGCCCCCCCGGTGAGATGGTATGAAAAGCGTGAAGCAGGTTCACGAGTTGAAATTCGGAGCATTCCATCAGCATCCCATCAAAGACGTGCGGTGAGCGCGAAGAAAGCAGACCGTCTGATACCGCCAGTTTGTGGCAGTGGTCGGGGTTCTCCTATCGCCGAAAGGCTTGATACAAACCCCACAGGCGTAAGTATGGCTGTCATTCGTTCTCGTTGATGTGTCCCACAGTTCAGTGGTTCGACGAGTCATTCCTCTCGTACGTGTTGCGGCTGTGCGATGCTATCGACCCGAACGAACCCTCCCCTCGATTTTATTTTGAGCGTAGCAGCTGTTCTTTTCTTCAGCAACAACAGCAGCAGCAGCAGTAGCAGCAGCAGTGGTAGAGTCGGGCCAGTCCATCACGTGAACACGAAAGCAGTCGAACCTGATGCGTCGAAGCGGACCCTGACGAACTCGAAGAAAGCGATCGAACCAGACCCTGACCGCGTACCCGACGCCACGCACTGAAAAAAATAGTCGCTCCAGGCGCAACCAGCCGCGGATAGAAAGCCGCCGAACCAGGCCGTCGAGTACTCGACGATATGTCCAAGTGCTACTAGAAACGTACCAGGGATGAGACGAAGTTTGCTCACAATTCAGGAGCACTCCGAATACGCAGTTGTAGTTGCTCTTGTTCTTCGCGGCCGTTCTCCGCAGATGAAGTAGTTGCAGCCCGCATGCAGCAGCTCCAGATAGATGACCGACCGTGGCAGGTCTTGGGAACGTCGTATTAATAATCGCTTTTGTTGCTGGTGACCCCCGATCGATGTACATACGGAGCAGGATTTCGGCGGCAGCAGTATTGTTATTAGTAGTTGATGCAGATCGCAGCAGGTAGCTCCAGATATGTCATGCTTCAGGAAGCTCCGTCGCCAAGCTCGCAACGGAAGCAGCAGCTCGGGGTCCTCAGGCGTAGTCGCACTTGAGACGTACCTTGTAATCCGCATCCCTGCAGTAGTAGTGCTTACCATGCGACTCGAAGCTTACAAACAAGCTATTGGTAAGATACTCGTTGCCGAGCTACATGAGACATTGGGCGTCAACCGACAGGTAGTATGACCTTCGGCTCTGCAGAGCTGGCGCAAGAGATGGCACTCCAAGGCCAACGTATAATGATTGTCGGCGATCTCGAAGAGGAAACGACGTGGAAAAGAGGGGAGTGAGACAGTGTTAGCACGCGTATCGTGTATATATATATCTCGAACGAAGCAAAAGTGAAACACGAAGAGATCGTGGAAATCTGGAAATTCGGCGCGGCCCCCAAAAAATATTATTACGGGGGACCATAGTAAATAGGACCAAATATTGTTCGTAAAAATACGTAAATGTATAGGTTTTTATGCGTACCATAGGTCCTATTAACTATGGTCCCCCGTAACGATAAAACGAAAAACCCTCTGACAAACTCGAGTGGCACACTACTGTAGAGTTCCACCGGGCATGAAACGATAGATGTTATCCAACGTTCTGAACACTGCTACCGGTATAATACAACAATTCGACACAATGCCGTGTTTCACGAGCTTTATCATTTACAAAATAATAGCGCTATGAGACGACTCTGTCCCGGACAGCGAACCGCCAGTCTACTGACTACTGACTGCTGTTTGCGTGGCATGTCCAAATAGCGATCTTCAGTACGGTACAACTCTAAGCACCCGCGCGACCACCAGCCCACCCTCTCGCTTGCGGTCTTGAGATAAAAACGTGTGCCTCGTTCCCGCTTGAGGTTCTCGTGTACTCGGTACAGTACAAGCTTCCACTCGTCGGACATATCGTGATCTATTGTAGATCAACTACACCCTAACCTGCGGTTCTGAGATACCCGGTATTGTGAAGGACCGGTGCACTGTACGCAGTACGTATCCAAATCAGGAAACAGGCTCTAGATCATGCAGAGCACGCGGATCCTACCTGACAACGTGAGCTAGACCATACAGATCAGGAATATATCTGCTCTGAAAGACCTAGATAATGTATGCGGAGTTCGATGCTCTGTCCGACGTGTGCAAGCATCCGACCCTACACGCGTGCCCTCCGTCGGCTGACAATGCTACTGCCGCTTTCCAGCGGCAACTTGGCATCGCCCTCCATGGGACGGGTGCCTGCCAGACGATTACCAAACACAGATTTTTCGTGCTCCATCTAAGGTGGTTACACCGGCATGTCGAGGACGATTGGAGGGGGTAACGGCCGACCAGAGGGTGTTGGAACAAGTTGGAGGGAAACGAGAGGAGTAGGGGCATGGGGCGTGGGATGCTGCATACGCTTCGTTGTCCGCTTTACTGGGGTGGCGTGCCCCTCCTCCCCCCCCCCCCTTCCCCCCCCCCCCCCCCCCCCCCCCCCCCGTGCCTGATCGGTGAAAACCTGACGTGCTCCGTCCCGGTATTGTAAGGATGCGGAGGGTCTACGGTCTGACTACGACCATGCATGATATTGAGTACACCCCCCGCCTTTATTCTCCCCCCCCCCCTCCTCTCCCCCATGCCCCCCCATACACCCCTCCGCCGTCCGTAGTGGGAAGCAAGGTAGATAGTAGTAGCAGTAGTAGCAATAGTAACAGTAGCAGCAGTAGTAGTGATGGTAGTGGTAGTAACAGTATTAGTAGTAGTAGCAGTAGTAGTAGTAGTAGTAGTAGTAGTAGTAGTAGTAGTAGTAGTAGTAGTGGCAGTAGTAATAGTAGTAGTAGTAGTAGTAGTAGTAGTAGTAGTAGTAGTAGTAGTAGTAGTGGTATTGGTGGTACTAAAGTAATACCTGGTAGTTTTCATGGTAGACGAAGGAAGGTCGAGCGGTCCTGCACACGCTAGTAGTAGTATCGTGCTGCTGGTTACGACTCGAGACGAAGAACATCATCACGTGATAGTGGTCAGTGCCAGAGTAGAGCCTCTTTGTCAGGGACTACTACGAGTCTCCCCACCCAACTCCTTCCTCCCCCCCCCCCTCCTCTTCCCCCCCTGTATATATTATATACCTGGTGTATGTATAGGTTGGGTTGGCGTCGGTTGGCGGCAACGCTTTAAAGCACGCCTCTCACTGCGTGAGCTAGACAGCCAGGGTACTGTGATTGTTTTTTTGTTTTTTTTTTGCGGTTACCACGGCTGGCGGTCAAGTTAGATCCTTTTTTTGCAGGGAGAAGCTTTACTCCGCACAAGGGGGACGATCGTATCACGTAGTGTGTATATGGTGAGGCACCCTCGAGGCAGTTACATAGTAACCCCATTGCTGTCTCTGGAAAAGGCCACACCAGAAATTAAATCAATTCATTGATGCTGTCATCCATATGCAAGAAAATCCGCCTGTAACGCGATTCTTAGTAGGATGCAGCTCACCCTTCATGCGACTGGCCGAACACCTCACAGCGCTTCGCGCTTGGTGCAAGCAATGTCTGCCTGGTCGGTGAAGACCCGACGCGCCCCGTCCCGGCATTTTAGGGATGCGAGGGTCCATGTTCACACGACTACGGCCATGCATGATAATGAGTACACCCCCCCCCCCTCCCTCCCCCCCCCCCAGCCCTCCGCGGTCCGATACGGGCGGTAAGAAAACTCTCTTTGGGACGCATCGGGGGACAACGATCCCATGAGATGCAGCACAGCGCTACACAAGCGGATAGTGTCTCCTCTCCTCGGCGCCAAAGCCAAATGTTGAAAGCCATGCCATACCCTGAGGACCTGATCATCAACACGACAGCATCGGATCACTGATGTAGACGTTTTTTCGTACGTCGAGTTGACGTTGTTACGATGGTTTTCAGCTTACCACCGTGTCCCCAATCAATGCATGGTACGAGGTAGGGAGCTCGATATCTGGCTGGCGCGTTGCTGTGATGGTGAATATCGCGGTGGCTATAGATAGCAATACGAGTGTAATTGTGACAAAACATCCGACACCGTGAAGCCTAAGGTTTGTCGTTGTCCGCTGGCATCAGCTACAGACAGAAAAAAGGAAATGCAGAGAAACCGAAGAAGGACACCTATCGCTGGCCTACAGGGTACGGTAGCCTGTCAATACCTCTGGCTTAACATCAGCCGACTCTTTCTATTGTGGTGGTGTCCCCGTCTCGAGACCACCGCGTGACTGACCCAAACACGCGATCTTGTCTCTAACATGGTTCTTACCCCTTTTCTACTGGAAAAAACGATCCCATACTGATCCCAATCAGTTATTTTTTTCGCGTGACAAGCCGATTTACCTGGTCTCATCTCTGCTGTGGCCTCAAAATCGGATGGTCTCAAAATACGTACACCGCTGTATTTTTTTTTTTGCTATCTGACAAATATATCCCCTTGAAAACAGAAGAAGGCACACATCTCCAGCGAGGGGGGTGGGAGGGGGGGGGGGGGTACTCATCATCATTCATGGCCGTAGTCGTACGTATGACCATAGATCCTCGCATCCCTACAATGCCGGGACGGAGCAAGTCGGGTTTCCACCGACCAGGCAGACATTACTTGCACCAGGCACGAAACGCCGTGAAGTGCTTGGCGAGTTGCATGACGGGTGAGCTGCATCCTACTAAGAACCGCTTGTGAGGCGGACTTGCATATGGATGACAGCTTCAATAAGTTAGTTTAATTTCCGGTGTAGCCACTTCCAGAGACAGCAATGGGAGTACTATATAACTGCCTCTTGGGTGCCTTACCTTGAACACTACGTGATACGATCAATTCCCTTGTGCAGAGTAAAGGTTCTTTACCTCGCGCATATGATCTAACTCGACGACCAGCTGTGGGCGACCGCCAAAAAAAAAAAAAAAAAACGGTACCCTGGATATCTAGCTCACGTAGTGAGCGGCATGTTTTACAGTGTCGTTGCCAACCGACGCCAACCCAACCCATATAGATACAACTATAATTACGATTTTTGAGGTCGTTGTCACTTGCTAGCTCTTGGCAGACAGACCGACTGATAGACAGCTCTTCGCAAACAGCCCTTCTTCTTAAAAACAGCCGAACAGCCAAACAACCTTTCTTCCTTCTTTGCAACAGCCGAACAGTCAAACATACTTTCTTCTTTCTTCTTCCGCAAACTGCCAACCAATAGGCAGCTCTTCGCACGGCGCCTACAAGAGGCGTCTCGCCTTCGACGACACGAACGGCATAGATAGGTGCAGCTGTCGGCGGCCAAGCTGCTGCTGTCGGTGGCCAACCTGCTGGTGCTGCAACCCCCGCCTCTCCCTTCTCCACGCACCCTAAGCTCACCCCCCCCTCGTCGAGAGGCGCGTGGTCCTCGCCCTCTGGCAAGAGAGCGGCAACGACAAAGACCGACCTGGTGCCGGCTGTTGTTTGCGACCAGTGCACGGACCAGCACTTACTTGGTCAAGAACTCCGCACCTGGTGGCAAAAACGTGGGCTTCGCCACCTGCAAGGATCTCACGTGCGTGGTGGCGGGGTCATCCTGACAGGGCAACCGACTGCGAGTTCTGTGCTCGCCCGATCAAGGAAGGGACTGTCTCGTACTCCCTCGAGACTGCTGACAGTGGTGAGTGTCTTATGTCTATTGTGCATGCTGTATGTTGCCAGTACGTTTTTTGGGGGTTTTCAATTGCCTTTTTTCATACAAACTTACGTCAAAGCGTTTTTTTTTTTTTTTTGTTACTCATCCATGCTCGTTCTTTCCCCTTCGTGCGTTGCGTCGGCTCCTCTTACACACAGTGCACGCGAACGCGCACATGCGCAACTGTTTGCGGGACGTGAACGAAGGAACGGAGGATTCAGCTGTCGCCGTCACCGCTGCACGGAACGACGTGAGTGCTGCTGCTACTGTGGCACATTTTCGGCGCATGCACACGATTTCTGTGTGTACATGTTTGGGTGACCCCACGTACTCATTTTGCTCGTTTTCGGCTGCCGCTGCTGCTGTGCTGCTGCTGCTGTCAGCGCCACGCCATGAGTGCTGCTGCTGCTGTGCACCTGCTTCTCCTGTGCACTCGCTGCTGCTGTAGTGCTGCTGCGTTGTTGCCGTGCTGTGCACCTGCTGCTCCTGTGCAATTGCTGCTGCTGTATGTTGTGCTGCTGCGTTGTTGCCGTGCATCATGCTGGAAGCGTACATATTTTCGGATCCTCAATTCCGTAGGTTTTGCGATGGCGGCATACGGGGGTACATGCTTTTTTTCTTCCTTATTTTCATATCGTTGCTATGCTGCTGCTACTGCTGCTGCTGCTGCCACCGCTGCTGCCAACGCTGCGGCGATTCGTTGCAGCTTCTGCTGCTGCTAATGCTGTAGCTGCTTCTGCTGCTGCTGCTGCTAATGTGCTGCCGCAATATCCACTGCATGTTCGTATGTACTCGGATTACTGTTTTTCTTGGTCGTTTTTTGTACCCAATTTTTTATTTTTTTTTATTTTTTATCATCACTTTTACTTTCCAGCCCACTCGTAGGAGGTTTTACCCTCGACGATCTTCTGGACAAGCCGTGGTCACAGGTGTCGTCCCTTCTCCCCCCCGGTACGCGCCTTTGTTTTTTTATCGCGCATAGGGTTCAGCATTCCTACTGCTCGTCGATTTCCATCGAATGTACAGCTAACTCACGCTCTCGCGCTTTCCGCTAATAATCAATTTTATGCAAGAAAAAGTCCCTATGAGCATGCACTCGGTGAGACTCGAACTCACGAAATTGATCTTGATAGGCTCGCGGACCACCTACCAATGTGATGCGGAGACCGCTCTAGGGTAGTGGTAAGGGTAGTGGTAAGGGACGCGGGTTGTTCTGGCAGCTGGAAAGCAGTGCTTCGCTTCTTCTGATTTAGATCTTCTTATTGATGGCGAGAGCTGAGGAGGTGCTCTGATAGAGAAGTGAGAGGTAGGGGGGCGGGACTCGACGCCCAGATATACTCGTCCCACCCCACGCCACAAACTCTCCTAAATTCCTCTTATCTGATGTACTCCAACAGAACTTTCCTAATGGCTACCGATCGTTCTTCTGCTAATATAAGAACTTCTCACTTCGTAGTCCTATCTGCATCACGGAACATTCCTAAAATAACGATACTCTCGACTAACGGAATATCCGCCGGGTTAATCCATTCTTTGGATTATTCTCGTATTCGTGGAACTACAAAACTGCAACGTATTATCTATATCTATAGCCCATGAATACTCTACTCATATCACATTAGGCCACCCTGAATAGTCGTATATGCAGACCACAAGATGGTCGGAGGGTGATGACAAAGTTCATCCCGAACGGCCAGAAAAAGGTGGTCGAAGATGCGGCTATTCGAAACAAAAGAAATGAGGCTATAGATCCCCCCACACCTCGTAATAAAACCCAAACACTACGAAGAGGGGGTGTTCGCTGCGAACAACGACGGAAAGGGAGACTAAAGGAGAGAGACACAGAACTCGTAGCAGAGGCGAAGGGAAAAATCACCCAAAATGAAAACAAAGAAAGACGAACGCAAAATGAGGCAGAAACCGAAAGCGAAGGCCGAAGAAGAAAACGAAGACCCAAATGAAGGCAAAAGAAAGACGTACAAGCGTTTCACTGGAGCCATTGTCTGGGGCCCAAGGAAGTACGAAAGGGTTGTTCGCTGAACCGGGTTGGCGAACGAGGAAACTCTAAAAAGAAGACAGCGATCACAATTCAAAAAACATATATATATATATATCCGCTAGGCCCCATGCCTTGTCTCGTGGCGAAGGTCCTAACATGGTAGTCATCATGCAAGACAGAAGGGACACAGCTAGAGTGCTATGAGGGCTGCGTGTACTAGGGACTACTAAAACCGAGAGACGCAACAAGCAACGTGACGTCTCGGAGACCTGTCCGTGGTGTGAACAAAACCAGCAAACGTAGCAAGGTAGCCAACTCAACAAAAACAAACTCAAAGACGGTGGCGGCAAGAAAATCGCAAGAAAATCCGCAAGAAAATCGGCCTAATGCGTGCAGTTTGAAGTTGTAGATAGCGCGGGGCCCAAAAACTAGCGTGTGCAACTCGGTCAACCGGGGCGACATTAAACGTGGTGTCGTTTGCCAGAGGACAGAGGGGGTGTGCGGGATACCGGACAAGAAAGAAAGAAGAAGAAAAGGGAAAGAGAAAACGAAATACCATCGGGACCAGAAAACAGACAAAAAGCTGGACACAGGTCAGGAGAGATCGATCGTGTCCGAACCGCATATGTATGGCCGATAACTCAGCGGCCTTCCGGGGCTGCAATGCTATCGGGACCCTACTTGTCAAACATGGAAGAAACACGGGTGAGCTGGAAGCTCGATATAGTCTTAGCTCGAGGACCGTCTGAAACACGGGTCGGCGGAAGTCGACTAAGGTCAGAGCACAGCTCAGGCTACAACACGATTTTACCTCGGCGTGATATCGCCGAGAATTGGCTGTAGGCTAGTGGAGTACAAACACAAATGCAAATGAAGGTATCGCTACGAGTCAGTGGCCTGAACGTAAGGAGGTTACACGGAGCCGTAGGCGATAAGAAGAAAAACAAACGGGGGGGGGGGGGGGGGGACGATGATACTCCCAAACACACCCAAAAAAAAAAGAAACATACACGGCCTCGGATCGGTAGCCAACACGGGGTCGGTCAAGCGATACCGGTGGCGGTAGATGGAAACAAACACTCCCAAGAAGATGACTGCTGATGACTATTGAAGACTAACCCTGAAGAACTACTCTTAAGATATTGTAGACTAACCAGAACCAAATACCCAGAACTACCGAAATACCAAACTAAGGCTAACCAGGGGGGGGAGTGGAAACGGTGGGGGTTCCGCGGGACACATCAGAGTTCCGCGGCACCCCACGTGCTAGGCTCCCATTCCCATGGCGTTGAAGACACCACGATCCGTATACGGCGTTCCGTGCTGTAGTGTAGCGGGCGGGTTGGAGGTCGATCTTGATCGGGCCGGGGTGGTCCAGGAACCGGACGATGTAGGAGCTTCCCGGTGAAGACTCCGGCGGGGTTCCCGAAGAGGCGTCAGGGGGTGAGCTGTGAGCGACCTTGCCCAGCCACCAAAGGCCGTCGCGCGCCTTGTACCATATGTGTGCTCCGGAGGGTAGGATGGTGGTGCTGAAGTTGTGGAGCCAAAGGCTGCGGGAGACCAAGGCGTAGCCTGGGGCGTGGAAGATTTGTCCTTGAGATCGGGCCAGTTCGCGTTGAGCGGCGCCGGTGCGCATCTGGCGGTAGAGGCGGTTCGTCTGGCGGTGCTGGGTTGGTGATCGTGACCACTACAGTAGGATGTGGCGCCGGAAGTGTTGAAGGTCCAGCTCGCGTTCCCAAGAGGGGCTGAGAAGTCCAGTCCAGTGAGTCTCTTACAGAACGGCGATGACCCCGCCGCGGCCGCGTACGAGTTGATGGCCAGTGATCTGCCCAACCTCGAGGCGTTCCGGTGGAGGAGTGACGTCGTCGACGGTGACGTGGTAAGGGGGGGACTTGGCGGCAGAAGCTGTGAGCACGTATGTAGTAAGGTCCGCGGGCAGATGCTTGGGGATGTCGCTGGTATCGTCGGGGTTCCGGCAAGGTTTGCATCGTTGGACGGAGACGCGTGGCTTGGAGTCCCGTCCCGGGAGGTCGGATGGAAGGTCGAGGAAAAGTAGCTTGTCGTGAAGGGGGCGATTGTCGGGGGTGTTTGAGGCGGGCGTCGGCCCTACGGCGAGGAGCTTGAAGGGGCCATTCCAGTTCAGGGAAAGCTTCGTCTTGAGGACGGTTGCGTCGGTGCCCTTTTTGACGCCTTGGCGGATGGTTGAGGCGGAGTTGTAGACCCAAACCCAGCCGCCTACGGTGAAGGGGGGGGATGCTAGGAGGGCGGCCATGATGGGCGCGTTGCGGCGCTGTAGACGCGAGACGGTGAGTCGGTGTGGTTCACGGACGAGGGAATAGGCGCGTCGTTGTCGGTCGGTGGCGAGGTTGATGTAAACCAGGTGATCGCGGTCCAAGCTTTGGTGACCGCCGATGCTGTCGGGTTCGAAGACCGAGAGCGGGAGGCGAGGAAGGTGGCCCATGTGGATTTTGTTAGGTGCAAGCCCTGTGGCGGCGTTCACGGAATTGTTGTAGGCCGACGACACGTGTGGGAGCAGCACGTCCCAGTCGGTCTGCTGTTCGTTGCCAACCATAGAGAGCATTTGGGCCAGCACGTGGTTGACGCGCTCGACGCCGTCGTTGGTGCAGGGGTGGTAGGAGCTGGTGTTGACCTTGTGGGCGTCAAGGCGTTCGTAGACGATGTTCGCAAGCTTGGAGGTGAAGTGTAGTCCGTTGTCGGAGAGAAGTGTAACCGGGCACCCCCAGAGAGGGATGTACTCGTTCAGGAAGATGTCGGCAGTGCCGGCGGCCGTGAACTGCGCCGCTGAAACGGCATACATATCGGCGCGGCGGCTGAAGCGGTCTGTGAAGAGGAGGATGTGGACGTTCCCGCGCGGCGTGAGCGGCAGGGGCCCGACGTAGTCGACGCTGACGGTGATGCCAGGCCCGTTGGGCAAAGGAAGAGAAAGGATGGGCCAACGAATGGTGTGCCGGGAGGTCTTCCGCGCCTGGCATTGAAGGCAACGGCGGATCCACCAGCGGACGGAAGCGTCCATGCCAATCCACCAAAAGAAGCGTGCCAACATACGGACCGTTCGGGTGACTCCCAGGTGTAGAGAGGTGGTGGCGTGGCATGTGTTCAGCACCCAAGGGCGCACTAACATTGGCACGTAGACGCGTGGGGTAGAGGGGGCGGGTGGTGGTAGGCTGTTCCCTGATGAGGTTGTGGGTGGTCGTTGAACCAGGAGGGTGGTTTCGTCGTCGGTACGGTGTAGCTTGCTTTTGGAGGCAAGAGTGAGGACGTCCGAAAGTTGTGGGCGCCGGGCCGGGGGGATGAAGTCCAGGAGGTCGTGCGGCGTGGGGCTGGGGGAGTCCAACGACAGGAAGCGGATGGTGGCGCAGCACAGGGGCTCCGCGCGTTGTTCTCGCGCCCAGTCTTTGTAGGTGTAGTGCTCGACGCAGGCGAGGAGGTAGGGGTCATCATCGGGTTCGACGACGGGCTCCGGAAGGGGCACTGACGGTGGTGTTTGTGCCGGCGGCGAGGGCGTTGTTAAAGGGGTCGGTCTTTGCGTGGTGGGCGCCGATGGCTTGGGTGGCGGTCGGCGTCCAAACCGGTAGTCGGCTGTGGGCCGAGGGGTTCCCGCGGCAGCGGCGACGCGATGGCGGGTCCGAGAAGATATCAGACCTGAAAGGGCTGGTGTCGTGGCGCCAATGGTGGGCGGCGGAGAGACGACGGACGGCATGGAAGCCGAGCCTGGAGGAGCTCCGGTGTTCACGGCGGCATTCTCGGTGCCGGCAAGCCGTCCGGTGGTGGAGTCGCTGGTCGCAATAGGCCCGATGAAGGTGTGGGTTGCGGGGGAAAGGGTGGGGTGCTCCATACGTGGTCCGAGTAGGCGAAAATCGCGGAAGTCGTCGTCAGTGAAGGGGAGCGGCTGGACGGTCGGGATGGGTCTGGAATGGGGGGACACGAGCCCACCCAAGCCGATACCCGGGGTGGAAGGGTCGTTCGGCGCGAAGCCGCAGGGGCGGATGAGGTAGATGCCGACGGTGTCGGGGCCAGTGAGGCGGTTGCGTCCGGTGCGGTCGGCGTCGGTGGCTGGTTGGGGAAGCCGGGAGAGGAAGTCGGCGTTGTCGTTGGCCGTGCCCGTCCGGTACTCCAGCGTGTAGGTGTACGCTGAAAGGAGCTCGAGCCGTTGGGCTGTCCGGGGGTACGGTGATCTTGAACGGCATGAGCGAGCACGAGCCGAAGTCAGTCTTGGTGGTGGAGAAGACGTCCTGGAATTCGCAGAGGACGTCTCCCAGGTTGTTGATCACCGACGGGGTTCATCTAGAACCGTGCAGGTCGAAGTTGACGTCGCGTAGGTGTAACGGCAGACGTTCCCAGAGGTCGAGGAAGCTTTCCCGTTGGTCGGCGTTGAGGCGTGCAAGACGTTGTGGGCACGGGGCTTTTGGTGCGGTAGGAGAGTCGTCTGTCGATGGGCTCTGGTCGGCCACGGGGATGTTGTCGTGGAGGGCATGTACATCCGGAATCGGAGGGGGATGGGGAGGGGCCAAGGAAGGGTGTCCAAGGGTGGAAAGTGGTGCCTGTACCAGTGGGGAGCAGGAGGTTCCGAGGAGGTCGCCCGGCTCGAGATCGGTAGATCCAGATAGTGGGACCGTTAGGTATTCGTCGGAGACGAAAATGGCCGGGTCGGACAGGGGGTTCTCGCGGGGGAGCATGTTCACCATGTAGTTCCCGGTAAATGCTGGAGCGCCTGACTGACGCGCCAGGTTGACCTTGACGAGCTTGGGGGTGGAGGAAAGCCGTCGACGCCAGATGTGATGCGGAGACCGCTCTAGGGTAGTGGTAAGGGTAGTGGTAAGGGACGCAGGTTGTTCTGGCAGCTGGAAAGCAGTGCTTCGCTTCTTCTGATTTAGATCTTCTTATTGATGGCGAGAACTGAGGAGGTGCTCTGGTAGAGAAGTGAGAGGTAGGGGGGCGGGACTCGACGCCCAGATATACTCGTCCCACCCCACGCCACAAACTCTCCTAAATTCCTCTTATCTGATGTACTCCAACAGAACTTTCCTAATGGCTACCGATCGTTCTTCTGCTAATATAAGAACTTCTCACTTCGTAGTCCTATCTGCATCACGGAACATTCCTAAAATAACGATACTCTCGACTAACGGAATATCCGCCGGGTTAATCCATTCTTTGGATTATTCTCGTATTCGTGGAACTACAAAACTGCAACGTATTATCTATATCTATAGCCCATGAATACTCTACTCATATCACACCAAGCCACCGGGGACGTCGGTATATGCAAATGGTTCCTTTTGATACGTGAAAAAATATTTTTGTCGTTTTGCTCCTGCATTTTGCGTACGTACCGCAATTTCTCGTTTTTGGCTTGCTTATTTTTTTATATATCGTTGCTATGCTGCTGCTGTGGTGCTGCTGCGTTGTTGCCGTATATCATGCTGCACTTGTGTGTGTACATATTTCGGTATCGTGAATGAAATTCCGTAGGTTTTGCGATTGCGGGATACCAGGGTACTTACTTTTTTTCTTCCTTATTTTCATATCGTTGCTCTGCCGCTGCTGCCAACGCGGATTATTGTTTTTATTGGCCATTTTTGTACCCAAATGGTTTTTTTGATACGTAAAAAAAAAATATTTTGGTCGTTTTGCTCCTGCATTTTGCGTACGTACTACTTTTTCTCGTATTTCGTATTGTTGCTATGCTGCTGCTGCGTTGTTGCCGTACAGCATGCGGAGGTGGGTCTATAGTGAGGTACCAAAAATACTTTTCGGACGGCCTCGGGGTACATACTTTTTTTCTCCCTTCTTTTCATATCGTTGCTACCTGGTATGCTGCTGCTGCCAACGCTGTGGCGATCCTTTGCTGCTTCTGCTGCTGCTGCTGCTCTGCTTTTAGTGCTGCCGCAATATTCACTGAAAGTTTGTATGTACTCGGATAATTGTGTTTCCTGGTCGTTTTGTGGCGCTGCTGCGTTGTTGCCGTACATCATGCTGGACATGATTTGTGTGTCTATTACACTTAAACTTGTGCGTGTGTACATATTTCTGTGTCGTCAATGATTTTTTTTGGGGTGCTGCTGCGTTGTTGCCGTACATCATGCTGGACGTGATTTTGTGTGTGTACTGTACTACACTTGTGTGTCTACATATTTCTGTATCGTCAATGAAATTACGTACTTGCTGCTTCTGCTGCTGCTGCTGCTGCCGTCGTATAGCCAGCGATTTTTTATTTTATTTTTTTTCGTCATCACTTTTACTTTCCAGCCCACTCGTAGGAGGTTTTACCCTCGACGATCTTCTGGACAAGCCGTGGTCACAGGTGTCGTCCCTTCTCCCCCCCGGTACGTGCCTTTATTTTTTATCGCGCATAGGGTTCAGCATTCCCACTGCTCGTCGATTTCCATCGAATGTACAGCTAACTCACGCTCTCGCGCTTTCCGCTAATCAATTTTATGCAAGAAAAAGTCCCTATGAGCATGCACTCGGTGAGACTCGAACTCACGAAATTGATCTTGATAGGCTCGCGGACCCACCGGGGACGCCGGTATGATTACGTACTGCTGTTGTGCCGCTGTAGAGTAGTACAAATAATGAACTCTGCTCCCCCCCCCCCCCCCCCCTTCCCCCTCCTCCGCCATTCCCTGCACGCCACTCCCCCCCCCCGCGCACCCTATATGTTTACTTCGACCAGGTCCGTGGCAAGTGCTACAACTGCCGCCTGACGGACTCTACCATCAAAGACGGAGACATCATCATCAAGCGCAAAAAGACTCTCTTCCATTTCGCCTGCTCCAGGGCTTCGCGGAATTCCGAAGCAGTACGCCAAGCAGATTGTCGCCATCCAGGACGAACGAAAGGAAACAAATTGTTTCCCACATTTCCCAAAATCACGATTATTTCTTCCTACACATATCCAACGGGTTCAACAGCGAACAGATCCACATTCTGGGCCTCCCGCCTCGTTACTACAGCATCCTGGAAGACTATTTACATATCATGTCTCATCCAAACTCCTATGCTGGCTACATCGAAATCGCGGCCGCCCAGCAACAAACTATACAACATCTCCACAACCGTTGTCGTTGCCGGCGCTGCTGCTTTCTCTCCTGTCCCAAACCTTCCTTTAAACAACAGCCTGTACGTTGTATATCATCCACATGCCAAGCACTACTCCACTCTCTCCCCACACTGATGAAATATGTTATTCTTATTATTAGACGAATGTCATTTTTACTCTTGCGTCACCCGATCTTACGTTTCACATTACGTTCATAAATAAACGCGATTACTACATCCTTCACCGTTTCTTAAACAAATACATTTAGTTTGGTTGGCTTCGGGCTATGTCGCCAATTAATTGCAGTAATATGTACACGAAACGACGGAATACCCACTCCGAAGGAAAGCCTTGTATAATATATATATATAATAGGGGCATGGGGGGGCGAAGATTCCCAGTTAAAACGGAAGAACAACACAGGGTACCACCGCGTCCGCGACAAGAGAGGGGGGGGGGGACGAAAGACGCATGCTACAATAGGAGTATACTGGTATGGCATAGCATAGCATCTATTATTTTTTAGGATCCTTCTTTCTGAGGAGCTCACACACCTCACACTACGTAGAACCAATTTTAAGATATTGCTAAAATTGCAGCCCGATGATGAAAAAGATCTCGACACCCAGATACATCGCGAATAATATCGAAAAGCACTGATCGTGTTCCAACTATGATATTGGGTCATAATATTGCTCTAAAGGTGTGTCTCAGAGCAACGTTGAGGAGCCCGGTCAGTCAGAACCGTTTCAGCCAAGCATTGGTACAAGGCATGTCTTACCGCGGCACGCGTGGAAAGTACATTTCGAAAGCAGAAGACACTCTTGATAGCCACAATCCTGTGCCTCCGTATGAGCAGCAGCGTCATTTTACCCGAATCATCCACGGCGATGAGCAGGGGGGACGGGCAGAAGGACGAAAAAATGGAATTAACCGGGGCTGTTCTCGGGTTGGGTCGAGTCTCGCGGGTCAGGTCAGGTCGGATCGGGTCTGTGAGGATCTGAAAACTTCCTGACCCGACCCGACCCGACCTATAACCCGACCCGACCCGACTCGACCAGACCCGACCCGACCTATAACCCGACCCGACCCGTGCTATTTCAAAAGTTTCCGGCTCGGATCATAATCCGTGAAGGGGTCTAGAAACAAGGCTTGTGACTAACGGTGAAGGGCAAAACGCTGAATAAAATCCGGAGCGTACCAGGCTAAACTTTTTTTTAGATATTTAAGCAGGAGGAAGGGCGGCACGACGAAAAAAGGAAATAACGCATTTGATTACGTAACGGTATAGGGCAAGAAATTAGTTACGAGCGAAAACCCTGGCAAGTGAGAGCCGGAGCGGTCACAAAAGCTACGGGTACACTGCAAGAAAGCGATGTTGCGTATGACAATCGGCTTCGAAACTGAGTCGAGAAGACGCTGTGATATCTCATGGCAAAGCAAACCACAACAAAAAGAACAGAAACACCGGAAGAGTTAGTCGGGTGCAGTGGTGGGGTGGAACTCAGCTGTCCACGTCTGTCTGTGCCTCGAGTTTCTTCTACGTTGCATTCGGCGGCGAAAAACAACAGCGACGTCCACAAAAAAGCAACATCGACAAGAACAACGCCAACAATACCAACATCATCAACAAGAACAACACCAACATCATCAACAACAATCACAACATAATGGACAGCATCAGCAATTCAGCAACACTAACACCAGCACATCATCATCAACAACACAATCAACAACAGCGAGGTCAACGACAGCATCGACAACAACACCAGCAGCAAGATGTCGACCTAAAAGCTCTGAATACCTTCAGGATCACGTTTTACATCCAACGCAGTCAGTAAAGATAAGATGACCATTCATTCATACAAAAAAGAGGAAAATCCAGCAAAATCTCCTGCTACACATACGAAACAATTCGCAATCGTTTTCGTACTTTCTGATTGCTAGTTTTGCATCCATGAAACTTGCAGTCGTCATATATCGTTACGCTATTGTGTTGCGTAGCTCGACGAATCCATGGAACTCAGGCTTGGCACCCATGGTATGCTCTACCCTTGAAGTACAGTACATGCATAGACCTGTCTACCGGTATGTATTTTTCTTGTTCTTGCCATTCGACGACGTTGAGCATGAGCTTCAGCGTTGATCACTCATAAGCACTCCGAAAATAAAAGAACCACAGCAACAAAAAAAGAGCCCCATCCACCAAGGCTAACCCCCTTCTGTACCCGCTTCCGGCTTGAGCTGCATGGATAAGCGGCTACTGTATATGGCAGCGTGTGTATGCACGGTTCGACGCGAACCGACGAGGGAAGAAAATGATGATCTCTTCTCGCTAATAGAAAATGAAGGCGCATGGCAGCAGGAGGGTGGACTCATGCCACGCCGCTGCAGTGCGGTAGGGGAGAGAGTCATGCGACCATAGGGGAGAGAGTCATGCCTCTACAATGCGGTAGGAGGGGGGGAGGGAGGGGGGGGAGGGGGGGGGGGCGTACTCATTCGTTGCTTGCCTTAGTCATTTGACTATTGACCAGGCATCCCTTTCGAGACGGAGCGCCGTTCCTACTCCTAGTAGAGACACCTCCAACAATTGGGCGCTCAATACGTTGTTTCCATGTATTACATAGAAACTGTTTGCTGATCTTATCCCCTTCCTGTATGTCCGCCTGTGGCCACCATCTATCTCCTAGGATAGCGATCGTTTTCTCGTTGCTATCGAGTGCGTCAAACTCCTCCATGTCACATTCGTCTATTTCCCTCATCTCCTCTTCGAAAACATCCCGTTCCTCCTTGTATATATTCACATTCTCCTACTATGTGAGTTCTACTCTCTATTGCTTTGCCACACGGGCACATCTGTGCATCTACTTCCTCCTCCTCCCGGCTACTGGTGTACCTCGTTTTTTTTTCTGGCAGGTCCAGGTCACCTACACGAAAGCGCAGTTTCAAGGTTTTCGCGAAGTCCATTGGTCCGTGCAAATACGTTTTAATTTCTGTTCCTTCCCTCAATCCCTCGTATATCTCTTATTGTTTTTCCGATTCCACCTTGTTTCTTAGCGCTAGCCTTTCCCTTCTTTCTATCCTTTCTTCTACTTCTGCCTTATACCTCCCAAACTTACCGGCGGACATCACCTCTTCTTGGTTTCCCTCTATATCCTTCCATACTTTCTCAACTACGCCATCCCACCTTATTCCAGCTAACCCTTTCGTTACTTTCCCCTATACAGCTCTATCAACTATGGCTGGCAATCTCTTTTTTGGCATGTTTCTTACGTTATATTGCCATTTCAACTTTCTCATGTCTCTATTCGTCTTGAGTGGGTGTATTCCCAGTTCTGCTCTTAATACTGTATTCCTAGTCGTACTTGAGCATCTTAGGGTTTGTTTAGCTCCTGCCATCTGCACTGTTTCCAACGGTTTTACGAGCTTCCCGTTCCCTTCCCATACTTCACCTGCCTATTCTAGCTATGGCACTATCACATTCATCAGGATATATCTCATAATCCTAGTGTCAAGGTGCGAGTCTGTTGGGATCGCATCCATCTTGCCTACGTGTGTTTTGCCCTTTCCTATTACTTTTGCTATATGTGTATCCCAAGAGCAGTCTTTTGAGATCTCTACGTCACGGCACGTATACTGGTCTACCATCGGCAATTCATCTTCTCCCCACTTCCAACTGAAATGTATCGGGTTTACCTTATCTTCGTTACAAACATCTACTGCGCAGTTCTTAACGCCGTCACCCTCCATTTCCTGGTGTATGCTAGCGCCTTCGCTATTTGTTTCTGCAATCCTTCGGGTGTTTCTGATATCCCCACAAACATCAATCCCGACACCGCATCTTCCCCCACCGTGACTCCCTGCCTTGCTCCCTCGACTGCTACTATCAGGTCGTTTATATACATCTTGAATAGGTTAGGTGACAACGTATATCTCTGTGCAACTCCTTGTAAATATCAACATACTCCGATATTTCCCCGTCCAGCATCACAGCACTTCTCGCACATTCCGTCATATTTTTCATCATTCTCCACATCTTTCCTCTGATTCCTATTTCCCACAGATTTCTCCACAATCCATTTCTCCATACTGTGTCGTAGGCTTTCTGCACATCTAGAAAGAAACAGTACGTTGTTAGTCCCGCGTCTTTCCCACCTTGGGTTATCTTACCTAAGGTGTACACATGGCCTACGCAGCTACGGTTTGGCCTAAACCCTGCTTGCCCTGCGCTTATTCTGTCTTCCTTCTCCATCATCGTTCCCATTCTATCGTACAAAATCTTACAAAATGTTTTGCCTCCTATGCTTAATGGCGTTATCCCTCTATGGTTCCCGGGTCAGCCTTATCTCCTTTCTTGAAAAATAAGTTTACTACTACTCCTTTTGTCCAATTCCTAGGTGCGTTTTCGTTTTTCCATATCCAGTACTACAACACAACCATCATGGTAAGCATTTCATCTCCCCCGTGCATAACAAATTCCTTCACTATTTGGTCTGGCCCTGCTGCCTTTCTATTCTCAAGTTTAGCTACACACTTTCTTTACTTCTTCCCTTGTGACCTCTCTCTGTAACCCTTCCGAACCACTGCCTTCCCTTTCTGATGTATCTACGTCCGCCTCTGCCCACGCGTTGATTTCCTTCTGGATTTCTGCGTCGGACGTTTCGTTGGCTGTGGGTGTTCCCAGCTTACGGTAATGGTGTACTAGTACTCCCCTTTTTCCCTTCGAGTTAATGACCTTTACCGTTCAGTGCTCCTAAGGTGACTAATCCCGTATCTGTCTCTCCTGCTCATTTGCCCAGTATATCCCTTTTATTTCTGCTCGCGTATTTGCTTCATCCCGCCCTCTAAGTCTTCATTCGTTTTATGTACCAGGTATTTCCATATCCCTTTCTTCTTCTTCTCTACCATCTATTTTACTTTCTTTCTACTGTAGCTATGGCATTTTCCTCCCTTCACTCGGTGTATATCTTGCGCATGCCTTTCTCCTTGCTCCTGTAGCCTCTTTTACTTCCTCATCCCATCGTTGTACTGCTCTGTTGCATACTATCAACTTCTTCCCTATTACTTTACTTGCTGTGATATTGACCAATTGCTCCCATCCTCGTATTACTTCCTCATCCCATCGTTGTACTGCTCTGTTGCATACTATCAACTTCTTCCCTATTACTTTACTTGCTGTGGTCTTGAAAAATTGCTTTCATCCTCGTATTAGCCTAGCTCCTGCATTTTCCCTCTCTATGTCGTTCTTTGTTGTACCTGTTATTTCCAACAGCGCGGAAAATTGCTCTGCATTTTCGGCCATCTCTTCTTGGAACGATTCCTGTTTTTCTTTTACGTTTAGTTCATCTATTATCCATCTGTACACTTTTCTACCTCGCTTATGTTTGATTACTCTCGTCTGCTGACTGTCTGTCCATGCTAGATAGTGATCCGTAATTCCTACGTCTGCTACGCATACGTGTACTTCCGTTTCCTTACTACTTGCATTTCTACCGCTAAAAAGTCAATAAGGGAGTTTTCTCCCTTTCGTATGCACTCTCTTGTCCATTCCGGTTCTGCCTTTCTTATTCTGTCGTTGAACGTCTTCATCTCGTTGTGCTCAAGGAACTTCAACATCCCTTCCCCATTCTTATTCTTTGTTACTCCCCAATATTGTCCAATGTTCTCATTCAGGTTGCTTGCCTTCCCAATTCTTGAATTGAAATCTCCCACTAGTACTGCTTCTTCTTGCCTCTTACACTCTTTGTACATCTACTGCTACTTCTCCGAGCTTCCTCTGTATACCTTTTATCGAAATCTTCGACTCTGGGGGCTTATAGGTAGGGACGAGGGGTGTACTCATGTCCTGCATGCCGTAGTCGTATGACCGTACAACTCTCCGCATCCCCTACAAATGCCGGGACGGAGAACGCCGAGTTTTCACCGACCAGGCGGACATTGCTTGCACCAAGCTTTTGAGAAGCGCCGCGAGGTGTACGGCGAGTCGCATGAAGCGCGAGCTGCATCCTACAAAGAGCCGCTTGTGAGGCGGACTTTCTTGCGTACGGATGACAACGTCGAAATGATTGGTTTGTTTCATGATGTGGCCACTTCCAGAGACCGTACGCAGTAGGGGGGGGGGGGGGGGGGGGGGGGTGCGCAGAAGAAGTGCTTCGGGCTCTGGGTTAAGAGAGGGAGGAAGCTGGAGAAATAGGGCGAAGATCACGGGGTGAGATGGGAAATACAAGCAAAAAGTAGAGACGGTCTCACCGTGCTGGCAGTTGCGCGGCTGTGGCATCAAAGATCAAGCAAAAGCTGGCCTTCATTTCTACACAAACAACAAAATTTTTGAGTCCTGCTTGCAGCAGGACCATAGGAAAAATGGGACCAAATTTTGTTAGTAAAAATAGGTAAATATATAGATTTTTGTGTGTACCGTAGGTCCTATTAACTATGGACCCCCGTAGTAGTTACCCTTTTCTTTTGCACGACGGTAGACCTCAGGCTTATAGTCTACCGGCATGCTCCTGGGTTTCGCGACATACAGATGCACCACCAAGGGATTGTATACCATGGGTTGCGCCGATAGGCGCAGCACCTTTTGGGCTCGAATAGTTTCTGACTGACGAGGCTCCTTAAGGGCCCTGAGGAGCTACCCAATCTTGCATGCCTTATGATGCATACGCCTTATCGTTGTACACCTAAGCCACGGGATTATTCAACGGGTTTCAACTTTTGGTGTTGTTCGGGGAGGGGGCGAGGAGGCTTCGTGGGTTAGAGCATGAGCTCCTTCAACGAGTAGCCTCAGAAAATTAAGGTTGCCACCCCCCATACTGTAGTCAACACCCACCTTTTTGTGAGCCACCGTAGAGAGCGCTGGGTTCGTCCAGGGTGTGCCATCTCGCTTTTCAGCGCTCGTTCCATGCCTGGCACTCGACGACGGTAGGGCAAAAGGGCGCTGAAGCCGAATGTTGAATTGTATGTTTTCGGAAAGGAAGGCTCTCGAACCAGACGCTTCCGAAGAAAATACCTATGCTCGGTATGGGCAATAACCTTCCCGTTTTCTGGGAAAAAAAAACCAGTAAGTACCCCTGTGCGAACCCAGTGCCGTTCTTTCGTCGACGAAGTGCGAGAGAGAGCGCGAGTTGGAAAATTTTCAAGGCTCTTCACGGGCCAGGGCCCGACCCGTGGGCCTTGTCTGGTTGGGTCGGATCAGGAGACTTTCCAATTTTCACGGGCCGGGCCGAGCCGGGTCGGGTCGGGTCTCCTTTACCAGGTGCGAACAGACCTTACCCACGAGGTATTTTCACCCGACCTGTGAACAACCCTGCGATTCGATATACCGTAAGCCGACAAGCAGTAAGTGGGAGTGCTAAATAAACCCTCCACGCGATATATATATATATATATATGGAGGCAAAAGCAGGTACCGTTGGGGGGGGGGGGGGGAGGAAGGGACGACACGGCGACACCTGTGACCATGGTGGCTGGTTGTAGCTCTTCCCACGGTACGGGTTGCATTTTTTCGGCTCAAACGTTTTCTGACCAATTGAGCCCCTCGATAGCGCGATAGTTTTGCTACTGACAGTATACCAGGCATTGAAAGTGCCCTTGTATATTGTTAAACGAAACTGCCCTTGTGCACGTTGTCAGACTCAACAGCGCACGTAGCTGTTGGTCGGGTTTTGCGCGGACCCACTTACTTCTTCGAAGCTCATATTATGGGTGAAGTTATACTCATAGTATTGATCTCTTCGTGTGAAGAGCTCATCGAATGAGCCACCGCCTTCCCCCCCCCCACCCCCAGCGTGATATTATTCCCGCCCAGAAGATGGTCGCTGAGGGTAAGACCTCCCACACGGGTTGATGATTGACAGGGCTGGAAAGTTGAAGCTATGAATATGACTGAAGCATGAGTAAAAAAAATGACTTCTTGTGTACGAACGAACCCACTCGCGCTTTCTGGGGGATGCTTGCGAGTGAGTGATCGACGTTGAAATATGCGTCGTGTGCGCTACACAGTAATCTATGATGGTCGAAATAAACTAGACTGCCGAAAGAACATTCGGGTCTCCCTTGTAAGGAATATGGATGATGTGTTACACTGCATTCTTCTGTTTATTCCAACATCTGTTATTGGCGCTTCTTGCTTCATGGAGATATACATCAGTGATCAACGTTGAAGGTCATTTATGCCGCCGCCGTAGGTTGTCGGATGGCGCCAATATTCATTCACACAGCATCGGCTCTCTCGTGTCAGAAAACGTTAGACTTGCCAGGAATCTACTATTACGGGGGACCATAGTAAATAGGACCAAATATTGTTATTAAAAAAGGTAAATATATAGGTTTTTATGTATACCATTGGTCCTATTAACTATGGACCCCGGTAATAGCTTAGAAACGTGTAACCTTTTTAATATATTAAGCGGACTAGGCGCTCGTCGTCTACAGGAAATTTTGTAAGAAACCTACCCCCCTATCGCTCCGCCAGAGTAAAGAGCACCAGAAAAGGATGATAGTATACGGTAACATCTGATTTTTCCAGTTTCTTAGGAGGTGTATTGTTGTTACGGGGGACCACAGTAAAAAGGACCAAATTTTGTTAGTAAAATATTAAAACATGTAGGTTTTTGTCTATACCGTAGGTCCTATTTACTATGAACCCCCGTAAGAATCACTCAGTATGGACCCGTGCTGATGGTGGTGGTACTGATTTTCACGAAATTGTGGCCTGTATGCCTGTATGACCACCCCCTTCCTCGCTATCGTGGACCCCCCACTCCAAAACCCCCCCACGATGTAATAGCGGTCAGCCGCGCACGGTCGATGAATATGCTACCCTCTATACCCCCCGAGACGCCCGGCAAAAGCTTTTCACCGCGAGGGTGTGGTAAGGTTTAGCCTCTGTTCGGCAAAAGGGGCCATTGCTATATCGGTGAAGGGTCGCTGTCATCGTCGAAGTGTCAAAAAACCAAATGCACTATTGGTTCAGTGGTAGAATGCGTGATTGCCATTCACGCGACCCGAGTTCGATTCTCGGATATTGCATACACACACACAGTCAGATCGATCAGTCTTGGCTTGACGCTTCACGCGGCCATCAGCATCATCGTCACTCTGTCACTCTCTCGACGCCTCAAGGGATCCGTTGTTGGTGCTGTACGATGAAGATGGCAGACACAGCAGCAACAACAACAGGCCTTGTGTCTTCTTCTTCTTATTATTATTATTCTTCCGGGGGAATGTTTATGAGTGATCAATGTTGAAACTCATCCTGTCTCGTGGGCGAAAAAACAGTTTGACGCACTGAAATACAGAAGCATGAATTATTTTCTGTTCTCCGCCTGAGAAGCGGCAACAGATAGATAGTTCGACCACTCGTGCGAGGTGCAGCTGTCTCTCCTGCATGCAGTCACCAAAAACCTAACCTATATACACTTATCGTCGTAGGAGGCCCACTCGTCGTAAAGTGCAGGCCGTCTAATCTCGAAGGCCACAGCAGTACCAAGCACCTCTCTGTTGGCCGTGGGAGGTTGGACATTCTCACGCTTACCTTATTAGCATGGACAGCGTCGGTGACAGTTTTCCATCCAGCGATCTAGGGATTAGGGATTTCATTGTCGGACGGCAAACGCAAAAAATAATCATCAAAACAACATTCAACGATATAGACGTTGAAGCTCACGACGTCAACGAGCGACGACGACGGCAACGAATTGCTACTATTACGGGGGTCCATAGTTAATAGGACCAAATATTGTTAGTAAAAATAGGTAAATATATAGGTTTTTATGTATACCACAGGTCCTATTAACTATGGACCCCCGCAAAATATTGTAGTAAATTCAGAATTAGTTTCTAAAAGCACGGGCACTTGCTTTTTCCCCACGGAGCGGGGCGAGCCGTGGTGGCGGGGATAAAAATAAAAAAAAAAAAAAATGTATTTTTGATTGATGATGGTTTGCTGGAGACTCCACACACGCGCACACCTCCTCTGCAGTTTGGGCTACTCGTGACACTGTTGCGCTGGCGGGTGCTCGTTGCGTACTTGCACGGATGGGTGGGGGAATTAGTCCGCTCACTTACATGGATGGGTGGTGAGGGTCGCGGTGGTGACTGTCAATAGCGGCGTTGGTGTGTACCAGCATATTCCACCGACGGCACAGAGTGGTACCTATTTACGGGGGTCCGTAGTTAGTAGGACCTATGGTATACATAAAAATCTATATATTTCCCTATTTTTGCTATTACGGGGATACATAGTTAATAGGACCTTGGTATACATAAAAAACCTATATATTTACCTATTTTTACTAACAAAATTTGGTCCCGTTAACTATGGACCCCCGTCACAGCAGCATTTGGTCCTATTTACTATGGTCCTCCGTAATAGAATATATATATATATATACAAGGTTCCCCTTCGGGATGTGGGTAACGTGAAATCCCGGGGGCGTCGCAAGGCGAACAGGGAGTCACAGGTATCACCCGTATAGCTGTTCTCTCGGCGCACACGGGAGCCATGGGTTAGCGTGTTGCTCGAAGGTCAGAGTTAATAATTATTAGTATTACGGAGGAACATACGTAGTAAATAAATAGCACCTACGGTACACGCAAAAACCTGTATATTTCGATATTTTTACCAACAAAATTTGGTCCCATTTACTATGGTCCCCCGTAATGGTAGTCGGCAGGAACTACTGTAGAATATATACGTATACGTATGATACCTGGTGTGGATATATATTTTAGTCCCAGGTAGGGATTGTTGCCCTTGTTTTATTTTGTATTGTTGCCCTTATTGCTCGTGCCGTTTTCTCAACGACAGCATTAACTCGTAGCCCGTTGGCATTACGGGGGACCGTAGTAAATGGAACCAAATATTGTTAGTAAAAACAGGGAAATATATAGGTTTTTGTGCGTACCGTAGGTGCTATTTATTTACTATCATGCTATGGTCCTCCGTAAATAGCAGCGCTCCGACTTCTTCCCTCTTGCCGGTCGACAGGTAGATGGATATATGGATAGAAGGATAAATGGATGGATAGACCTTTAGATAGATAATAGACAAATATATATATAGATGGACAGGTATCGATGGATCATACCGGTACGTCAGGTATATCCCTCTGGTGGTGAATAAAATACCCGTCAATGAAGAAAAAAAGATACACCCCGGGTATATATGTATACAACATACAGTATGTGAAAAAAAATCCCCGTTCGGTGGCCGATGTGTGAGCCTGAAAGAGTGGGGGCGAGAAACAGATGCCATTCATGAAATGCGTGACTAAAAACGTTTTTTTTTTGGTACTCCAGCAGTATATTAATACTACGGGGATCCATAGTTAATAGGACCTATGGTATACATAAAAACCTATATATTTACCTATTTCTACTAACAATATTTGGTCCTATTTACTATTGACCCCCGTAGTATGATATAATTATTTTTATTTTCCATCTGACGATGTTCATTCTGAGTGTCAACAGCCACAGACGTGATGAAGCAGCAAATAAATCTAGACCAACCAACTACGACAAGAGGCAAAACGTGAAATCGAATGTTGCCAACAACCGAAAACCAGGCGAAAACTGGATGCACCTCTCTCTGTTCTCCTGGCCCTGGCCCCCCCCCCCCCCCCTCCACCCGCAAGGGCCAAGCCCTCTCCTCCCAAACGCCTCCGAAGAAGCATCGAACGGCAACCCACTGTCCGTGAACTACATGGCTGGTTTGTAATTGCTTCGCGAACATTTCACCGCCGCAGGAGGAAGGTGTGCGGTATTGCTGCCTGATACTGCGATCAGTTGCGTCAAGCAAAGAGTCCTCGCCGTCTCGTTGTGCTATGATATTCACCCACAGAGAGATCGATGGACGACACCAAGCAAATCATTAATATTTATCTGGTTGATTAACTATATCAAGCAGACCGTCGATCAAAGAGACATCGGTGGGCTACGTCAGTCGGAGACATTGCTCGATCGACGTAGAGTCATCGGATAAAATATACCTGGTACCTCGTACGAGTAAATGCTACGCGCCGTTAATATAATCATGGATGTACCCGGTGCGAAGTGGAGTAACTTGAAGAACCTCATTCAAAGAAAGATGCGAGGCAATAGAGATGACGTACGCATCGCATGTTGACAGTCGGCGCAAGATTCGGCGCCAGATTAAAGCGTCTTTTTCAGGAACCACTATAGAACATGGAATGCGGCCGCTCCCCTCCTCCCATTGCCTACCCCCCCCCCCCCCTGCTCACCCTCCACCCCCTTCTCCTCCGCCTGCCCTTCATTCGACGCTGTCATCCATACGGAAGGAAGCCCGCCCGCCTCGCAAAAAGCGAGTGCTAGCCGGACAACAGCTCACCCTTCATGCGACCCGCCGAACACCTTACGGTGCTTCGCGCTTGGTGCAAGCAATGTCTGTCTGGTCGGTGAACACCCGACGTGGTTCATCCCTACATTGTAGGGATGTGAAGGTCTATGGCCATGCCGCTAAGGCCATGCATGGTATGACATGAGTACTGACATGAGTACACCCCTCACACACCTTCACTTCACCTCGCCTGCCGTTAATTCGGCGCTGTCATCCATACGCAAGAAAGCCCGCCCTCACAATCGGTTCGTAGTACAGCAATGAAATGCGCCTCACCCTTCATGCGACTCGTCGAGCACGTCACTGCGCTTGTCGCTTGGCGCAAGCAATGTCTGCCTGGCAGGTGAAAACCCGACGTGCTCCGTCCCGGCATTGTAGGAATGCGAGGGTCTATGGTCATACGATTACGGAGTACCCCCCCCCCCCCCCCCACCCTCCTCCACAAGACATACAGAGGAAGTTCGGAGAAGTAGCAATAGATGTACAGAAGTATAAGAGGCAAGGAGAAGAAGTACTAGTGGGAGATTTTCGATTCAAGAATTGGGAAGGCAAGCAACCTGAATGAGAACATTGGACGATATAGGGAAGTAGCAAATAACAAGAATTAGGAGAGAGATGTTGAAGTTCCTTGAGCACAACGAGATGAAGACGTTGAACGACAGAATAAGAAAGGCAGAAACGGAATGGACAAGAGAGTGCATACGAAAGGGAGAAAGCTCTATCCTTGACTTTATAGTGGTAGAAATGGAAGTGGTAAGGAAACGGAAGTACACGTACGCGTAGCGGACACAGAAACTACTGATCACTATCTATTACGGGCAGACAGTCAGCGTACGAGAGTTATCAAACGTAAGTGAGGTAGGAAATTTTACAGATGGAGATTAGATGAACTAGAGGTAAAAGAAAAACAGGAATCGTTTCAAGAAGAGATGGCCAAAAATGCAGAGCAATTTTCCGCGCTGTTGGACATAATAAGTACAACAAAGAACGATATAGAAAGGGAAAACGCGGGAGCTAGGATGATACGACGATGGGAGCAATTTTTCAAGACCACAGCAAGCAAAGCAATAGGGAAGAAGTTGATAGTATGCAGCAGAGCAGCACAACGACGGGAAGAGGAAGTAAAAGAAGCTATCAGAGTAAGGAGAAAAGCACACTCAATATATACATCGAACAAAAAACTACGACAGGATGGGACGAATATGCTATAGCTAGAAAAAAGTAAAAGAGATGGTAGATAAGAAGAAAGGGATGTGGAAATACCTTTGTACATCGTAAAACGATGAAGACGTAGAGGGCGAGATGTAGCAGATACGAATAGGATTAAAAGGGATATACTGGGCAAATCAGCAGGAGGGACAGATACGGGATTAGTCGCCTTAAGAGCACTGAACGGTAAAGTGGTCAGTATCTCGAAGGGAAAAAGGGGAGTACTAGTAGTACACCATTACCGTAAAAGCTAGGAACACCCACAGCCAACGAAACGTCCGACGCAGAATTTCAGAAGGAAATCAACGCCTGGGCAGAGGCGAACGTAGATGCATCAGGAAGGGAAGACAGTGGTTCGGAAGGGTTACAGAGAGAGTTTACAAGGGAAGAAGTAAAGAAGTGTGTAGCTGAACTTGAGAATAGAAAGGCAGCAGGGCCAGACCAAGTAGTGAAGGAATTTGTTTAGTGCGGGGGGGAGAAGGAATGCTTACCATGATGGTTGTGTTGTATAACTGGTTATGGAAAAACGAAAACGCACCTAGGAGGTGGAGAGAAGGAGTAGTAGTAAATTTATTCAAGAAAGGAGATAAGGCTGACACGGGGAACTATAGAGGGACAACGCTACTAAGCACGGTAGGCAAAACATTTTGTAAGATTTTGAACGATAGAATGGGAGCGATGATGGAGAAGAAAGACAAAACAAGCGAAGGGTGATCAGGGTTTAGGCCAAACCGTAGCTGCGTAGACCATTTGTACACCTTAGGCAAGATAATCTAAGGTAGGAAAGACGAGGGACTAACAACGTACTGCTTCTTTCTAGATGTGCAGAAAGCCTACGACACAGTATAGAGAAATGGATTGTGAAAAAAAACTGTGGGAAATAGGAATCAGAAGAAAGATGTGGAGAATGATGAAAAATATGACGGAATGTACGAGATTAGCTGTGATGCTGGACGGGGAAAATATCGAAGTATGTTGATATTTTACAAGGAGTTGCACATGGATGTACGTCATCAACTAATACATTCAAGGTATATCTTCACGACCTGATAGAAGCAGTCGAGGCAGTAAAGCAGGGAGTCACGGTGGGGGAAGATACGGCGTCGGGATTGATGTTTGCGGATGACTTTGCGGGGATATCAGAAACACCCGAAGGATCGCGGAAACAAATAGAGACGGCTCTAGAATACACTAGGAAATGGAGGGTGACGGCGAACGTCAAGAAATGCGCAGTAGTTGTAAGTGACGAAGATAAGGTGAATCCGGCAAATTTCAGTTGAAAGCCGGGAGAAGATGAATTGCCGATCGTAGACCAGTGTACGTACCTTGGCGTAGATATCTCAAAAGACTGGTCCTGGGATACACACATAGCAAAAGTAGTGAGAAAGGGTAAATGACACGTAGCCAAGATAGATGCGATCCTAACAGACTCGCACCTTGACACTAGGATCTAGAGATATATCCTGATGAATGTGATAGTACCAAAGCTAGAATATGCAGGTGAAGTATGGGAAGGGAACGCGAAGCTCGTAAAACAGTCGGAAACAGTGCTGACAGCAGCTGGAAAAATACTAGGATGTTCAAGTACGACGAGTAATACAGGGCTAAGAGCAGAACTGGGAATGCGCCCACTCAAGACAAATAGAGGCGTGAGAAGTTGAGAGAGCTAAATAAACCAAGGAACATGCCAAAAAAGAGGTTGCCAGCCATAGTTGATAGAGCTGTATGGGAGAAAGTGACGAAAGGGCGAACGGGATTAAGGTGGGTCAGCGTTGTTGAGAAAGTACGGAAGGATATACCAGGAGGAAACCAACAAGAGATTATGTCCGTAGAGAAGTTTGGGAGGTACAAGGCAGAAGTAGAAGAAATGATAGAAAGAAGGGAAAGGCTAGCGCTAAAAAAAAAGGTGAAATCAGAGAAACATGCAGAGGTCTACGGGGGCTCAAGCGAAGGGATAGGATTGAAAATGTATTTGCACGGCCCAATGGACTTCGCCAAAACGCTGAAACTGCGATTCCGTGCAGGGGACTTGGACCTGCCAAAAAGAAGAAAGAGGTATACCAGTAGCCGGGAGGAAGAGGAAGAAGATGCACAGATGTGCCCGTGTGGCAAAATGATAGAGTAGAATTCACATACTTAGCAGGAGAATGTGAAATTCATGACGAGGAACGGGATGTGTTAGGGTCATTCTTATCGGAGAGCTTTATTTCCATTACTTCCATGTTTTTTTCGCGCAATTTTTCAAACTTCCAGATTTTCCTGATTTTTTTTTTTTCCCCAATATGTGAAATTTAACAATCAGTTTTTTTTTGCTTCTGGGGAATTGTACGAATAGCGACAGAACGCCTCGGTATCTTGATACATATCTCCAAATATTTCCAAAGGGTTTTGGAAATTATAGAAAAAAACTCTCCGATAAGAATGAACTTTAGAAGAGGAGATTACGGAAATAGACGAACGTGACATGGAGGAGTTTGGTATACTAGATAGCAGCGAGAAAAATATCGCTATCCAAGGAGCTAGGTGGTGGCCACAGGCGGCAAAACAGGAAGGGGATAAGATTAGCAAAAGATTTCTGTGTAGTTTATGGAAACAATACAGTGAGCGCCCAAATTTTTGGAGGTGTCTCTAATAGGGGTGGGAGCGGTGCTCCATTTCGAAAGAGATGCGTGGTCAATGGTCAAATGACTAAGGCAAGCAACAAATGGGTATGCCCTCTCCCCCTCTCCCCCTCCCCAACTTCCCCCTTTCACATCACCCCCCCCCCCCCTCTCTCCTTCCTCTCCCCTCCTCCGTCGCCCGTAGGCGGTGTCGGCGGCCGGTGTCGACGGCCGGTGTCGCGATTCTATCTATCTTCGTGCGTCGCATTTCCTTTGTACTCCTCCTCCTCCTCCCCCCATCCTCCTTCTTTTTCTCTCAGAGCCACCATCTCCGCACAAGAGAAGACCTCTCCTTGCTGATACGCACGGTCTAGCCCCGACTGCGTCACATCTGTGTCCCCATTTTTTAAAATTATGTATATACTTCGTATGTGTGTATACGAGTTGGTTCAGGCTGAATTTCATCGGGACTCAAGTATTTGTCCACCACGAACGAGCTCCGCTTGCAACATCGGCTCGAATGCCATGCCTTTGTGTTCACCTTGATGTTCTTCCCAATAGGCGTCGTGCGGTATGATCACCTTCAACGTTGACCGATCGTGAAGATCCCTCGGTTTTTGTGAGAAAACCAAGGGAAATGTGAAGACGGACAAAATACATGATACTGACCCTCATGTGGCACAATTGGTGTCATACTCACCCCGGAAAAGAGTAGATCGAAACGCCGGCATCGGAGTTCCGCCAGCCAATACGGACAAAAACGAACGTCCGAGAAGGTTGGAAGTAAAAAGAATGAAGCAGACATTATGCTGCGTCGACGAGGTTCGTCGCTCATAATTTGCCTATTTTTTTCGTAGTTCAGTAAATTAATTTGTGTACTTTTCACAGAAAAGCTCGTTGGGGCGGTTTCCGTGCTATCTCTCCTGACGTTTAGATCAATACGCCCAAACCAATGCACGACGGTGGGTCTCGAAGTTGGCTACAATGTTAGAGCTTTCAGGCTGCTGTTTTTTTTGTCAACTCGAAACCGGCTTTTCACGGTCCCACGTAGAGGGCCCCCTCAAAAACCGGCCCATTGAGAAAAACCTGCAACAATATGTTTTCGTAACGAGTCGGCGTCAGAAATTCCCCCAAGGCATCTATCCCTGCACGACAATTCGCGCAAATATTTGAAAAAAAACTGACTTGCTCCAGTGGAATCAACAAGAAGTGAGATCTCACGCCCAGTCTCGGTCCCATACCTGCAACTAGGCGACAACGAGGCAATACCGTCATTATCTGGTCCGCTTATTTTACCCTACGAACAAAACTGGGAATATCATGTACACGTGATTGTTTTTTCTAGATAAGACCCTGAAACTTCATGCACGCACGCGCTTCTCTGAGCCTCTTGCTTGAAACTTGGACGAACGCATTTTATTTTTTTAGTTTTGCCTTTGCTTTCACCGGAGAATTGAAAACCTAGGATCCTGCATACCTGGTACGTAGGAGGACCCAAAATATCCAAGGCTGTATAGCATTATTACTTTTACGTGTACTGCACTGATTTCCATCCAAAGTCAATGTCTAGGCGCCCTGAGCTTGGATGCGGATCACTCACAAACAACCACCCAAAAAAAAAAAAAAAAAAAAGGGAAATATAACAAGGATGGGCAAGTCTACGAGCTCCAGACGGGTTCGACGGCAGAGGTGGCACTCTAAATTTCCCGGACTGTTTGCGGGCCGGGTCAAAATCGTGGTTCAGGTCGGGTCGGGTCGGGTCGGGCAACGGTGACCGAACTCGACCTGTGAGGATTTGAAAACTCCCCCCGACCTGACACGACCCGACCCGACCTGACCCGACCCGACCCGACCCGATCCGACCCGACCCGAACCGAACCGACCCGATCCGACCCCCAACCCGACCCGACCCGACCCGACCCGACCCGACCCGACCCGGTCCGGTCCGGTCCGGTCCGGTCCGGTCCGACCAGACCCGATCCGACCCCCGACCCGACCCGACCCGACCCGACCCGACCCGACCCGACCCGACCGGACCCGATCCGACCCCCGACCCCCACCCGACCCGACCGACCCGACCCGACCCGACCCGACCCGACCCGCCGACCCGACCCGACCCCCCGACCCCGACCCGACCCCCCCGACCCGACCCCCGACCCGACCCGACCCGACCCGACCCGACCCGACCCCGACCCGACCCGACCCCCCCCGACCGACCCGACCGACCCGACCCCCGACCCGACCCCCGACCCCGACCCCGACCCCCCGACCGACCCGACCGACCCGACCCGACCGACCCGACCCCCCCGACCCCCCCCGACCGACCCCGACCCCCCGACCCGACCCGACCCGACCCCCGACCGACCCCCCGACCCGACCCGACCCGACCCCGACCCGACCCGACCGACCCGACCGACCCGACCCGACCGACCCGACCCGACCCGACCCCCCCCGACCCGACCCCCCGACCCGACCCGACCCCGACCCGACCCCGACCCCCCCCGACCGACCCGACCCGACCCCGACCCGACCCGACCCCGACCCGACCCGACCCGACCCGACCCCCCGACCCGACCCGACCCGACCCGACCCCCCCCCCGACCGACCCCCCCCCCCCGACCCGACCCGACCGACCCGACCGACCCGACCCCCGACCCCCGACCCCCCGACCCGACCGACCCCCGACCCCCCGACCCGACCCGACCCGACCCGACCCCCCGACCCGACCCCCGACCCGACCCGACCCCGACCCGACCCGATCCGACCGACCCGACCCCGACCCGACCCGACCCGACCCCCGAACCCGACCCGACCGACCGACCCGACCCGACCCGACCCGACCCCCGACCCCCGACCCCCGACCCGACCGACCCGACCCGACCCCCCCCGACCCGACCCCGACCCGACCCGACCCGACGACCCGACCCGACCCGACCCGACCGACCCGACCCGACCCGACCCGACCCCCCCGACCCGACCCCCCCGACCCGACGACCCGACCCGACCCCGACCCCCCGACCCCCGACCCGACCCCGACCCGACCACCCGACCCGACCCCGACCCCGACCCCGACCCCCGACCCGACCCGACCGACCCCGAACCCCCCCCCGCCCCGACCCGACCCGACCCGACCCGACCCGACCCCCCCGACCCGACCGACCGACCCGACCCCCCCCGACCCGACCCCGACCCGACCCGACCCGACCCGACCCGACCCGACCCGACCCGACCCGACCCCCGACCCCCGACGACCCGACCCGACCCCCCCGACCCCCGACCCCCCCCGACCCCCCCGACCGACCCCGACCCGACCGACCCGACCCCGACCCCGACCCCCCCCCCCGACCCCCCGACCCGACCCCCCCCGACCCGACCCGACCCGACCCCCGACCGACCCCCCCGACCCCGACGACCGACCCCCCCGACCCCCCGACGACCCGACCGACCCCCGACCGACCCGACCCGACCGACCCGACCCCCCCCGACCCGACCGACCGACCCCGACCCCGACCCCCCCCCCCCGACCGACCGACCCCCCCCCCCCCCCCGACCCGACCGACCCCCCGACCCCCCGACCGACCCCCGACCCCCGACCCCCCCCCCGACCCCCGACCCCCCCCCCCCGACCCGACCCCCCCGACCCCCGACCCGACCCGACCCGACCGACCCGACCCGACCCCGACCCCCCCCCCCCGACCCGACCCCCCGACCCGACCCCCCCCCGACCGACCCCCCCGACCGACCCGACCCCGACCGACCCCCCCGACCCGACCCGACCCCCGACCCGACCCGACCCCGACCCGACCCGACCCGACCCGACCCGACCCCCCGACCCCCGACCGACCCCCCCGACCGACCCGACCCCCCCCCCGACCCGACCCGACCCCGACCCCCCCGACCCGACCCGACCCGCCCCCCCGACCCGACCCGACCCGACCCCCCCCCCCCGACCCGACCCCGACCCCCCCGACCCGACCCGACCCGACCGACCCCCGACCCCCCCGACCCGACCCGACCGACCCGACCCCGACCCGACCCCGACCGACCCCCCCCCGACCCGACCCGACCCGACCCGACCGACCGACCCCCCGACCCCCCCCCGACCCCGACCCGACCGACCCGACCCGACCCGACCCCCGACCCCCCGACCCCGACCGACCCCGACCCGACCCCGACCCCCCCCCCGACCCCCGACCCGACCCCCCCCGACCCGACCCGACCCCCCCCCCCGACCCCCCCCCCCGACCCCGACCGACCCCGACCGACCCCCCCGAACGAAACCGACCCGACCCGACCCGACCCCGACCCGACCGACCCGACCCCCGACCGACCCGACCGACCCGACCCCCCCCCGACCCGACCCGACCCGACCGACCGACCCGACCCCCCCCCCCGACCCGACCCCCCGACCCCCCCGACCCGACCCGACCCGACCCGACCCGACCCGACCCGACCCCGACCGACCCCCCGACCGACCCCCCCCCGACCCCCCGACCCGACCCCCCCGACCCGACCCGACCCGACCCGACCGACCCCGACCGACCCGACCCCGACCCGACCCCCCCGACCCCCCGACCCCCCCGACCCGACCCGACCCCGACCCGACCCGACCGACCCGACCCCCCGACCCGACCCCCGACCCCCCGACCCCGACCCCCGACCCGACCCCCCCCGACCCGACCGACCCGACCCCCCCCCGACCCCCCGACCCGACCCGACCGAACCGACCCGACCCGACCCGACCCGACCCCCCCGACCCGACCGACCCCCGACCCGACCGACCCCCCCCCCCCCGACCGACCCGACCCCGACCCCGACCCCCCCCCGACCCGACCCCCGACCCGACCCCCCCCCCGACCCGACGACCCGACCCGACCCGACCCGACCGACCCCCCCCCCCCCCGACCCGACCCCCCCCCGACCCGACCCCGACCCCGACCCGACCCGACCGACCGACCCCCCCCCGACCCGACCCCGACCCGACCCCCCGACCCGACCCGACCCCCCCCCCGACCCCCCCCCCGACCCCCCCGACCCGACCCGACCCGACCCGACGACCCCGACCGACCCCCCCCCCCGTCCCCCCCCCCGACCCCCGACCCCCCGACCCCGACCCGACCCCCGACGACCCCCCCCCCCCCCCCCCCCCGACCGACCCCCCCCGACCCGACCCGACCGACCGACCCCCCCCCCCCCGACCCCCCCCGACCCGACCCGACCCCCCCGACCCCCCCCCAACCCCCGACCCGACCCCCGACCCGACCCGACCCCCCCCCCGACCCGACCCGACCCGACCCGACCCGACCCGACCGACCCGACCCGACCCGACCCGACCGACCCCCCCGACCCCCGACCCCCCGACCCGACCGACCGACCCCGACCCCCGACCGACCGACCGACGACCCCCCCGACCCGACCCGACCCGACCCCCCGACCCGACCCGACCCCCCGACCCCGACGCCCCCCGACCCGACCCGACCCGACCCGACCCCCGACCCGACCGACCCGACCGACCCCCCCGACCCGACCGACCCGACCCGACCCCCCCCGACCCGACCCCCCGACCCGACGACCCGACCCGACCCGAACCCGACCCCCCCCGACCGACCGACCCCCCCCGACCCGACCCCCCCCCCCCCCCGACCCCGACCCGACCCGCCGCCCGACCCGACCCCCCGACCCGACCCCGACCCGACCCCGACCCGACCCGACCGACCCGACCCGACCCCGACCCGATCCGACCCGACCCGACGACCCCCCGACCCGACGACCCGACCCGACCCGACCCGACCCGACCGACCCCCGACCCGACCCCCGACCCCCCGACCCGACCCCCCGACCGACCCGACCCGACCCCCCGACCCGACCGACCCGACCCGACCCGACCGACCCGACCCCCCCCGCCCGACCCCCGACCCGACCCCCGACCCCCCCCGACCGACCCCCCCGACCCAACCCCCCGACCCGACCCGACCCGACCGACCGACCCGACCCCCCGACCCGACCCGACCCCGACCCGACCCGACCCGACCCGACCCCCGACCCCCGACCTGACCCGACCCCCGACCCGACCCGACCCCCCGAAAACCCGACCCGACCCGAGGTCCCCCCCCCCCCGAGCCCGAAAAAATACGAACCCGACCCCCAACCCGACCCCCCCGACCCGCCCCCGACCCGACGCCACCGACGTTCGAGTTTAGTTCATCCCGACCGACGAGCGCCCGACCCCGATCCGCGCCGTTATTGCAGTGTGCAGACTGCTTTGCTTCGTAGCTCCGACGTCGACAACCCGCACGATCATCTTGCGGCCGCCGTGGAATATGCAGGTTGCTTTGCTTCGGAGTTCCGACACCAGCAGCCCGTATAGATCATGCTTCGGCCTTTGTGCAGTGTGCAGTTTGCAGACTACAGACTGCTCTGCTTCGTAGTTCCGGCATCAACAACTCCCGTATGTATGATTTCCCTAATCGTGCGGTGACCGGCTGATGCTGTAATCGTTCGCTTTTTAGTCGTCAAATTTCCTCCCTTTGAAGTCCCATGAGGCTTAGCTAAGTCCAAAACAAAAGCTCGTGGGATACGAAGGTACCAGGTATCACCGTATCCAAGAGTGTGCTCGGTAGGGTATACCGTTATATACCCGGGGTATTTTTTGACGGACCAATAGCGAACGTACAGAAAAGGGTCGTACCGAACCATGCCCTGAGTATTCGGCAGGGTATTGAGGCTGTACAATATATACCGAAACTTACCGAAGACTTCTAGTTATAGAGTGTGTATTACCGAGCAAGCTACCCCCGGCATACTTTGGTTCGTGTGTACCCTACCGAACGAACACACCATAATTGTTCAGCGAAATACCTTAGTATTTTTCTTCGGATCCGAAGATCATTCGTTTGAGTTGAGAAGCCCCCGATTATAGTGGGAATGGTTGGGGATTGGTAGCAGTAGCAACCCCTACCACCCGTAGCGCGGCTGTCTATACCGATGCCTTGCCTGGGATTCGACGTATTGGACATCCACCTACTCTTCGTGTTGATCTGATGTCTCCGCCGTTCTCTTATCACATGTTCGTCCACGCTAACAACCTAGACCGCATCTAGGCCTTATCCTCAGGTATGGGGGGGGTGTTGGCCAGCCCGTCCGCTCCTCCCCCCCCCCCCCCCCCCCCGCTCCCTGTTCCTTCTGGCCTCTTGTCGATCTTATCACTAAGGCTTCAAGCAGGATACCCCTCCGCGAGATTGGCGGCCTGGGTGGTCACCGCGGAAGATCGGCGATAGTAACAGTAGGCTCTCTCCTTTCAGCGCACCCATGTCTTCGCCATGGACCCTCCATCCCTTCTTCTCCCCACAACGCTCGCTGCTAGCTGTGGCTGATGAAGACGCTACTGCTGCCGTCTATCGTACCCCGAGGCGGCATCCCGAAGCGCCCCACTGCTGCGAAGAAGGTGCAAAACTTGCACAACGAGCAATGCCACGACATGGAAGGGTGATGGCTTATTTTCTGAGCTCCTCCACACGAGGAGCTCAAATGTCTTACCGCGAAACATGAACTTCATAAGAACTTCGTTTCTCGCAACCCGACCAACATGTTTCTGTGCGCTATAGACAGTCGTAAAAACAGGATACTACTGTCGGTAAATAAAGTATCGTACACTCTGTACCTGTAGTTGCTCGCTCGAGGAGCTCAGCCGCCCAAAGAATATTGCCTCAGAAGGCGAAAAAAGTGCAACCCCTGCCGTGGGACGAATGGCACATCGGACAGATAAATATCTGCCTCACACAGTAGATCGTCTAGATCCCGACCTGGCACTATGAGATGTGGTGCAGGATCTTTGGTACAAATCCAACCCAGGAAACTGCGCTACGTACACAGCAGTAGGCGCATTCTACGATAGAGGTAACACTTTTCCGCAAAAAATTTTCCTGCATGACGGGGCTCCTTAACCCAAAATCGTCGGAATGCCAATCTTGTTTTAAAAAATGACGTTTAGGTACACTTGGGCCATGGGATTATTCATCGGGATGCAGTCTTCTTTTTGCTGAATTCAGGTTTCGCGCGAGGTATGGAGCTCCTTAAAGTGAGGAGCCTCAGAAAATTTAGGGTGAAGGTCTATCGTAGAACGCCTCAGTAGACCTGCAGGTGGTACGGTACGGCTCCCGCCCGTCCGGCAGGATGAGCTAGATCTTACGAATCGTGAACGTGTATGTATATCTTCCCTGAAACATCTACTGCAGATCATCAAGTGGGGATCTGATGCATCTGATCTGTCTGTCCCATGTGTGAAAGTTGGAGGCGCCGATAATCGAAATACGCTTACCGTAAAGAACGCTGAGTTTGCACAGGCTTGCGATCGTTGCTCAGCGCTCGTTTTGGTCGACAACGGTAAGTAAGGGTGCTTACAAAGTCGAACAAGTACATGCAGTATTTTCGGAAGGCTCTGTAGGCTAGGCCAGATCTTTCCGAAAGCTCCTATATTCGGTATCGGCCACCTTTCCGATGTGGAATGAATCGGTTGCTGAAAAACTATCACAACCCTGCGCGAACTCAACGCTCAATTTACACAATGCCTGTCCTGGGCGGGCGTAGTGCTGCCGCTTGCATGCCTCGGAGGTAGCGCCGGCATGATGATACATCACATATACGTATACGATCATAACTGCCTACACGCAAGTATCCCCGAGCTTGTGGGTTGGCGTGGGGTAACATACGATCATCACTGCCAACACGCAAGAATCCCCGAGCTTGTGGGTTGGCGTGGGGTAACAATGTCGAGCGGGATCGACCAGTCGCGACACTCCCTGGGAGGGGACGCTCAGAAAATACCCGCTCTATCTCTTTACTCGTCTAGGATTATAATTGCTTTACTCGTCTAGTATTTATAGTCGAATACACCCCGAGATTTATGCGTTGAACGGTGACGGCGAGAAAGGCTCCCTACGATCCACTCGGTGGGTGAACTGCAGTAACTATCTGACTCCGAAGCGGCTTCAGTGCGAGGGACATCGCGCGGGGCAGGCAGCGGCTGGTGTTGGCTTAGCCTGTGTTGGCTAGAAGGGATAACCTACAATCATTGCGAGGGAACAGACTGGTCTTACGGGGGACCATAGTAAATAGGACCTACGGTACACACAAAACATATATATTTCGCTATTTTCGCTGACAACATTCGGTCCTATTTACTATGGCCCTCCGCAATACTAATCAGAACCAACTGTGGTAGGGAAAAATCTTGGAATATGTTCTTGTTGGGATCCATCGCGGGTTCTGATTACTATGCCCCCCCGAAAAAATAGGTGACGCGAGCTACGATACAGGCGGAACATTTTGTTTTGGCCATTTTTTTTTTTGTTCCGACGAGCGGAGACTCCTCAAATGAGAACCTGCGGTACTCAACATCGTCGGGATTCCGTTCGTGTTTTACAATAGTGTTTCTTCGATTTATTACTTAAGGGCGTGGGATGGTTCATCGGGCCATAGTAGACGTTCATTATTTAACGAAAATGAAAAAATGAAGTAAAATTGGGTGGTGAGGTATTTATGTACAAGAGCTCCTCAAGAAGTGAGGAGCCTCCGGATTTTTTCAGGTTCTCCCCCCCCCCCCGCCATAGCGTGCGCCTAGTCTGCTCGTTAAGCGCTGACTGAGTAGGCTACAATAGTAGGTTGCTCCTGTAGCGTTGAATGGGCGGGACACTAACAGTAGATTGTCCTTCTGGCGCCGACTGAGTACTAGGCAAGTTGGTTTATCCCTCTAGCGCTGCCGGAGTAGGCTGTGGAAGGTTATCCCTCTAGCGCTGACGGAGTAGGCTGTGGAAGGTTATCCCTCTAGCGCTGGGTGAGAAGGCAGTAGTAGGTGGTTGAGTACGCTACAGTAGTAAGTCATCCCTCTAGCGCTGACTAAGTAAGCTATAGACGGCATTCCTTCCAGCGCTGGGTGAGCATGCTGCAGTCCTTGTAGCGCTCACTGAGAAGGCTACAGCAGTAGAAAGTCATCCCTCTAGCGCTGACTGAGTAGGTTATAGACGGCTATCCCTCCAGCGCTGGGTGAGCAGGAAGTAGTAGGTTATCCTTCTAGCGCTGACTGAGTAGGCTACAGCAGTAGGTCATCCCTCTAGTGCTGACTGAGTAGGGTATAAACGGCTATCCCTCCAGCACAGGGTGAGCAGGCCGTAGTAGGTTATCCTTATAGCGCTGACTGAGTAGGCTACAGACGTAGGTTATCCCTCTAGCGCTGACTGGGTAGGTTATAAAAACTTATGCCTATATTGCCGACCGAATAGGCTATAGTAGATTATCCCCTCTAACCAACATCCTGTACTCCCACTCGAGGGGGTATACCCTCGCGCGACGCGTGCCTATGTCCATCGCGTTACACCAAGGGGCATGTTGGTACCCCATACTGTACTCCTGGATGCCCAACGGTCTTCTTGTGCCCAATTCATCGAACTCCGACGTACGGATAGCCTCGGCCAGGAAGCTCGTTGGCCTCGCCCGAAGGCACGAGCGGCAACTCCAGCCCCTGAGAGGCTCCTGTGGTGGGCCTTGACCAAGCAAGGGACTTGTCTCTTGCTTCCCCTGTATAGGTGGTTGTCCAGTTCAAACGGGCATGCTCCTGTCTCTCGCGCAGTCGGTCGAGGGTGGCCGCGTGCGCGGTGTGGCGGACATGTTTTCTAGTTGTTGTTGATTGACCGTGCGGGAGCTGTTTCGTGGTACCAATATATATATATATATATATACCTGGTATATATTATATATATTATATACCAGGCATATACAAGCGACTACGCCGGCGGCCTGGACAGCCACCGGTCGCAGACTTGCGTGATGGTGGTATAATGTCGAGGAGGAGGCTGGGACTCGACGCCAAAAGATTGAGAGCGTGCGCTCCACACTCGATGGACGTTGGAAAAGGTGGCAGAATGCTGACGATTACTTGGCGATTAACCGGAAAGCGGCGGAACGCTAAAAGGCGGTGCAAGTAACTCCTGACTCAGGGAGTACGCGATGACCGACAGCGCAGCTCAGTAGAAAGGTGCCGTCACAGCAGCTGCTGTAGCAGTACTGCTGCAGCTATACATCTCCGCATCCACGCAATACAGCTCCACTGCAGTTGCCGCTGTACGATAGCGTACACACCAAATGTGCTGCTGGCCGTCAAAAGTGCTGCTGGCTGTAGGTGACATGCGATCTCTCTCTTTCATCCGGGGCCACAATTTTTTATGGATGGTAGTTCTCAACTAAGACTGGGTGGCATGTGCTACCGGGGCGTTCAATATATGTCCCAGATACAGCCACCCGCGCAGGCCCCCACAATGGCGACACCGGCCGGGTAGCTGACCCTCCGCATGGGCCGGAGGTCGGAGAGGACGTGCCGGAAAGAACCACGCTAATGCATATACCCTGTCGAGAGACCATGGGCCAAAACGCTGACAGGGCGGGGATTTTCGGAGATTTCTTCGTAGATCTCAACGTCAAGGCTTCGTGCAGGCGCAACGGCGCAGGGCGGGTGGATCCTCCGACGCCCGGTGTTTCAGGCGAGAAGGGGGCACGCCCCGGCGAAGAAACCGCGTTGAGAGACGGTCAGAGGCGGGAGAGATCCGCCGACCAAAAACGGATCAGATCAGGCTGAGGATCATCATAGGTGTATACATCTACATTTATGTCGTGCGCAGTGAGCATGTCGATTTCAGAAGGGAGGCCTCATGGCGAGGTCTTCCTCAGTTCACAGACCCTACTCCAGCCAAGGATGCAGGTACGATACTGCCCATCCCTTCCCTGGAACATCGCCCCATGTGTCGCGAGCCCGATTGAGGATCGCCCCCGATTTTGGTAGACCAGGACTTCACTCGTTCTTCCAAAGGGCCGGTGAGGTCCGCCACAGCTTTCGGTACGGTCCCAACCCTGTTCTCCCAATGGAAACGGACATTGAATTCCCCTCAGTTCTGCCCCAAGGCCGATGTAACCCTATGAGCCCTCTTGTTCCCGTCGGTATATAGACGTGCTTTGCTTGTGCCTGCTGGTGGCTACTGCTAGTTTTTTTCCCCTCTTGAGAACATATTTGTGACGCCGTAGTGATGTTTGTCGCGTTGACCCCCCCTCCCGCCGTAGCAAAAGGGCGAGAGCTGGAATAAGGTGGGGTGGCGTAGTTGAGAAATTATGGAAGGATACAGGGGGAAACCCAGAAGAGATGATGTCCACCGGGAAGTTTGGAAGGTACAAGGCAGAAGTAGAAGAAAGGATAGAAAGAAGGGAAAGGCTAGCGCTAAGAAACAAGGTGGAATCGGAAAAAACACTTGGAGATATACGGGGGATTGAGCGAAGGAATAGGCATGAAAATGGGTCTGCACGGCTCAATGGACTTCGCGAAGACGCTGAAACTGCGATTTCGTTTAGGTGACCTGGACTTGCCAGAAAGAAGAAAGAGGTATACCAATAGCCGGGAAGAGGGGGAAGTAGATGCACAGGTGTGCCCGTGCGGCAAAGCAATATAGGGTAGAACTCAAATAGTAGGAGAATGTGAAATATACAAGGAGGAATGGGATGTGTTAGAAGAGGAGAGGAGGGAATAGACGAATGTGACATGGAGGAGTTTGATACACTAGATAGCAGCGAGAAAACGGTCGCTATCCTGAGAGATGGATGGTGGCCACAGGCGGCCAGACAAGAAGGGGATATGATTAGCAAAAAGTATTTAGGTAATATATGGAAACAACGTAATGAGCGCCCAATTGTTGGAAGTGTCTCTATTAGGAGCAAGAACGGTGCTCCGTCTCGAAAGGGATGCGTGGTCAATGGTCAAATGACTAAGGCAAGCAACAAATGAGTACACCCCCCCCCCCTCCCCCCCCCCGCCGTCGCAGGGATGCAAAGATCTATGGCCATACGTACGACTACGGCCATGCATAGCATTGAGTACACCCCCTTTTTCCTGCCCAGAGGGTAGACTACAGCCAGTACTCACTACTGTGTTGAGTGTTGAGAGAAAGGCATTTCGCGACCACATTAGTCTGATCGATCATTTTTTTAGCTTTAATTTTCGCTTGGTGGAAAATCCTTGGTGTGTGGCTTTCGGATACGATATGTTTCGTTTGGCATATATGAGATGTGCTGCCCTTGATTCAGCGGCGCTTTCATCCAGTTTTCCTTCGTTCATCATACACCTTTGGTCAACAAACGTAAAGGGAATGAAGCAGAGGCCATCGCTCCAAAACTACAGTGCACCTTCTAGAGGGAAGAGTACGCAGTATGCGCACCAGGTATGAAAATATGATACCTCGTACCTTATCTCTGCTGAATCAAGCAGGGAGACGCCGCGATTTCCATTCGGGTTCTCCCATCAGACCCTCAAGCTTCAAGTGTATATTCCTCGTACTGCTGCTGTACGTGTGGCATTGTGGATACCAAAGCATGTTCTACGTGTACACACGGCATCTTGAAATATCACTACGGTCGGAAATATAAGGGACGTTTGCAAATCAATACGAATACCAAGAGTTCCTTACATTCACGCCTATAGAGTGGTGCCTGGTAAGAAACAGGGAAAATGCTGGTCCAGCTGTTTTTTTTTTTTTTTTCTGTAGTAGTAGCGCCCCGCCTCCCCTTCTTTTGGTATAAATAGCAATATCTTAAGACCCGACGCCCTTCCCGGAGCGCGCGGGGCGATAGCCGACTGTGCGAGGCCTTCTCGTCTACGTAGTCTGTGTGGTAGTCTCTGCACTGCTGGTAATAATAATGCATGCTGGTAACATAATATTAGTGTTAACCCTTTATGTGAGAGGACCCAGGCGTGGCGATGAAAATAGTGACGAAGTGCGATCTTTCAACGTGTACTGTAGGAAAATAGCTATACTTCAGTACCGGGTATCAGGTATATACCAGGTACCAGGTACTGTGCAGTACAAGTACGATTATCGTCATGCCGCGCGGGTGCCGCACTGCTCCTGAGGCCGACGTTGTGCTGGTCGGATGCATACCTTCGTCCAGAATAATAGCAAAACCCGGTGTGATCTTGGTGTGACCGATGCTGCTGTAACAATCATTGCTGAGTTTGGCGTTTCTTTTGTTCTTCACGCGCTTTTTTTTTTTTCATTCCTACGACCTTCCTTCCTCTTCTCCCTCCCTGCTCCCTACCTAGTCGAAGCTCACACAGACTCGGGGTCGCAAACCAGGCGCTTCGCTCCCCTCCCGACCGTACGTGCCCTTTGCATTTTTATGGCGAGAAGGATCTACAGCACTTTCTTCCCTTTTGCATACACACACGACGGGCGCTTTCGGCAGTCGATTTACCAGGATTGCGGACGACCTGAATAGACTGTTACGGGGGACCATGGTAAATAGGACCTACGGTACACACAAAACCTTTATATTTACCTATTTTTACTAACAATATTTGGTCCTATTTACTATGCCCCCCGTAATAGGAAGTGGTGTACGTACTGCTGTCCTATCGTGCAACTATACCAACCAGGTACTTGCTTGGTGTACTGGTGCTGTGGTGTGTATACGCTGCCGGCGTCCCCGGTGGCTCGGTAGAGGTGGTCCACGTGCTTACCAGGGTCAATTTCGTGGGTTCGAGTCTCACCGAGTGCGTACTCAAAGTGTTATAAGGGTTACCTTAGGCTGGGTAATCGATCGATCTTGTATGTACCGGCAGGACACGGGTTCGAATCATCATACTTCGAACGTATTTTTTATACGTAATAGACTTCTAGCGCCTGCGCGTGCGTCCCTGAACACATACATCTCCCTGGTTCCCCAGGAGGTATTGAAACGAAGCGGGAAGGTCAGCGTACGGCCGTATACGGTACCGACGCCCCAGTTTATCCCGCCGTTCAGAGGGGGGGAGAGTGTTATATGAGGATTGCACTGGGCTATTACAGGGGACCATAGTGGAAAAAAAAAAAAAAAGTGATAGTAAATAGGAGTACGGTACACACAAAAACCTATAGATTTCCCTATTTTTACTATCAATATTTGGTCCTATTTACTATGGTCCCCCGAAATAGTAGTCGATCGATCTTTTACTTATCGATCGCGATCTTATATCCCTTTAGTTCAGTAGGTTATACCTTCACAGAAGATGCTTTTTCCTCTTAAAGTTGATCAGCGGAAAGCGCGAGACAGTTGTTTTAGCAAAACATTTAATTTTTCGATAAAAATCGATGAGCAGCAGTGGGAATGAATGCCGAACAGTTTGCGCGATAAAAATGAAGGCACGTATACCCGGGGGGGAGAAGGGACGACACCTGTGACCACGGCTTGTCCAGAAGATCGCTACGGGTGGAAACTTCCTACCTGGCTGCCTGGTACAAAGTCAAAAAGTGATGAAAAAAAAAAAACGCACCAGGTATATTCATGCCACACAGGCACGCATAATTTACATCATGCCTGGTCCGCAAGTGCTGCCTGTCTGTATTATATATCCCAAGTCATTTTTCCTTCTGAGTCTCTATACGCGTACTACCGCGTGCTGGGGCCATGCCTGTCTGTGTCGCTTGCTACTACTACTGTATAGTAATATAATAATATGGTGAGCACGTACGTTCTTATGTATGTGAAAGATCCCCACCACCAGAGGAAAAAAGGGAACCCACAGAGAAGGAGAGAGACAAGTGGGGTCACAAATATGAGCGAGTTTTTTTTTTTTTATCTCAGTACACATATATGTACATGTATACCTGCTGTGCTGCTGGCCTGTGTAGGTCGAATGAGGGTCAGCTGTCAGCGCACGTATCATACCAGGTACACATCCCACCTGTCTGATGTTTCCAAGGGTATTTGCGCATATTCTTTCCCATTTCCTCGTTGCTGGTCGTACAGGATTAGGATTCGTATGCGAAATATCTACGAGGTACGGGACGGTCTAATAACGGTAAAATCATACAACTCGTCGGGTTATGGTTCTTTTATCTCACAGATCTATGCCATCTAAGCCTTTTCGGCAGTACACGCTGAAACCCTATACTGCTGTGATACTGCTGCACAGCCAGTGTATAGCTGGACGAAGCCATGCGTTGATGAGGGGGATGATACAGCGGCCACCGGGCCATCGGCTGCATTTGTTCGTTTGGTACAAGCTACCAACAAGCTGAACTTGCTGTTCGTTGCTGCATGCGAATCTCTAGACCAAGTCTACACTCGTCACCGCACGTAGATGCGCGATACCAACACTGAACAATCTAAAAACAGACTGTCTTGACGCTCAACACTAAAACCAAGTATCTTCGACAAAGATCACAACAACGTAGCTATTCGGCGGTTTCAAAAACAACTGATCTTGTTCCTGCGCCTAATTATGCCGGGATGGAAAAAAGTCCCCTTGAATTAACCCATCCTCTCACAACAAAAAACAAATCCCAAACCCACCAACCAACACCAGCTCCTCCCCAATCCCACTTCCACCTTTTTTTAGCACCCTCAACTTCTCGGGCGCACTTGAGAGAGACCTAAAAGCAGACAGGAAACTGAGAGAGAGGCGACCTTACCAGGACCACCCCGCCGCAGCTCTTTTCTACGTTTTCGACTTGACCACTCGGAAATCATGGTGCGCACGGCTTTCGTTGCTCTGGCTTGCGGCATGCTTGGCGCGGCCAACGCCCTCGAGGTCGTCACCCCCACCGAGGGTCTGACCGTGATCGCGGATAGGTGAGCCTGGGACCTCTGCTCTGACGCGGCGCCGCACGATGCAGCGTGGGTGGCGATGTCGAGAGAGTGGGGCGGTTCGTCCGATGACGATGTCCGGCGACTCCATGTCTTGTCTCTCGTTCCTTGTCCTCCTGGGTTGGCTTACGTGGGTCCGGTTTCCGGATGTAATAATAAAATAGTTCGGTTCATCTCACGTCACCGCGAGCGCCCCTGCCCCTTCTTTCTCTAGTAAAACAAAGAGCGAGTCTGATTTCAAGAGTACCCACAATCTAGCCGAATCTGATCTGATCTCTATATGTTGAGATTGATGGGACCACGTATTGCCAACTCACGACGCGAGGAGGACATGCTCTCGCGACTGAGCCATTGATCGTCTTCTGTCTTCTGTCTGCCTCTTAGATTTGGTTGGTATCGCACATACTCCCGCGGCTCCGTCGTGCTCTCTACCCCCCCCCCCCCCCGTCTCTCTATTATAGCCATCATGTGTTCTCTTTATTATAGATAGCGTTCTGGTTTTGATGCCAGCCGGCGGGGGGCACGTTCTGTTTTGGTCGTTGGGTCCTGCTGCTGCTGCTGCTGCTGCTTCCTCTCTCGCTTCGTGTCTCTTATTGAGAGCGAGGGGGGCCGCCACAGCAGTACTCGATCGCCAGTCTCGCTGCCTTGCCGATGCCGACAGATCAGCTTGATTCGGCGATCAATCGATCTCTCCGCTCCACGCCCGGTGCGTCTAACTTCCACCAGGTAGCAAGCAAGCTGGGAGGCTCCTCCCAAGCGGGGCAGGTCCTTTCCTCCTGGCCCAGTCCTTTTTTTTTCAAGAATTAATCATTTGTTTTTTTTCCGCGTGTTTATTTTCTCGTACATAGTCTACAGCAGTATGATACGTACGTACAAGCACTATCCCCACCACCACGTCTCCTCACCGGTAGTCTGTACCTGGTACACTTTCATGTTTTGTGTCTTTTTTGTTAGGCTTTTGTTTTTGGTCACTTTTAAGTAACCAGTCACTTTTTTTAAACAACAAATCACGTACGAACACGGATGGTATTTCGCCCGTCAGCTACTATCAAGACCTCTGTTATATATTAAACGTAAATACCAGTACGCACTTGGTTGGGGACTTCATCGCAATATCAGCAGAGAGAGGAGACGAAGAGACCCAATGTACGTAGTGCTTCTATCAATACGTATCGTAGGTGCGTAGGTGCATCACGTCGTAGATGGACTCATGCATACCTGGTTTTTGCAGCAGCATGCATGGGAGGAAGAGCGTATCACAAATCACAGACCCATGTGCCGATTGGTTGAACTCACAGCTGACGTGCTTTCTTAGTTTTTTTTATAGAATCACAGACTGCACAAGACCGGATAGACTTATTGTCGTAGTGTGTCGAGGTTGTTTTTAAGATGAATGGTTGTGGTATGAAACACCTCTTGTTGTATTGATACCAGGAAATGTACCTATTGATACTATTAATAAAAGTCCTGCCTGCTGTGCGAGAAGTCATTACCAAATTTGGTAAGAGAGCGAACTAACTATCAATCGACCATGGACTTCGAGTTCCTCTCCTACTTGCCGTTCGGTATGCATTTTGATTTTTTTCCCTTCTTATCCTTATGAAAGAAGTACTACATAGTGGGTGGGTGACGAGCGTATTTTGGCCCACTCACTATTGCTCTTTTTACTTAGTTAAGTGTTCACCGGGATGCATAGTCCCCCTTTTTCCTTCTCGTATATTTCCCCTTGCACGTCCCTTTTGGCTCATGCTCGGGGTAAGTATGTATGTGTCTGAGCTTTGGCTTCCCATTTTATTTATTTATTTGGGATTCTTCTCCTTTTCTTTTTCTTTTTCTTGTTCTTTTTCGGTTTGTTTTTTTCGTTGCTTCTCTTTCTTTATGGTGTATTTTGGTTGCTGGCGTATGTATGTATGTTGTGTCGGCCGCACCTAGTGCGAAGGCATGGTATTACGTAGGCTATTAATGCATTACGGTGTGTTATCTCTGTGTCGTAGTCTGTGACCACAGAGCTCGTATCTTTCTAGGGTGAAGAATCAGCACGGACACTGGGCTTGCTGGATGTCGACGAGTAGAAGAACGGTTTAATGTGAAGAACAACACACACACACACACTTTCTTTTCGCGTTTGGATTGTTTGCATGCATGCCCATGCAAACAAACCACCGAACGAAAGAACCAGGGAATCGTAGAACATGTTATTTGTTGTATGTGTTCATCCCCCCCCCCAAAAAAAAAAAAAAAAAAAAAAAACGTTCTGGGAGCTGTGGCGAGTGGGCGGTGGACTATCTCGAACTGTTTGCCCACTACCCACTACTGTATGATCTGTGCGCTCTTTGCCCCCGCACGCATCTGCATCTGCCTGTTTGTTTGCCCTGTCTGTTTCGGTGGCTGGCTTTTTTTTTTTGTACTATACGCTGGTAGAGGAGTACTTTTGTGTTTTTTTAGACAGAACTGCTGTGTTCGAAGAAGAGGAGAGTGTGTTTGTTGGTGGGTGGGTGTTCGTCCGTGCGTGCAACTACTTGTCCCTTGTCCACGGCTTGGGTTGCGTGGTGATGACTTGTGTCGAAGTCCCGAATCCGAATCTTGCCTCCTGGCCATGCGTATGATACGTACGTACCCGACTAAGTTACGTCAGTTTCGTCGCTGCCTGTCTTCGTGCCGGCCCGCTTGTACTTCTACTTTACCACGCTATCATACAAGGATAATAAAAATATTTTTCCAATGAATTTTCTTCCTCATTTTTTTTTTTTTGTATTCCTTTTTTTGTTACCCCCCCCCCCCCCCCTCTCTTTTTTTTTTTTTTTTTTTTTTGCTTTCTGCCTCAGGACGTACACCGTTGAGTGGACGGGAACGAGCGACGACAACCGCTTCGAGATCGACCTCTACTACTGCGGCTCCTACTGCTTGGAGGTATGAGTGACACTTTACACGTGCTCCTGTTGTTTCTCTTGTCCCTTGAACCACTATTTTTTTTGGGACCCGCCAACAGCAGGAAGTCTTACATCCGTATCTGGATTTTTAGATACTTGGAATAATGTGTCGATTGTTGTGCCACAGAAACAAGGCGCTACGTCAACCAGGGAGACCCGTGGTCCGACATTCTTCGAGCCATTTTTGCACTTGGAAATTTGCGAAATTTCGCGTTTGTCAGATTTTCTTTTTGATCTTCCGGCATTTTCTTTTCGTCCCTGCACCCCGGGACCCGGACCCTGATATTTTCGCAAATTCCAATACCGTACTGCAGTCCCGTTTCGGGGACATACTACTAGTATCAATATTACGGGGGGGCATAGTAAATAGGACCAAATATTGTTATTACGGGGTCTATAGTTAACAGGACCTATGGCATACATAAAAACCTATATATTTAGGTATTTTTACCAACAATATTTGGTCCTGTTTACTATGGTCCCCCGGAATAGTAAAAATTTCAAAATACATTCATTCCTGGTAGGTTTTTGTGTTTACAGTAAAGTCCTATTTAATGTGGTCCCCCGTAAGAGTTTTGAGTGGTCTGTCCTCAGAACGGGGCTGCTCTCCTGAAAGGGTCGAGATAGTTGTACAAGTACAGATACACAACGCCGATTTATCGATTTATTTTCATTCAGCATACATACTGCCGTGCGTCCCTGTTTTTATCCGAGCAAAAACAGCCTCGTCTGCCGGAATGAACGAACGTGCCCGCTGTTGCGTTCATCGTCAAATGCTTACGTTTGTTTATGTTCTCGGTTCGCGGGTGGCGTGGCCAGAGTTCGTATACGTTCTCCTTGGCCCGAGGAATGGAAGGAAGGGATGAGGGATGGAGTGGACCCCCCCCCCCCAACCCGACAATCCTGTTTGTTTCTTGGTGTTCGCAGCTGGAGCTCTTTGTGCCTGCCTCATGGTCCTCTCTCCCAAGTGTTTTTTTTTTCCGTGACTTGAATGCGAAAACGTACTCAGACGTGAAGCAAGCAATACGTAGCGACCCTGTCTGCTTTGCCAGGAGGCAACAGTTTTTGGGCGTCGTGGGTCACACAGTTCGGGGGTCAGGTCGGGTCAACCAACGAGCCCAAACTCCAGGGGTAACAGCAGCCTTTTCTGATGTTGCAACGAGAGCTATGGGCTAAATTGACACACGACACGAAATTGTAACGTGGATTTGTTTTGGAAAGCGTAAGCTTTATTTTTACCAATCTGCCGGAGGATGAACGAAAAAAAAAAAAAAAATAGTCGGGAGTTCCCACAAGTAAAGCTCTATAATAAAAAAAATCGACGATGGTCCGTCTCTGGCCTGAATGAAATGTTACTGGTATCTTTACTTCCTACTGCTATTGATACTTCATTGGAGTGGTGCTGCCGTCTCCTGCAAGTTTGAATAGCAAATTGAACATGGGCGGCAGAGTAGTAGCAGTAGCTTTCGATTCGTGCTACTGGTATGTATTCCGTACAAGCCAAGCACTTGATGGCTGCTGAGCTTGCGAACAAAGTTTGGGCCAGCTGTTGTGCACGTATTGAAGCCGTATTAGCGTCGAGTGTTGAAGGCGCTGCCGAACTGACGAGAGGTGGTCAGGGGCAAGGGAGTTAGTCGCCAGTAGTTTCTTGTTTTTTCGTTTTTGTTCCGTCACTTTTTTTTTTTTTTTTTCGATGCTGAAGAGACTCCTACGCTCAACTGCAGTCTAGAGGGTGCGTGCGACAAGTGCAGTCTGGACGAGCACACAGGTTACACCTTTCCCTGGATGCATGCCTTCACATTTGCAGCAGCACGTTTCATATTATAGGGCGTAAGCCCTGTAGCCTTCCACTTCTTACTTCCCACTTCCAACAACTGACAAAGAAGACAGAACAAAGAGGCTTCCGTTTTTACTTCTGCTTCGTTGCGTATCTTTGCGGCCATATTTTCGCAAGCTTCAAGCGCCCTTCCCGTTCTTACCTTGAGTTTACATACTTGGTACACAATACATGCTGCCCGGGGTACAAATTTTTCGGCTCGTAATCGTATGATACGTTGCCACCAGCTGCTGGCACGGTATGATTTGTCACAACAATGACAATCCGCTCCAAGTCCCAGCAGCACATGCCCTCATCACAACATTTTGTCACCATCTATTCTTAATAATAGTCGTGATTCTGGATTCTACTTGATGAAGGAACGTACAACTGCTGCTGTGTAGCTTTCGATTCCTTATATTTCTTCCCCCCCCCCCCCCCCCCCCCCCCCCCCCCCCCCCCAAAAAACCTCTCGCAATAGCCGGGCGGCCGTTTCTGTTATTCGTTTACCGTACTTTTTATCGTGAATTTTCTGCAAGTATTGAAGCACGTGAAGATAAAAGGAGCACCATGCCCTCCCTCTTTCGTAGGCGTTCGATGGCTTGGTGTGTGTTTGGTACATGAAATACAACCTTTTGGGACCTCAGTCCCGTCTTTTGGACAAAACTACTTGAGAACTTGGAGCGGTTTCTCTCTAGAACGGGACTGACTGACTGCAGCTTGCCCTATAAGGGAGATCATGCAGCAGTAAGAGCCCATCTCAACGGGGAACACTAAGTTTCGTTCAATCAGATGTCCATTAAATTAGAAAAAAAGAAATCTACGAGTGCAAATTGGAAGAACCGAAAGTCCTCGGTAAGATGGGCCCTTAAACCCTTTTAGTACCGCAGTCCCGTTTTGGGGACAAATCACTTGGAATTAGAATGGTTTGTCCCCAAATCGGGACTGCGGTACTCAAGGGGTTAAATTAAATTAGAAAAGAAAGGTCAAGTCAAATTGAATGAGCCGAAAGTCGCCGTTCTGTACGCGTGGTATCGTTGTTGTTGCATCTCGGGCGCTGATCGGTATCATCCTCCGATCACGTAGTAACAGCAGCGGTGTGCGTGTGGTGTGTTTTCTTGACATTACGTTAGTGGTCTACTGATTTTTCTGTATATATAGCAGATGGTGCTACAGCAGTAGTAATATAGGATTCCCAAGGGTGGGTCGGGGGTTCAAGTCTCGCCGAATTCGTAGTTTGTTCTTTTCGAGCGTGCGCGCTGGAGACAAAACGAATGATTATGATGGTGCCTTTAGGCATTATATGTATTACGGGCGACCGTAGTTAATAGGACCTACGGTACACACGAACACCCATATATTTCCATATTTTTACTATAGCAATATTTCTTCCTATTTACTTTGGCCCCCCCCGGTAATAGTAGCGTCTGGCAAGGGGAGGGCCCCCGGAGATCACTGCTGTTACTCTTGACAAGTCGAAGAGATTCCATGAACTCAAAAACTTATATTTTGTTGACAATATATCAATGGCACTACCGCTCAGTCAGGGCTGACTGAGTGGTCTATAGCAGGTGATGCTATCAACATAAACCGTCGTCGTGGTCGTCCAATTCCCCCCTCTGACTGCTGCAGTACCAAGTATGTCACAAGAGGGTTGAGCCGTTCTCTCTGTACTCAGAACTCTGTCAGTGCTGTGGTGCTCTAAGAGTACAAGCTCTGTCGTCACGATTCACGAGGGACCCCCAAGGTTCCAACTGCAAATACATCCCAAACTATTAATAACTTGACTTGAACCAAGATTAAGGTACCGGCAGACTTTTTCGTCCGAATGTTTCGCGTCTTGCGCAATTCTCGGGGGCAGGCATGCACCGCCCCGTCAGGTTTTGCGGTTGACGTTCGAGAGCGACGTTCGCACAATTGGCCACCTTGACGAGAACGCCCGACGTTCGCAAATTCTTCGAGCCGTGACACGACTCGGACGTAGTGAGCAACCAGCTATGCCGCTATGAATAGTGTGTAGATGTCCTCACATATTCTTCCGTTGCACACTATAATAATGGAAGCCCCTGTCCCAAAATAGAAAGAGCAGGAATGCAACTTATCACAGCGTCGACGTCTTAACCTAGATCTGACTCTTGAGTGCGAGTCCGAGATATCGTCCTTACTCCCGAGGAAGCCCCATCCGACTTTGAAGAATCCTTGTCCCTAAGCAATTGACGGCCGTCTGCGGTATATCTTGGTCTGGAGCTTCAGATTAGCTCTCACGATGACCACCTTGCGCGCCTTGTCCACACCCATGGCCGCATATGCCTGTCCCCCATAACGTCTGAAAGCCGATCAGGAGGCAGCGGCGTAAAGCAGTGGTTGGGTAGAGCTCGAGGTACGAGGTCGAGTAGTCGTGTGTACCCTGATTCAGACCCGCATACGAACAAAGGCGTCAAACACCGCAGTCACGCATGATATATATGTATACCATTTTTGTCCGAAAATGTAAGAATCGCTCGATTCTTCGTGTTAAATCTAAACGGTCCTCAAATTTCCGGACAAGGTGATGCGTGATTGTTGAATGTGTTGATCCCAGTAAACGGCTCAGGACCGTCGAGGTGAATGTGAATCCTTTTGTAACTGCAGTATCATTTTGGGCAAAAACTACTTGAAATTAGAGTAGTTTATGACCAAAACGGGACTGCAGTTACAAAAGGGTTTTTAAGAAGACGTGCAACTTATAGAATGTATTAATCCGGGGGTCCATAGTTAATAGAACCTATGATATACGTTAAAAAAAAAATGGTACACGTAAAACCCTATATTTTACGCCTATATATTTACCGTTTTTTTAATGACAAGATTTGGTCCTGTTTTCTATGGTCCCCCGTTATAATAGAGTTGTCCCTTATTTAGAATACAGCCTCTTGCAGTACAGGTTTAATAAAGTACTCGTCTCGGGTACGTACGGCTATTATTAATAATATTAATATAATGGCACTCTCTTGCTCGCGAGTGAGTGTCTTTTTTTTTTTTTTCATCATCACTTTTACTTTCCAGCCCACTCGTAGGAGGTTTTACACTCGACGATCTTCTGGACAAGCCGTGGTCACAGGTGTCGTCCCTTCTCCCCCCCGGTACGTGCCTTTATTTTTTATCGCGCATAGGGTTTAGCATTCCCACTGCTCGTCGACTTTCATCGAATGTACAGCTAACTCACGCTCTCGCGCTTTCCGCTAATCAATTTTATGCAAGAAAAAGTCCGTACGAGCATGCACTCGGTGAGATTCGAACTCACGAAATTGATCTTGATAGGCTCGCGGACCACCTACCAAGCCACCGGGGACGGACGCGATAATTGTATGGCATTTATTAATACTATTAATACAACCGAAATATGTCCGTATGGATTTTATTATGTTACTATCAAAAAGCCATACGATTTACGATGCGCATATATGCCGGCGTTCCCGGTGGCTTGGTAGGTAGGTGCTCCGCGTGCCTATCACATCAAGATCAATGTCGTGGGTTCGAGTCTCACCGCGTGCATGCTCGTAGAGACTTTTTCTTGCTTGGAAAAATGATTGACGGAAAGAACGAGAGCGTGAGTTAGCTACATTCGATGAAAATCGACGAGCGGTGAGAATGCTGAATGAACCCCATGCGCGATAAAAATGAAGGCACGTACGTACCGGGGGGGAGAAGGGACGACTCCTGTGACCACGGCTTGCTTGTCCAGAAGATCGCTGAGGGTAAAACCTCCTATTAATACGAGTTAGGAAAGTGTAAGTGGTGATGAATAGAAATAAGAACTGCTACAAAATCTTACCACTTCGTTTGTATGGCGGTTAGTGTCACAAGCCAAAGGTCATACAAAACAAGAGCGGAAGCACTCGCGAGTACCCAAGTTTTTTTCGCCATATTTGGCGAGTTTTCGTTCGCCGACGAGTACTCGCCCCGCGAGTAGTCGCAGGGGTACAAAACTACGTGCAACACGTTCAACGTTTCGTTTTTTGTCGTGCAGAGTTTCGCTTCCTTTTAGTATAATATTTTGGTTTCGTTCGTAGTGCACTTTATCTAATAATAGTGTGACTACAGATTTGTATCAAGATATATTTTAGGTAGGATGAAGAAATCAAGACGGACACTACACTGGGTTTGCCGAGGGTGTACAAGAAAAAAAAAAAGAAGGCAGCCCACTTTTTTATTACTAGTATATTATTCGACTTGAAATATTGCGAAGTAAACGAGCTGAAAATGACCCCCATGTTTTTTTTTGAAGAAAATGTTTGTGACGAAAATCCCAACCCTCCACGTATGTATTCCGACATGGACATGGACATGCATGGTGGCGAATGGTCCCTCTGGTGTTCTCTTGTTTTGGTTTTTACCCCTGGGTGTGCTTTACTGTTTTGGCTAATATTAATAATAATACCTGTATAATACGTACCATCACACGTATATAAAAATATTATTCTATACCAGACATTACTATTGATAATGTGTACCAGCTACCAGGACATAAAAAAAAATGTACCAAAAGGGTGCACGAAAGAAAAAATCGACCCCCGATTTTTTTTTGGGAGCCTCGAAACAGGGGCGATACGACTGAAACCGAGTAAAAAAAAATCTGAAAAAAAGGAACACGTTGTATTTTTTTGTTTTCCCGCCGAAAATCCTTACCCGCTAACGCACGTTAGTTGTAGCCGTACAGCAGTAGTATGTATATTTGTCCTCGTAGTTTTGTTTTTTTATTTTATTCCGTGATGATGGCGATTGTGGGCCCGTTTTCTCTTCTTTTTTTCGTTTACCCCTGGGTGTGGTGTGTTGATGTCCTGATCTGTTGATGTCCTGATCTGTTCAAGTGAAATACGGACAGTGATGCGGTCATGCTCCTATTGTGTCTAATAATACTATTTTTTTTTTTTTTTTTTCCTGTCATTGCAGACTGGTACGTATCAATGATACTTTTTTTTTCTTGTGCCATTGCCGGCGTGCATGTATAATACCTATAATACCTGGTACATTGCTGAGAAGTAATCGTTATATTTCACATCTATCCGTTGTGTTCGTTTGTTTTACGAGTATACCATGTCATACGTACACGCACCCAACGATACCGGTATACGCTCCCAGGTCATCACGTATCAAATACCATGGGCATGCAAGTGCATGTAGAGAACAAGTAGTGTGCATGGCAAACACCAGATGTGCAGCAGGAAAGCATCACGTAAGAAGCGAGGCAAGCAAATGAAAGGCCAAACAAACGTGCTGGGGTGAGTGAGTGAAGTGAGTACATGAACCCCTACCCCTTTAGTGCTGCATATATATTGTATATATTGCCCCTGTTCATATTCCAAGTAATTTGTATCCGCGACGTGCATTGCACAACGACATCTTACACGAAAGGAGAAAAAACAGGGAAAACAAGTAGGTACCGGATATCTTGATATTTTTGTATGAAAATACATACATCGCAGGTTCCTGGTGCCGCGTAATAACCAGCTGTTTGTAACGGCTAGCTGGTACCACGTTATCATATACTAATATACCCTGTTTTTTTATCTGAGGACCGTTTGTATCGTGGTACAAGTGTTAAATCAAGACAAGAGTAGTGCCAGGATATATCTGGTAGAGCAGTACGGGAAATTGTTTTGCGCAACGCATCTACCTGGCTTGAAAGCGGCAAAAAAATCAAGAGTATCGGTCGAGCAGGTTGGTCCAGTTCCCGTATGCATTTGCCGGTCAAATGATGCGTGACCCGCCCCTCCTCCCCTATCCCCACCTTCAAACTCTCTTCAGAACGGCTGTTTTATCATGCTGGCCCTTTCATGGCCTTCATGGAAACAACCTACCTGGTATTCAGCGGCCCGACCGCTGTTGGAGGTGTCTCTGCTCTAGGAGTAGGAACGGTGCTTCGTCTCGAAAGGGATGCGTGGTCAATGGTCAAATGACTCAAATGGACTAAATAAGGCAGACCACAAATGAGTTAAGTACCCCTCCCCCCCCACCCCATCCCCTTCCCGGCCGTGATCAACGTCGCTACGCAAAGTCATTCATTCAGAACGATACCCCGCCGCCCCCGCCTCTCCTCACTTTCCCCTCTACCAACTTCCCCCTTGTTTTGTTAGGACGAGTGCGGTGAGTGGGTGACCGCCCTGTGCCCGTACGGCGAGACCGGCTGCCCCGACAACGAGGGCGACTACGACATCATCATGCCCGAGCCCATGGAAGGCACCTCCGGCTCCGGGTACAAGGTCCGCGTGATGGACATCGACGACGAGGAGGACGCGGACTGCTCCGACGAGTTCTACCTGCTCGCTTCCGCCGAGGCACCGAGTGTCGGAGACGCGGACGGACCCCACCTTGAAGTGACGTCCCCTGCTGACGGGGACCAGGCGGAAGCTGGGGAGGAGTACACCGTCGAGGTGAAGGAGGGGGGGGTGGAGGGGGGGGGTCGGGATTTTTGGTTGTTGTTGTTCGGTGGGAGTTGTTTTCATTTAGGGAAGTGGGCTTTTGTTGGGGGGGGGGGGGGGTGTCGAGGGAGGGGGATTGGGGTCCGGGTAATTTGAGTGTTTTAGGAGTATTTAGGCAGGGTATGTTTGGTGTCGGTTATTTTGGGGAGTACTTCGTGGCGGTGAGATATTCGAGCGAGGAATGAACGCGTTCGTTCCTGCGAACATCGGAACGCTGTTCACGGAAGCAAGTATCTGCTGTCCAAGTCCTGGTGCCATGAGGTCAGACGACTCTATTACCGCAAGGTTGTTTCTGGTGCTTTACCTTTACTGGTACTTAACCTTACGTGATATTGATGGCACGTACCTGGTATTTATCATTGATGAGCTATTATTTCGTGTTTCCGGTATTTGCCCTGCTGGTACGTGGTCTGTTGCGATGTGTGCATATATGATATCGGGGTCGCCCTGCGTGGCGTGGAAAGTTGAAAGTTTTTTTTTTTTACTTTTTTGCAACAACGCGGCCTATGGAGTTTTGTGCTGTATTTTCGTGTTCAGTACGTCATGTTGTACTGCTGTACCAGGTCGAGGTACATTTTGGTTGCTGGCGTATGCATGTATGTATGTTGTGTCGGCCGCACCTAGTGCGAAGGCATGGTATTGCGTAGGCTATTAATGCATTACGGTGTGTTATCTCTGTGTCGTAGTCTGTGACCACAGAGCTCGTATCTTTCTAGGGTGAAGAATCAGCACGGACACTGGGCTCGCTGGATGTCCACGAGTAGAAGAACGGTTTAATGTGAAGAACACACACACACTATTAATATAAATGTGCTGATGTATGCACCTGGCACGAGTTTTTTTTCCGTATGTTCTCTGTATACAAGGTACACAGCAGTATACCGTACTTTCTATATATACCAGGTACACTGCAGTACCAAATACCAGTACATATGAAAATATGTGGAACGCACTAGACTTCCATATTACCGGGGACCATATCAGTAAATAGGACCAAATTTTGTTGGTAAAAATAGACAAATATATAGGTTTTTATGTACATCATAGGTCCTGTCAACTATAGACCCCCGTAATAGTAAAAAAAAAAAAGGTGAATATATAGGTTTTTTGTGTTTACCGTCGGTCCTATTTATTTACTATGGTCCTCCGTTATGTTAAATATTTTTTTTTTAAATTTTTTAGTCGGGTGTACGTATTGTGTACGTAGTCCCATAGCTGGTACGCTGTCTGTGGATAGCTCGATGGCATGGGTCCTATTTTGTACCGTTTACACAAGGCTCTCTTTTGGGATGTGGTCGACTTGAAATCCCGGGAGTGTCTCGAGTTGAAAAGCGAGAAAACACCGGCGTTCTAGAGAAAGAAGAGGCGGCGCTTGAGTGAGTGGGAGTCCAGTAGTTTTTAGCTGGGAGAAGGCGGGTGCTAAGCTTCCATGGATGTATCCGATATACCTGGTATACATACAGCAGTAGGCACCGACGAGACCTAAAAAGAAGGCTGTTCATTCCTCTCCGTTTGTTTGTACACCACCATGATGACAAAAGAACCTTGGCCATGTGCGTTACACCTTGAAAAACCCTGTTTCTTTTCGTGCTGACGGTTTTCCCCCGTTTTTGCGCTTTTTGCCGTGTGACGGTGTGCCGCGTTTTTTTTTTTTTTTTTTTTTTTTTTTTTTGCAGTTCGACTACGACAACGGCGTCGGCTCGAAGGTGGACCGATTCGCCATCGACCTGTTCCTCGTGGGCGGCAGCGGCGACTGCGGCACCTGGGTGGCGAACCTCTGCGACAAGGAGTCCATCGGCTGCAAGGACTCCAGTGAGTTTTGAGTTTTTGAAGACTTTTTTTCTTGTTGTGATCGAACAAGAGGGGAGCACGCGGATCCGAATCCCAGACGCCCAAGTCCTACACCGTGGAGCAAAATCAAAATACGAGGGTATACCTGTCTTGTCAAAAAAAAATTAGCGTTGGGATACCTGTATACTGGTATGTTGATGAGACGACTTATTTTTTCAAGATTTTAAATTTTGTTTTTCGAGTAAATCCCCCTCCCCTCCATGGTCTACGTAGCTCCCGAAAAAGATGAAATGTGGCGTTCTTTTTTTTTTTTTCGTTCTCCTCTGCCTGGTATGTACCGTTTTTTTTTTTTCCCGACAACCAGAAGTCAACGTGTGTCTATTAATTAATATTAGTATTAATGGTACGAGTATATTCGTAGTGCCAGGTATCCAAGTATATGATACTACAGTAATACAATGTACTTAGTCCACAACAACTCTGCTGCTGCTGTCTCGTCTTTTAAGTAGTTTGCATTTTTCTTTTTTTCGTCCGCCAATGACGTCCGCCGTCTTGAATAGTTTGTATTTTTCGTTTTTCGTCTGTTGGGCGAAGGCCGTTGCCTTGCCCCCCTTTTCCCTCGTACAGCAGTCGCAAACGGGTCAGTCACATCGACACAGCAGCTACGGCAGTAGTTCTGCATCGTACATTCCGTATAACATGCTATGTTTGTTTTTACTTGTGTGTTGCAACGACTCAAGAATATATACAGGGTGTATGCCAGATTATACGTGTATTGATACCTGGTAATTGGTATTACGGGGGTCCATAGTTAACGGGACCAAATTTTGTTAGTAAAAATTGGTAAATATATAGGTTTTTATGTTTATCATAGGTCCTGTTAACTATGGACCCCCGTAATAGTTAGTCACCGATCGGTATGTATGAATATGTGCATACATGGCATACCCGGTGGCTTGGTGTTAATAGGTGGTCCGCGTGCCAGTATCAAGCTCAATTTCGTGGGTTCGAGGCTCACCCCGAGTGCATGCTCGTTGGGACTTTTTCTTGCATAAAAAGTTTGATAGCGGAAAGCGCGAGAGCGTGTGAGTTAGCTACATTCGATGTAAATCGACGAGCACTGGGAATGCTGACACCTGTGACCACGGCTTGTCCAGAAGATTCTCGCTGAAGGTAACACATGCCACGAATTTAATTACCTGGTGGGCTGGAAAGTAAAAGTGATACGACGAAAAAAAAAAAAAAAAAAATGGCTTACGTTCGTTCCACCCAGATTCATTTTTTTTGTCATGTATGTACTACATACAAATTATCCCCTTTTTCCTGAAACGCTCGTCCACATATGTACCCTCTCCCCCCCCCCCCCCCCCCCCCCCCCTCCCTCCTTGCACCCCCGCCTATTTGAACCCGAACTGTTTCCTTTTTTTCTTGACGAGCAGTGGGCGACTACGACATCGAGATCCCGGAAGATACCGAGTCCGGCCTATACTCGATCCGCGTGGGTCGCTTCTCAGACGACTCCCTCTTCGGTTGCTCGGCCGGCTTCGAGATTGCGGGCCAGGACGACAGCCCGGACAACGGCGACAGCCCGGACGACGACGAGGACGAGGACAGCGACCCGGACAGCGACAGCGACGACGCGTCTATGTCTTTCCGCTTCTAAGGTGGTGGAGAGGAGGTACTCTTGCCAGAGAACAGAGGTACATTCTTTTTTTGAGAGAGGTACCTCTTTTTTTTTGAAAGGGTAAAACTCTTCTTTTTTTTTCGAGAGAGAGAGAGAGAGAGAGCGAGAGGGAATCGACGAGAGGTGCTTTTTGTTTGGGAGAGATCCCTCTCTTTTGAGAGGTATCTTTTTTTCGAGAGGTACCTTTTTTCGAGAGATACTCGTTTTGAGAGGGCTCTTCTTTTATTCGGAGGTACTCTACGAGAGGGCGGGGCTGGCGGGTGTCGTTTCTGGAAGGAGGGAGAGGGAGACGCGTCGTTGTACCCGTGCTGCTTGCTTCTAGGTACACTCGTCGAGAGGGAAAGTCGCTGTCTCAAAAGGGGGGGGGGGAGGGAGAGGGAGGGGGACATTTTTTTTTTCTGCACGCATGTTGGAAGATCGAGGGGTAGGGGGCAGGGGGAAGAAGGCGGGATGGGATGGGGGGGAGTCAGGAGAGAGAGGGATGGAAAGCTAAAGGATTTGTAGACGATCTGTCTCCTTTCCCTACCTATCTCCCTCCCTCCCCCCCCCGTCCTGTCCCGTCTCTCCCTCTCTCCCCTCGGAGGATTTCTCGCGCTATGAACTCGCGTCTACCCGATAATTACCGGGTCTTTTGCCACATTTCGTGGGGTCCCGGGTTACATTTATCTTGTCCTTTTCAGGGGTACGCATGAGTTTCTCGTCGAGGGAAGTTGGAGGGAGAAGGGAGCGAGGGTAGTAAAAGTTGTAGCAGGTGGGCGGCGGGTTTGGCTGATCGAGCGGTAGCGTTGTTTTTTGCGAGCAACATTATCGATACATGGGATAGCCTTTTGTTTTTTAAGTCAGGGGGTGAGGGGTGGGGGAGACCGGGAGGGGGGGGGGGGGGGGGGGGGGGGGGGGGGGGGGGGGGGGGGGGGGGGGGGGGGGGGGGGGGGGGGGGGGGGGGCGAGAGAGGGAGGGGGCGGCGAGAGGTTTCGAGTTTTGCGACGTGTTGGTCTTGAGGCGTCCTTGCCTTTGTCGTCCCCCGGTTCATTAATTCCACCGTTCTCGTGAGATTGTTGGCTGTCCCTGGCGGGATTCGCCCGGGTCCGGCGGCGGTGACCAGGCCAGGTGGAAAGGTGGCGCGGACAAAGGCTACGCGCGCGCTGGGCTAGCGCCGCGGGCGGGCCGGGCCGGGCCGTCACCGGTGTGTGCTTTTTGTTAGCACGAGGCATTTGAGTGCGCCATTGTTGTATTTGGGCGTCACAGGTAGTTAGTTGAGAGCGGGTCGTACCGACCATCCAACCAATCGATCAATCAATCATCATATATAATAGCGGTACCATCCATCTGATCTCTTTCGTCCCGTTTTCGATTTTTTTATGGGCCATTTTTTTTTTTCTTCTTCTTGTTGTTCTTGTTTTGCCTCGCGCACGTGAGAATTACGGGAGAAGCAAAACCTTCATAGTATCCCTCCCGTCTGATTAAAACCACGCTTCTTGTGATTCGAAAAAAAAAAGAGGGTTTTAGCAATTTCTCGATTTAGACGCCGATGGGGTTGGTTTTACATAAGGGAGCGGCGAGCGAATCTGTTTTTTTGTGCGCGCACGCTCTTATCAGCGGGGTTCAGCCATAGGTTCAGCCTTTCTCGCCACCGTTTTGGTGGGGGAGCGCGGAGACGTGATAAAAAGGGTTTCCAGTTTAGACTCTGACATCAAGGAGGCTTGTCTTTCTTGGGGGCAAGGGGCGGGAGCTTGACGGGGCGGCTGGCTAGTAGTGTGATGTGTACATCTTTTTTGTGAGACAGGTGTGGAATTTTGTTTCGCACTTGGGGGAGGTGCGGGAAGGGAGGGACCGACGCTCTGTAGTTGACGGAAGAGGGGGGGGGGGGGTGGTGGGAGTAAAAAAGGCGAGCGTGTGATGGGGCGCGTCCCGGTTTGAGGCACTCGGAGTGCTGTATTTTGTTGCTTGTTTTTTTTCGCATAAAATAAATCCTGCCTTGGCAAAACGAAACAGCACTTGAGGTCCCCCCTCAAAGCACGCAAAAAAAGGTCGGACGGGACGACGGGAGTGGTTTTGCTCTGATTCTTGATCCGGCTAATCTCCGCGGACGGTCGGTTGCTCTGGGCTCTCTCCCGCGGCTCCGTGGAAAAAAAAAAACAACAGTGAATCAATCGGACAGAGTTTGTCGTCTGTTTTCAACACGTTGTGTGGGGCGCCGACCTTTCTTCTTCTTTTTTTTCCTCCGTTCTCGTTCTTCTCTTTTTATTATTTCTCTCTTTTCTAATATTTTTTTCTTTCTTGACGGGTCCTCTATATTTATTACAGCCCCCGTAATCTTTCGCGGTTCTCCGTCTCGCAAGGTGCGAGTCGCGAGAGGGGGGAGGAAGAGTGTCCGGCATATGGGAGGGGGGGCTGTACTGTTCTCTCCAGCATCTGCTGTTGTTGTAGTCGCATGCTCGTGAGATGATGAAGGCAGAGGAAGCGGAGGCAACAAAAGCGGCATTTATATATCTACTGCTGTACACGTATATGCGAAGGCGGGGAGAAAAACGGGGAATCAAGTGTTTTCATTGTTGGGTGCCTCTTGGCCGCTAATTTTCTTTGCGGATTGGATCTTTGTGAGCTAATCGACGGTTACGTTGTTTTTTGTTTTTCCGGTTTGTTTGCGCCGAGCCGGTTCCGCTTCCGTTTTTTTTTTCATTTATTTGTAGTCGGCTGTTGTTGCTCTATTACCAGTATGATGATGCGAGGAGCGAGAGCAGGAATATATAGTCTTCAGAATCTGCTCCGAGTCGGGTCGGGTCCGCTATATAAATCGAACCGCATCGGACCGTCAAGCGCCTTTTGCCTCTGCCTGCCTACAAATGAATTAACAACGAATAGTTGCTGCCTGCCCACCAATGAATGGTTAGTTCCTTTTCTTTTTCTCTCCTGTCTGTTGTAGCCGTCTTTCGGATGAGACTTGTCTCTCCGTAGGGCAGGGTAAAAAAAAGTGTTCGCTACAAAAATGTAGATTTTTGACAAAAATGTAGATTTTTGGGCATGAGAAAAAGTGTTAACAGCTTCTTCGCTCGCTGTCGGCGAGTAACGAATGTGAGGGAGGATCCTCTTGAAGAGACGTACGTAGTGGAAGTATATGTACAGCATACTCGTAGGAACAAAAAAGGGACTTCTGCTCAGCGCAGCGAGTATCACGCCAAGTGAAGTGAACGTGTCCCAGCTATTATTGTTCCCGCTACCGTCGACCATGCGCGTTTCGCAGCGTATTACTTTCTCGGGTGCGTCTTCCTCCTTTTTCGAATATGTGCGTGCTTTTTTTTCGTTGTCTGTAGTACGTGGCTTACGTACCCACGGAAGGAATACGTGATTTTTATCGACTGAGGCATTCAGCACTCGGTTGGGACCTGCGGGGTGGTAAATGTACACGAGCATATATCGTGTATGGCTTTGATTTGTTTGCCCTCGATTGCGATGTGCCCTCTCCATCCCGTCCTTCTTTTTTTTTTTTTTTTTTCGTGTCTTGTAGGTTGTTCTCGCGTGTGAGCCCCCCCCCCCCCCCCCATCCATGAAAAATCGATCGCAAACCGCATTTTATTTGTTTTGTTCATTTCTTAATAATGAAAAAAGAGAATGATTGATTTATCATCATCATGTGCTTTGAAGCGTTGTTTGTTTTGTGCTTTCATTCATCGTTCGTTGTGCGCCACCCGACCGACTACATACATCAAGAAGAATATTGCACGGGTTTATGATACACGGCGGTGCATGCATCACACACGCATCGCACTACTACTTATCGCCCACAAAAATGCTCCTGTAGTGAACAAAAAGCCAGAGGGCCACCCACCCGAAGACATGAGCAAAATGGAGGGGTTGCCACAGAGGTACTACTACTCGTACTCCTTTAAAGTTCCTCACAGCGACATTTTATTAAGAGCATTTATTTTGTATCAAGATGATGATGTTGACGGTACGACAGCGTGACGCACGAACTCAAACACAGGAAGAGTTTTTAGAGACCGTTTTGTGTTTTTAGACGATAGTTCACGAACGCGGTGCAAGATCGCGGTTGCACCACAAAACACGGCTATGGTAATAGCAGCAGACGCCCAACTCATTTCAAGTCCTTGAAGCACCTAAAAATACTCCTGTAATTGTTGAGATTCGGTCGGGACAGCAATTATTAGTATCCCTAGACAAGATTGCCTATTAAGCAGTAGGTAGGTACTCGTTGGTATTCTCACTTGCGTAGCTTGCTTAGAGATGAAAGAAAAGAGCAGCTTTATTCCTTTCGTGCACGTGGAGATTGAGGGGGGGGGGGGCAACCCCTGGTTTTCCATCTAAGCTGCGACTCCCAAGTACTACGAAGACGATCTCAACACCTGAACCCAGGTAATTACCGGACTTTCAGCCTCAATTCAAAGCAGTAACATAACACAAGCCCACTCAGATGGGCCGTACATACATGCAGAATTAAGGGAAGTTCGTGGAAACCCCGATTCCACGATCTAGATATAGAACATGAATCGAAGATATGCGGCGGCTCCTCAAAACCCACTCCCACAACCACCTCTCAACGGCAAGGTAACGAAGCCGGCAAGCCAACGAACAGACCGCCATAGCCACGAAGAAGCCAACGCCGCCCATACTACATCAAGAGTGCGCGGCTTATGATACACGGCAGGGCATGCATCGCACACGCACCGCAGGCAAGATCTTACACGGCGAGGGAAAACGAGAGGGCCAAAAATATCAATGCTTAATATCACGGTATATTGACGGGACGGGAGCGACGGTAACGGCGGGACGGGACGGGACGGTAAAACCGTATACAAACTGGTCCCGTCGTCCCGTCTCATCGACAAACTCTCTAACCGCCGCCGCTTTTACCGTAGTCCCGTCACGCCACCAAACTCTTCCCCGTTGTGCTTTACCGTCCGGTCCAATCACTCACTCCCCTTGTACAATACCGTCCGGTCCCGTTGATGAAATGACTCCCGCTGTCTATTTCCCGTCCCGTCGGGTCGAGATACCGTTTTTTTTTTACCGTCGAGCCACCGTTTTTTTACCGTCCCGTCCAGTCATCCAAACCTGTATTCCCGCCAACAAAACTTGTCCAAGATTCACTTTTGCCCGTTATTTTTCCCCCGCCCATTCCCGCCAAGAAATTACGAAATTCCGAATTTCGTAATTTATAAATATTTTCTCTATACCCAAATCCGTCGTATTTATTTTTTCTTCGCAGGAGACAGGCTGGTATAGGTACGTGAAATTGAACTTACGAACGGACGCAATCACGAAAATTGAAAGCTTTGAAAATATTGAAAGGTTAAAAATTAACAACGATCCAATGGTAATTCATGAATCTGTATGAATCTCCTCATACTTTCAGCGGGGACATCAACACCCACACCAAACCAGCTGCCCCACCCACCACACAAACGAACACAGACCACGTGACACAACAAATACCTCCACAGCAACGACGCCAAAATCCCGTTTTTATTTTACCGTCCCGTCCCGTGGAGGAAAAAAATATAAGTACTGTCCCGTCCCGTCGTGAAAAATTGTGTTTACCGTCCCGTCCCGTTGTAGCACGTAATCTATTTCACCCGTCCCGTCCCGTCGCGAAAACAAAATCCATTGTACCGTATACCGTCCCGTGCCGCCGTGAAAATTCACCCCGATGAAATTTACCGTTCCGCCCCGTTGAGGAATTGTGTGCACCCACTGTTCCGTCCCGTACCGTTCCGCCAACTAGTTTTGGTCGTCATACTACATACCCGTCCCGTCTTCATTTTTTTTTTTTTTCCTGTCAAACGAGAGTCAAAATAGTCCCGTCCCGTCCCGTCTCGATTGTCAGTCACTGTGGTAAGTCCTTGAAAATATCTCCACTGGTATACGCTGTTAATTGTCACGGTATTCATGGTATCCCGTTCCCCCTCTATCGTCGAGGAGGCACGTTTCTGATGAGACGCGCCAAAACAAATAATTTATACAACCAACCCCCCCCCCATGTTCTCAGAACCCTCTGAGAGTAGGGAACGTGGGGGTCATCAAGATATGATATCAAGCTAATCGAGTAACTCCACGCGTCCACTGCTCGACCTGTACTGCAGTAGTCGGGGCAGGCCCATACCGCCCCTTTCGTTTCATCCGGCAACCAGCCTACACCCTGGCTTACTATCGCGAACGTGGTCTCGTCGGCAGGACGCGCCGCCGCCGCTGGATCTCCTAACCCCGCGGTCAATTGTGGTTTCGACTCCCCGGTCCCCGCCACCGGCTGCAAAATCACCAGCCGTCGTGCTACGCCCCCTTCTAGGCCACCCGGTGACAATTATTGGTGTGGAGAGTAGGGAGAACAAAACCTCCACCGCATGCGTGCTCTCAAGGATATTATTATTACGGGGGTTCCATAGTTAACGGGACCAAATTTTGTTGGTAAAAAATAGGCAAATATGTAGGTTTTTATGTACAGCATAGGTCCTGTTAACTATGGACCCCCGTAATAGTATAGCGAGAGAAGCACCATGCTATGAATGCTATACTGTAATATTTCTATAGCGGAAGAAACGGAATAATCGTGAAGAGTGATAAAAGCTACTGTCCGTACAGAGGCCGGTCGGTCAGTACGGTCTGCGAAGGTATCCCCAGGTGGCCGTAACCACATTCTACACACACGGTCGCGTATAATTGCTATCGTCAAATTTATCCGGACAGTTCGCCGGTCGGGTCAAACCCCACGGGTCAGGTCGGGTCTCGTCGGGTCAGTTCCTTTTTTTTCCATCCTCCCGCCGATTCAGCCAACCCAATGTTATGATACTATTTTTTTTTCTTGTCGTTTTCCTGGGACTTTGGGGGCTGGTTTTTCTACTTCTACTTCCTGACGTTTTCCGAGTTTTTGTTGTAAGGATCACCCTGGGCTGGGTACTCGACCGGGCTTTTTACCCCTGTATAGCTCAGTAGGTAACACCATCACATTTGACGTCGTCGAAGACACGGGTTCGAACCTCACTTCGAACGTTTTTTTTTTACGGAAATTCTTCCGCGTGCCTAAAAAAAAACACATCTCCCTGGTTCCCCAGGTAATGGAACGAAGCGGGTAAGTAGGTCAGCGTACAGACGTATGTATACGACGGTTCCGACGCCCCAAAGATTCCACCGTTCAGAGCTATAGGGGGGGAGAGTGTTACAAGGGTTACCCTCGGCTGGGGGTAATCGATCGACCTTTACCCCTCTAGCTCAGTCGGTAACGCCTTCACATTTTCTGGTCGGGAGGTTTTCTGATCGGTGTTTGTTTGTTTGTTTGGGTTGGATTGGGGATGGTTTTTTGCGTATTTTGTCCTGCCTACCCCCCCCCCTCAGTGTCGGGGCTGGTCTGTGTAATCGGGCCACTCATTTGTGGCACAGGACGCGCTTCCAGAGTTGTGGGCTGGGTTTAGGCGGTTATTGGCATATTCCGTGTTTTTTTTCTTCTACAGTAGTCTTTGATATTCACTTTTCGCTTTTCCCACGAAGCTTCCTCCCCCCCCCCCCCCGTTGCGGATGGCATGGCGATCGCTTTCGTTGACGATTTATTGCCGCCCCTTAGGGCTAGGCCTTGCCTTCTTTCATTCTTATTTTTTTGGCGTACCTTGTCGGCTTTGTTGCCTCGCCGTTCAGAGGTGTGGGAGTGGTTTTTGAGGAACCGCGTCTTCGACTCATGTTCTAGTTCGTGGAATCGGCGTTTCCACGAATTTCTCATCATTTTGCATGTACTACTCATCAGAGTGGGCTAGTGTTATGATACTGCCTTGAATGAGGATGAAAGCCCAGTAATTACCTGGGTTCAGGTATTGAGATCGTGTTTGTAGTTCTTGGGAGGCGTTTCGTAGATGGAAAACCAGGGGTTTTCCCAGCGCGACACGAGCTCGGCTCTCAGTCTCCGCGTGCACGAAAGGAATAAAGCTGCTCTTCTTCTATCTCTTAACCATCCAACACACGTGAGCACCAACGAGTACCGACTTAATAGGCAAACCTGTTCAGGGATACAAAGTGTGCCGACCTTGATCTTAACACCAACCCGACCCGCGAGATTTTGGAAGCCTCCTGACCCGACCCGACCCGACCCGACCCCATCCGTGAGATTTGAAAACCTCCTCACCCAACCCGACACGACGCTCGAGTTTTGAAAACCTCTTAGACTCGACCCGATCCGATCCGTGAGATTTTGAACACTTCCTGACCTGACCCGACCCGATTCCGATTGACCCGCGAGATACGAGTATGTCAGTCGCGGGTCGGGTCACTTCAACCCCCGCGAGACCATTTCTCTCGAACCGCGGATTCGACCCGCGGATCCGGTCTGTGGGTCGACGCTTCGAAAACAAAAATGAATCTTCATTTGTGTACTCCACGATGATGTGTGGCCTGGCTGTAGTGTGATATGGATGCATGCCGACATGCGAATATACATTTGACGGTGGTTTAATGTTTAGATCATAATACCGAAGGGGCATCAATCAGTGCTGGTACGAGAGAAGCCTTTGGGCAGGAAGTAGGACGTTTGAGTGAAGTGTCTGATCCGCGGGCCGGAAGCGCGGGTCCGACCCGCGGGTCAGCAGAAAACAACTCGGGGGTAATGTTGGCCCGACCCGCGAGTGACCCGTTTCTCGCGGGTCATGATCTGACTCGACCCGTGAGCTGACGCGCGGGTCCGACCCGCGGGTCAGCAGAAAACAGCTCGGGGGTAATGGTCCGACCCGCGAGTGACCCGTTTCTCGCGGGTCATGATCTGACTCGACCCGTGAGATTTTCATCACCTCTTGACCCGACACGACCCGATCTGTGAAATTTGGAAAAATCTTGACCCGACCCGACCCAACCCGTGAGACTCGAAAAAGGCTTGACCCGATCGAACCCGCGACCCGCGAGAGTTGAAAACCTCTTGACCCGGCCCGACCCGTGATACTTTAAACACTTCCTGACCCGATCCACAGCCCTGATTTTTTTTTTTGTTTTAATTATTTTTTTTTCCTTGCTGTCGCTTTCACCCCATCAAGAGCACGAGCTATTGTAAGGCACTGAAACGAGTTGAGAAAAGGTACATGAAACAGTGCCCAGACCCACTATTACGGGGGGGCATAGTAAACAGGACCTACGGTACACACAAAAACCTATATATTTGCCTATTTTTTACTGACAGTATTTGGTCCTATTTACTATGGTTCCCCGTAACGTTAATATTGGGTTACCCAGATCTACTACGTGCACCTTTCACTCGAGAGGTGTGACGTCACACCTCTTCTAAGAATCTCACGGACGCATACATACGTTCCCATATCTGCACGCACGGTCTGGTGGTGCGAGGTGAAAAGGTTGTAACCTACCTACACGCCTTAATACGACCGGGGGGTGATGTTTTTTCAAAAAGAGACGCCGCATATTTCTTTCTGCTTCCTGCGCAGTATAGAGTTCTCCATGTTGTAGATACATAAGTTTACGGGAATATTCTCCACCGCAAGCGACAAAAACAAGACGAAAAAAACAGGCTCCTGCTTGTTGGCTCTCCTGATCCCACCCGGATGCGATCCCATCTGGTACCACCCTTCTCCCACCCACAAGGTGAAGAAATATTCGTACAGCTCTCCGCAGATCGTCCGAGGCCGTGAGCGCGAATCGCGATCCTTAAACGGTCAGAAATCGTGGTGCGGTCAAAAGTCGTCCGATGCGGGAAAAGAAAAAAAACGTCGCCACCCGGGAATTGAGCCCAGCATGACCAAAACCATGGAGCTGGGCACCATGGATCGCGGAGCTATATCACCCTCCAGCCCCCCCCCCCCCCCGCCCCGAGCTCCAGAGTAGGTTTAGCTATATCACCCTCCAGAGAAAGGATGTTTATAGGGGTGTTTTTGACTTGAAAATTGCGTAGCGCGGTCTGCACTTCGGAATCTTCGTCCGCAATTGAGAAATTTCCTGGTTCGATGCAAACGCGGCGCAGCCGGGTTTATGTGGCCAGTTTTGGCCCGTTTTGGCTGCGGTTTGGGGTCAGGGTCAGGGTCAGGGTCAGGGTCAGGGTCAGGGTTTGGGTTCAGGGTTAGTGTCAGGGGTTGGGTTGGGTCTTCGCCCGTACCTTGATCCCAACAGGAACCAAAATACCTGAACAGCCTACCTACCTAAAGATCCTCTCAGATCGTGAGGGGACCTCGGACTCCACGTTGTTTTAGACTATTTATGGTCGCAGCACGTGTACGTACAAGCATATTATTATTGTTATGCTTGCCTTCTGACAAAATAGCGTAGCTGCCGTTCCTATACAAACCAAATATCCTTCAGTAAATCAGTAGTATCCCTCATACAGTTATTTATCTGCCTGTCGTTTCCAAATTCCCATTCCCCACAACCTTTCGCTTTAGCTACCAGTACAGTATATTTTATTCCTCATCGACGTTCCATCCCCATGTCATTGGCCGCATTCCTCCGGCTTCTTCCTCCCTTCCCCTAGCGGCCTGGCGGTCCCTCAGGGCAAGTTTATATACCTGTGTACTCTGCGCGATATCGCGACCCGTGCGGTCACGGAGACGATCTGGAAGGGGCGTTCTTTGCGGACGTCCTTCCGCGCCAGGAACGATCCGTCCGTCCCTCTAACTATGCTTGTCGCCAACTGAACAATTAGACCGCAAGCATATATACAGAGCGACTGAACATTTTTGGGAAATTAAAATTACCCTCGTTCTACACATTTGTTGATTCGGTTCTTTCCGCGACATGTACTTCTCTTCTCGTGCGTTTGGCGTGATGATGGGAGAAATAAGCAATGTTTCTCCGCGTCCCTTTTTCCTGTCTATTTTCTCCCTCCCTTGTTTGCCACGGCGAACTCTCCTTCCTACCGCTGGCTGGGATTTCGCTACTAAATAATCAAGACTCGTATTTTTTGTCCGTCCGCCGCGGCGTCCCGCCCAACTGTCCGATCAGATCACACTCCCATAAGCCGCGTACAGACCAGGCTCCCCCCCCGCCCGTTAACTTATATGCACGACGTCCCTCCTCTCTGCTCCGCTTTTCTTTCCGAATCGATCACAAGAAGTATTAATAGTAGCATCCTCTTCAGTAAGTGTATGCATGTTGTGCGAGGACTACGCCCCGTGGGTTTGAACGATAACGACGCAAGAATGACGAGAGCAAGCGCGTTCGTTTCTCTTTGCCTGCTTTTATCGCGGCTTCGCCCAAAAAAATCCTACCATTATTATTGATATCATTTAATTTTTTTTTCCGCTACGAGTACAAGCTCATCGTTGTGGTTTGTGGCGCACACCCAGTATCAATAGTATTACGGGGGGGGTCCATAGTTAATAGGACCTATGGTATACATAAAAACCTATATATTTACCTATTTTCACTAACAAAATTTGGTCTTATTTGCTATGGTCCCCCGTAATAGCGACTCTTCACAACTAATATGTCTGTTTCAGTACGCCCCGCGGAACACCGGCTCTCCTGAGAGCGGTGGGCGGGTGGGGTGGGTGGGTGTGGGTGGGTAATAGGGTATAATATACCGGCCTCGCTGGCGCGGCGTAGCACAGCGGTCACACCACTACGCAGTACTACTACCACTAGTAGTGCTAGTACTACTATTACGGAGGAACATAGTGACGAGGCCCAAATTTGCTTGGTAAAAATACCTGTTTTGTATCCATACCGTAGGTTTTTGTGTATACTCCTATTTATGATTGGTTCTGAATACTACTACTGCTACTGCTACTACTACTACTACTACTACTACTACTACTACTACTACTACTACTACTATTACTACTACTACTACTACTACTACTACTACTACTACCTACTGCTGCTGCTACTACTACTACTACTACTACTACTACTACTACTACTACTACTACTATTACTGCTACTACTGCTACTACTGCTACTACTACTACTACTACTACTACTACTACTACCTGGTGCCCGTCATCAGTAAGTTAGTAGTGTCAACTGAAGTGATTCATCTGAAACGCGAATTTATCGATTAATTTCCTATCCCTCTGAACCAACGAGTATCGCACTTATTTTCCCTTCTTGAAGGATCCTATCGTAACGTCTCCCTCCCTTGGCAAACCCTCGTACTCTTCGCCACTGTTCTACCCCCACGTAAATGGCAGCAGCACACCAATTTCTCCCCTCCTTCCCTCCATTACGGGGGACCATAGTAAATAGGACCTACAGTACACACAAAAACCTATACATTTCCCTGTTTTTACCAACAATATTTGGCCCTATTTACTATGTGGTCACCCGAAATAGCAGCTTCGCGACCTGGGCCTGCGTGTTCACGGAGCTTACTTGCAAAAGGCATTCTTTGCAGACGCCTTTCATCGTCAAGGACGACCCGTCCGTTCTTCCGGCGATGCTTGCCGCCGCCACCCGGTCGCCCGGGTCGCTGCCTTTCTTTCCGAGGCGCCAGGGCTTTCCACCTCGAGGGTGGTGAGGTTAAAATAGCTGCGCTCGTCGAAGGACACTGCTGCTGTCCCGGCCGCGAGCGTAGCAGTGGCAGCGCTTGCGCACCTCGTGTGTGGAAGCAGTCAACCCAACTTCTCGGCTAGCGCTGCCTGCCTGCCTGCCTCTGCACGTACGTACGTTGTTGTGTGGGTCTGCACAATACGTGACGTCCGTTGTTGTGTTTTTTTTTTAGGAGACGAAAATACAAGTAAGTATTGCGGGGGACCATAGTAAATAGGACAAAATATTTTTCGTGAAATAGGTAAATATATAGGATGTATACCATTTTTTTTTATTATGTTTTTTTTTATCCATCACTTTTACTTCCCAGCCCACTCGTAGGAGGTTTTACCCTCGACGATCTTCTGGACAAGCCGTGGTGGTCACAGGTGTCGTCCCTTCTCCACCCCGGTACGTGCCTTTATTTTTTGTCGCGCATAAGGTTCAGCATTCCCACTGCTCGTCGATTTTCATCGAATGTAGCCAACTCACGCTTTCGCGCCTTCCGCTTATCAATTTTTTATGCAAGAAAAAGTCCCTATGAGCATGCACTCGGTGTGACTTGAACCCACGAAATTGATCTTGACAGGCGCGCGGACCACCTACCAAGCCACCGGGGACGCCGGAGGTCCTATCAACTATGGACCTCCGCAATAGTACTGCCGCGGTCCCTCTATGTAGTGCAGGTGTATATGCGCCAGCCGCAAACAATGCCGACACTATACGGAACCAACTACTCCGCACATTATCACGGGGGACCACAGTAAATAGGACCAAATGTTGTTGGTAAAAAAATCGAAATATGTAGGTTTTTGTGAGTACCGTAGGTCCTATTAACTATGGCCCCCCGTAATACCACACCGTGGTGAATCACACCTGGTGCCAAGCGGCTTCACGGGCATTGTTATCGCGGGCAACCGGCACTGTTGCAGCCGGCGCTATGGAGGGGCCACTACGAAATAAATGACTGTATGAGCTGCACCCACGCTTTTTGGGGAGGTCTTGACCCTGTTAGCACTGCAGTCCCGTTTTGGGGACAAACCACTTGGAATTAGAGTGGCGTGTCTCCAAATCGGGACTGCAATACTGAAGTCACTTGGGATTAAGGAGCGGGGTCACGTTTTTTTTTTTTTTTTGCAGTACATACCAAAAGTTAAAACGATTTTTGTGAGGAGCTGGCTGAGCCAAGCCCTCTTATCGTATTGTGCTTCTCTTTCTCAATCGTCTTTCCTACCCACCCACCAGTGCTCAGTGCAAGGGTGGGCTGGTGTGGGGAATCTGGCTATACCGCACAACACCCGTGTGATGCTGCTGTAGCACGCAAAATCTCGAACGAATTTTGAAGCCTGGTTTTTCTCGAACGACGCGGAGGGTGCAACCGCCGAGGGACACGTCTGTCTATGGACAGACGATCTCGACGAGACCTTTCCAACGCTGCCATTTTCGCTGTGCGTGCTCCCCTCCCTCAAGGCATATGTTGGAGACAATCGGCTCAGAAACTCGTCGCAGGGGGGGTGTGTTAATTTATCACCCAGTGGGATACGGTACTCAAATGTGGCACAGGACTGCTGTGGGTTTCGTGTCCTCTCTTCTCGTTCGTCCTGCCTGTGCCCCCCGCCCACACTCATCGATGCCGTCATTCATCTGCAAGAAAGTCCGCCTCACAAGCGGTTCTTACGTAGGTAGTAGGATGCATCTCACCCTTCACGCGACTCGCCGAATACCTCACGGCGCTTTCGCAAACTTGGCGTGACCAACCAATGTTTGCCTGATGGTCGGTGAAAACCCACCGGACGTGCTCCGTCCCGGCATTGTAGGGTGTGCGAGGGTCTATGGCCATACGACTACGGCCACGCATGATATCGAGTACCCCCCCCCCCCCCCCCCCCCCCCCCCCCCCCCCCCCCCCCCCCACCCCTCTTGTTTGTCTCTTTGGCGGGAGGCTGGTCTGGGGAATCTGGTTACTGTTGTGGACGATTCTTTTTTTCTTTTTACGTTTCATGGATGCATTTTCGCCCCGCCCCTCCTCGCTACTCGTAGGCACGTGGCGGCAGCACGTTGTTTTTTCAGGGCTGTTCACGTGCCGGGTCAAACCTCGCGGGTCGGGTCGGGTCGGGTCGGGTCGGGTCGAGTCGGGTCGGTAATTCCAAGAAGCTTGTCCCAAATACGGGAGCGGTGCGGAGTATATAGCGCGGTCATAAAAAGGGGTTAACATTTGACGGCCACAGCCAGATATATACCCCGCGGCCACACGATACCGGTAAACGTAAAAAGATACCCGTGAATAGACCGGTGTCACACACAGACGAGGGACAGAGATAGGAGAGCTCTCTGCTGTGAATCACGAAAACATTATTATTATTATTATTATGCTTGCTTGCATCCTGACAAAATAGCGTACATACATGCCGTTCAAATATAAACCAAATATCCTTCCGTACATCAGTAGTATCCCTCATACATTTCTCTTCCTGTCGTTTCCAAATTCCCATTCCCCACAACGTTTCATCCGGTAGTCCTTTGGGCGCTTGTTGCGATGGAGGGGGTTCGTACGTGGCACTTTTTTGCCCCCAAAAATTGCTTTTTGGTCTAAAACAATGGGGAAGCTCACAACTCAGGAACTATCCAATCAAAGATATATAATGATTCGTTTTTTTTTTTTTTTTGCAGTAAGTAGAGCTCATAAGGGGATAAACTCGTGCGCCGGGTGATGCGCCGCTCAACCTTGCCATGAGGCGAGGGAGCAAAAGAAGAAAGTTAAATGGGGTTGTGAAGTCTCAATTGAAGTTGTCGACGGGAAGTGAGGTCAAGGGGGCTCTCATCCCTCTTCCCCGTGACCCTAGAAAACCATCCAAATACATTTTTATGCGACCCATTCGGGAAAGCACAAAACCCACCGCGCATGTCCCTTGGACAATTTGCAGCTGCATAAATCACACCAATCAACCGCTCAGAGTACATCAGACATTTGCGTGACTGCTGTGAACAACTGCGATGTCTTACAGCTCAAGCCGGACGCAGGTACGGAAGGGAGTTAGGCTGCTGTGTTGCATAGATAGGGCTCTTTTCGTTTCCTTCCGCGGTCTTTGTTCTCTACGGGGTACGTTTATGAGTGATCAACGTTGAAGCTCATGCGATACACATTATTATTATGCTTGCCTTCCGACAATATAGCCCGAGAATGGCAAGAATACTATTAAATAGTAACAATAGTACTACCGTAGTAATAATAATGATATTAAGAATAATGACAACAATAATACCAATAATAATGACGAGAAGGAGACGAATAAAAATAAGAAAGACGCCAACCTCCCACCGAGCCGCTCCACGGATCCTCCCGTCAACAGCCAACAACGACGCAGCCTTCGTCATCGATAACACTTTTGGAGACGGCACCGTCGTCGCCGGAACCATCTCCGGATACACCCCGTTCGGCACAGCGGGCGCGAGAAACTACGCAATCACCGACGGCAACGGGTGCGGGGACTCCCTTGACGAGCCCCCTTCCGCTTGGAGTACCCGCCATGGAATGTTCGCCGCCGTCGCCACCACCCCCGCCACGGCGGCTACCGACAACTACCCGTCCCTCGACAGGCGCACCACTTTTGACGCCGGACGTGATCCTAGTGCTCGAATCGTCAACACAGTCAGCGGCTAGAATGCCGCAGTTGGCGCCACCAAGCTCATTACAACCGACGTGCACACCGACACAGGATGGAGGAAGTTCGGAACCCGCGCTGACGTCCGAACCACCGCCATCTCTACCACGGCAACCATTGCAGACGCCAGAAGAAAGAGGGCAGCCCCAGCAGGAGACCTCGGAAGACTGCTGCGTATGCTACGAGGCATTGGTGGCCCCGATGGTAAATCTAGGGAACTGCTCTCACCGGCTGCATCTACCGTGCTACGCCGCACTTCGTGTTAGGGCAGGGGCCGACCTGCGCTGCCCGACGTGTCGGGCAACCGTAACAATTGGTGAAGCCGACGGGATGGCGTCCCGTCAGCACAGCGACGAGATCATAGCAGAGGCCTAGCGATCGCGCGGCAGGAGATGCCGGCCGAGAGGGGAAGGGGGGCATCCACAAGGGTCACAGGGGGCGAGAGGGGCGAACGATTGATATGTAGTATCTGCCATGGACTGGTTGAGGAGGCTGAACGCGTACAGGTGTCCTGCTCGTGCGACGTGCATCGCCGCTGCGCTCTAGGCTTTTGCGAGGACGCAATCCCTCGAGCCAGATTCATCGGCGAGGCACGGTTAGTCACGTGCCCGAACCCCGCCCTACACGAAGTTCAACAAGAGGTGGACCTACACCCCCTCTTGCAACAGATTCGTACCATTGGCAGGTCGGCGGACACACAGGACGAACGCGATTTAGTGAACAGGGTCACCGTTGCCGAGAACCGCCTTCGGAGCAGGACCCACATTGTGCCCGAAAGGGTGGATCGGACACTGAATACCACAGCGCGAGACGAGGAGAACCTCTCTTGGGACTGGCGTAGCATGATTCCACAACCGTATGCGCTATGTGGAGTCTGCGATAGGAATATGGAAGACGACGAGAGGTTCTCTTTCTCCGGTTGGCTCGTCCACAGGAGATGCGCCGTTGAAAGCGTAGAGGGGGCAGACAATAGGGGAGACGACCGGTTTGGGGTGGCCATTCGGGAAGGGACAGGACCGTCGCGGCGGAGAACGTTCCTCCTCGCGGAAATTCTGCCGAGGATCCATCTGAGGTACGACCGCGCTTCCGACCGGGGAGCCTATCAACAGCGTCAGTTGGAAATCCTATGGCGATCGGTGAATTCGGGTATGGAGGAGGCCACAAGCCAGGACGAAAGCCGCCAACAAGCGCAAGGAGGGAGGGGAGATGACGTCGAAACATCGTGCACCTATTGCGGCCAGGTTCTAGATGACTCTGCTGGAGAGTCGGGGGGGGCAGCCACGTGCGAATACCTATCCCGTGCGCTCACGGAGGGTTTGTGCATGCACGCTGCATGCTGGACCGGGCAGATCGCATCGCGAGAGGACATGCCGACCCGAGGTCCTGCGTAGTGTGCCAATCTGCGTGGCCAGAGGGGGGCAGGCCTCCCCACCCGGCGGAACTTGCCAGAGGGCTGCCCATGTCCGAGCAGGGGGGGAGGTGGGCGGCGGTGAGTAGTGCCCTGCAGTTCGCCGCCCTCCTTGAGCGAGGTGACCTCGGCGCGGAGTCAGACAGTTACGTGACGACCGGGGTTCACAACACGTTCGAGCACATGGTGAGTGCCCTGGGGGGGAGCCCAACCTCTTCGTTCGTGCTGTGCTTCCTATTCTGCGATGCGCTGGATCTACCGCAACAAGCTTACCTCGATTTTTCCCCCGCACGAGGGAATGGGAAGAGGCGGCCGCCCACTATCAGACGCTGTTCGCAGCGTACGGCATCCGACCCCAGGACATATTACTCCGACTCCCAAACCGGAGGCTCTACATTGGACCTCATGTCCAAGAGTATTTGGCGGGCCTTGACGCCGAATGGGAGGAACGATTGACGAGGTGGACCCTCGGTGTCCAAAGGGCGCTGGAGGCAGGTGACGCACTGCCTCCTTTCCCGACGGCGGTGGCGGCCCCACCGGAGCGAGTGGACTCAGCGCAGGGGGACAACCGGTTAGCAAGGGGGCAGCCTGAAGAGAGAGGCGCCGCTCCAGGTTCAACAGAGAGTCGTGAGACCACAACGGACACCGCGCTAGCAGGCCTATGTACCTATTGCGGTGAGGACATACAAAACTCAGACAGGAATCCAGAGGTCGATCATCTGTGGACAACCATCACTTGTGACCATGACAACAGACAGGTGGTACACGCCGGCTGCATGCTGGATCGTGCGGAACGCCTCGCATGTGGACACACAGACCCGCAGCCATGCGTCGAGTGTGGCTCTGAATGTAAGAACCCGACCTCCCCATCCGGCAGAGTTGACTGAGGATCTTCCCAGACCCCGGCCGGGGGGAAGGTGGCCGGCAGTAGGAGGTGCCCTGCAGTTCGCCGAACTTCTTGAGGAGAGGAGGGCACCCATCTGGTACAGGCCAGTTATGTGACGACTGGTCATCACCCCACGTTCGAGCACATGGTGAGAACCCATGGAAGGAGCCCAACCTCTTCGTTCCTGCTGTGCTCCCTGTTCAGCGATGCCCTGGGCATGCCTCGAGCGGCGTACCTCGACTTCCCCCGCACGAGGGAATGGCAAGCGGCGGCCGCAGACTACCGTGAGCGTTTTGCCGCGCATGCCATCCGACCACGGGATATCATGCTCCGACTCCCAAACCGGAGGATCTACATCCCACCACACGTCCAGGAGTTTCTGGCAGGCCTCCACGCCGAATGGGAGGAACGCCTGACTAGGTGGACCCTCGGGGTACGAAGTGCATTGGAGGCAGGTGACGTGGTGCCTCCTTTTCCGACGACAGTGGCAGACACGCAAGGAGGGACGAGCCAGGCGCTGGAGAGCGAGCCATCAACAGGGGGGCATAACGATCAGGACGGCAATGCTGGAAATGCCATAGAGAATCGTCAGGCCGCGGGAAACAGGGACGCTACGTTAGCGGGACAAGTGGGAATCCCCCGGACAACATCCAGCCTCTCCCTGACCAGGTGCACCCTCGGGGTACTAAACGTGCGGCAAGCAGGTGATGCGCTACCTCCTCTTCCGACGGCAGAGTGGACCCCCGGGGCCCAAAACGCGTTGGGGGTAGGGGACGATTTGACTCCTCTTCCGACGGCGGCGGTGTCTACAACGGAGGAAACGGTCCCGACGGCGGAAAGCGATCCGCAAACTAGGGGGCAGGTGGAACAGGGAGGCGCCGCTAGGAGTGCCATAGAAAGCCGCCACACCGAGGGGGGTAGGGATGCCGCGCTAGCGGGACAAGTGGAGATCCCTCAGGCAAGGCCCAGTACCGCCTCTGCAACATTTGCGGCGGCAACGTCTCCTAGATCAGCTGGAAGCGCATCGCCCTCGCTCGAGGGCGGCCAAGGTGGAATGGGGGCAAACTTTGGAGGTCCCTGTCCAAGTGCTGCGCGGCCTCTGCCTCCGGCGGCAGGAACGACACCGCTGGGAGGAGAAGCTCTGGCGTCGGAGGGCGACTCGCGGATAAGGGGGCAGGTAGATCAGGGAAATGATGCTGTAGTAGCCATGGAAAACCTTCAAACATCCAGAGACAGGGATGTCACGCCACCGGGATGCTTGAGGGTGCCCATGACACCATCCGGCGCCACCCCAGCAACACCTGGAGATACTCCCTCTGAACCTGGTAGCGCAGCCAGGGAGGGGGGTGGCACAAGAGGCGGACGGGGCCGACCGCGGGGGTCTGGGAGGGGGTCACGAGCGACAAGCACTGGGAGAGGGGCCGTCACGAACCGGGAAAGAATCCCTCGACCCGACGGCAGTGAGCCGCCCTCGGCCCCTGAACCGAGAGGAGGCAGCGAGTCGCCCTCGACTCCTGGATCGAGAGGGGGCAGCGAGCTTCGTTCGGATCCTGGATCGAGAGGGAGCGGTGGTGTGAAGAGAGAGAACTCCCCAGGGAAGGAGAAGGTAGCGAGGGGGGAGGATCAGCATCGGGGAGCGTAGGGCGACTCCGTGTATTCATTGGCGCCAGTCAAGACGGCGTGATGTGCGGGGGATGTCGATCGGCAATCGCTCGGGGGCACCGAGTGGTAAGGCTGCCGTGTGGAAACCAGCACGTTATGCACGCGCGGTGTGTGGTGGAAGCTATCCGAAGGAGTGGGTCACACGCACAACTCATTTGCGGTACACGAGGGTGCATGGCCCGCCATGGGAGACGGGAATCACTGGAGGCAGCAGTTCAGGCTGATCCTGGACTCCGTGTCACGGTCGCAGGACTTGGAGGAAGGCAGGACAACAACTACGATGAACGGAGGGAAGAGCTTTGCTACCCGTGGGACCAGGATTCGTTAGGAATAGCAGGGCCACTAGATGATGTTTCTCTTGAACAGCTCCAACAACGTTTCATCACCGTGGTTAAGGTACAGCCGGGGCTAGCTACTGTCCACGCCAAGCGTCTCACCCACGTGCTCGGTCTCCTGAACCACGCCCTCGGAGCGCATTGGCCAAACAGACACTCAGAGACGCCGAGGTCGCTCCTGAGGGCCATTAAGCTGTGGTACATCGTGCCAGCACTGCTACACTCGCAGGACAGCCGCGTGAAGCGACGCGAGAGATTCACGTCCGTCGAACGTGGTGACATCACACTTATTCTCCCGTGGTTGATGGAGTACACCAGCCGAGCATCGTCACGGCTTAGGGGCCCAACCTACGAAGCCACAGACGCGGCTAAGTACGAGAGAGCGTCGTCAGCCTGTCGCCACTCGGGCGGGGTGTCAGTAGCAGCACGCTGTCTTCTCGCGGAAGCGCGAGCGCCCGGCAACGAGGTGACATGGGAGCGGGTGAAAGCCAAATTCCCGGGGGAAGATCGTGCCTCCATCTCCGAGTCGGCAGCGGCCGCGGTGGCAGCAAGCTCCACGGAACCGGAGGAAGGAAGTGTTCCCAACTGGCGTCCAGAGCAAGAGTTCGATTCGCAGGTGGCCCTCGACGTCATCAACTCACGAAATGCGTTATCAGGCGCGGGGAGTGACGGTCTACGCTTCTCACACCTGCAGTCGGTCATCAGGACCGGCTTCGGTCGCGAGAAGTTTGGAGCTAGCATCGAGGCCTTTTGGAGGCGGATCTTCGACGACCCCGGTGCATTCCCGCCGGAATTCTGGCAGCTCTTCTTGCAGTCCAACCTCACTGCCTTGGGGGGAAAAATGTCGCCCCGTATGTGTAGGTATGACATGGAGACGTCTTCTAGCAGCCGGGACTATGCGGCAGTGGCGGCCACGGCTGGAAGAGATTAATCGTGAGGCAAGACAGTTTGGGGTAGGGGTTCGAGGGGGGGTGGAGCAGGTAGCTCTACGCGCCCGGGTGCACCATGAGGCAAGAAACTGGCTCATCCTAACCGACTGTTCCAACGCCTTCAACACTGTAAAGCGGACGGCAGTACTTGCCGAGGCGGCCACTTGCGTGCCCGCGCTCACGCCGTTCATTGCTAAATGCTACGGCGAGAGGCCCGCCCCTACGTTCTTCCAGATGGACTCGGGGGAGCGGCGTAAAATTGACTGCTCCAGTGGAGTGCAGCAAGGGGATGCCATGGGCCCGGCGCTGTTCTGCATGCCACTGCTGCCAATACTCAAACGGGTCCGTGAGGAGTTTGAACCCCGGGGTGTTGAAGCCTTTGCCTACCTTGATGACATCAGCATCGGTATATCAGAGATTACACCGGACACGGTGAGAGTAGTGCCCTTTCTCTAGCACGAGCTGTGCGAAATAGGCGTTGCAATTAACCCCAGCAAGACGGTTGCTTTGCCTCCAAAAGGGCATGTGCCTACGTCGGAAGAGATAGCACTTCTGGGGGGCATAGGTGTCCGCATTGCGGAAGGGGGTGGGGTAAAGGTGGTTGGCGTGCCCATAGGCACTGATGCGTTCGCGGTGAACAGCGCCGTCGAGATAGTCCGAGATGGGGGAGCAGAGCAACTCGCGCGCATCCTGCTGCGTATGCCGGACAAACAGTCGGCGAACCTCATCGCCACCAGTTCAATGGTGAAGCGGACCTCCTACATTGAGCGGGTAATGGACCCGGAGCTGTCACTACCCGCGCGTCAGCGGGCAGACAATAGCGCAATATGGATGCTCGAGCGCCTTCTCGAGCTTCCAGGGATAGCGGACGAATCGCCGTTCTTTGCGGACGGATGCCCGGCGAACCGGTTGACGCTACAGCCCCACCAGAAAGCGCAGGCGAGCCTCTCCACAGGGGCGGGGGGGGTTTGGACTGTCATCGGCTGAATCAAGGAGAATGTCAGCGTCCATTGGGAGCTTAGTGGCGACGGTGCCAGAGGTCCTTGCTGACCTCTCCGGCCCATTGGGGGGAAAAGTCCGAAGGGAATTGCCCAATTCGGACCTCGTTCGCCGCATATGGAGTAGCGTCAGGGACCTCCGTGACATCCATGGGGTATCGGAGGAGGCAATGGCGAACGTGGTCCCGGAAAGCTGGCGGAACAGGGCGTTTCGCGCGAACGAGGGAGGAGTCTCAGAGCAGTCTGATATGGAGGCATTGCCAGCACATGAAGCCCAAACGATCAGCTCCCACAAAGCGCAGCACAAGCTGGGGCAGCAGGTAAACCGGGTACGGTACCAACGGTACGTTGCGTCTCTGGACCAGCTCCCCGAGGCAGCAGGCCCGTCGAGTCGGAACGACGTGTTCGGGGGAATCGAAACCAGAGATCTTGCCAAGGCTCGGCAACGGAGCCTATCGGGACCAGGCGCTGTCGCCTGTTTGAGGGCAAGGCCTGTGGACACGGCACGAATCATACCGGCTTCGGAGTCGTGTCTATGGGACGGCGCTTTCTGGGAATGGAGGAGCCCATAGCGACGAGGTGCCCCTGCTGCGAAGCGACGGATGTCACCACGCGTCACGCGCGCACATGCCACCGAGCAGGCGCGCAGGTAAACCAGCATCAGCCGCTAGTCCACGCGCTGTCCCGCACCTTCAAGCGGTTGTCCATCCGCCATCAAACGGAAAGCGGAGCGCCCTTCAACGCCGACAGAAACCTCCGCATGGATATAGTGATCGAGAGGGGAGGCCTCCGAGACGCTACGTCGTCAGAGTACCGTAACAAGGCGATACTCGTCGACATCACGCACGCAGACCCCCAAGCGAGAGTCCACATGCGGGCTGGCAGCGCTGATCGAGACGGATCAGCTGCCTCCACTTCCGAGGCGCGGAAGCGCAACCACTACGCTCGTGCAGGACAAGTGTCCTTCGACGAGCGCAGCCATAAACTTGTCACCCTCGCGGTGGAAAGCTTTGGACGCCTCGGGAAGGAAGGCAGCGATTTCATTGACCAGCTGGCAACGAGCATCATCGGAGGAACGGACGGGGGATCTCTAGCAAGAAAAGGGGTTTGTAAGGAGTATCTTTTCCAGATCATATCGGTGACCACCCAGGTCGCGATCTCGCGCCGGTTGCACCGATATAAGCTCGCCCTTCGAGACCGACAGGCCGCCAGGGGGAGAAGAGAGGAGGAGGGAGGACTACTTCCAATGGCGTGGGGATGGAATGTAGATACGGAGTAGGACGCAGGGCGTATAGATACATAGTCAGTGAAAATATATCGGTAAAAGGTAGTGCGTATTCAATTGAGTATACGCAAGGAAGGAGAAAAGGTTGGATAATATTGAGGGTGTTCGACGAATTATGTTAGTTTTTTCATCTTGAATGAATAACGCCCAGCACATTGTCAGAAGGCAAATAATAAAAAAAAAAAAAAAAAAAAATAATAATAATAATAATAATAATAATAATAATGATAATAATAATAATAAGAAGAAGAAGAATGAGAAGGAGGCTAAACATGATGACAATGACAAGAAGAAAAAGAATAATAGAGTATTACGGAGGTCCATGGTAAATAGGACCAAATATTGTCAGTAAAAATGGGTAATTATATAGGTTTTTATGTACACCATTTATTTATTTATTTATTTTTTCATCGTCACTTTTACTTTCCAGCCCACTCGTAGGAGGTTTTACCCTCGACGATCTTCTGGACAAGCCGTGGTCACAGGTGTCGTCCCTTCTCCCCCCCGGTACGTGCCTTTATTTTTTATCGCGCATAGGGTTCAGCATTCCCACTGCTCGTCGATTTTCATCGAATGTACAGCTAACTCACGCTCTCGCGCTTTCCGCTTATCAATTTTATGCAAGAAAAAGTCCCTATGAGCATGCGCTCGGTGAGACTCGAACTCACGAAATTGATCTTGATAGGCTCGCGGACCACCTACCAAGCCACCGGGGACGCCGGCTATATAGGTCCTATTGACTATGGACCCCCGTAATAGTAAGAATATTAATCGGTGTATCTGTGTATCTACAGTAAGGTCAGATATGTCTGGCCTTGCGTTTTCTTCTCAAAAATCAGTTTTGAGCGGAAGAGCGAGAGCTCCTCAAGTGAGAGGAACCTTCTCAGAAAAAAAAAAAGGGCACCCACCCCTACCGTGTAGCATGCATCTTACACAGCAGTAGTCTTTTGGGCGAGGACCCAGGCATACATATCCGTAGCGAGCAAAAGCTGCCGGGTGCGGCGTTTCCAGCCGCCGCCTCTACACAGATAAGAGGAGCGCGCATAGCAGTATACGACGCGTCGTCTCACCGGCATGCTGCGCGCGTGCCGGAGATGTCCGTTCGTGCATTGTCTTTTTGGGCTATGCAATAGTGTTGGATATATCGTCTCGGAAGGTTTCGAATAATATCGAACTTTCGATGAATCGTATCGAAGGAATGTGTTTCGCGCTCCATCCCCTATACTACTATATTAATACTACTACTGCTGCTGTGGCATCCTCGGGTTTTTAATTCAGATACTGAACGCAAGCTTCGATGTAGCAAATATCAAATATCGAAATGGTATCGAGTACGATAAAAGTGCTTTTTTTGTTTATCGATATCGTATCGAACTCGATTCCGATATCGATACCCGAAAAGTATCCACACCACTACAGTCATACAGGGCGCATCTCCAACCTCAGCAGTTCGGGCTGCTTCGCGTGGGCCGGTGCTGAAATTGTCTTCTCTTTTCACCTATTTTTTTTATCTTCCCTCTTCGAAGCCCCAAACGGGTTTAGCTACTACGCCTGACTGTGACATAGAAAACCTCCCGTGATTAACCCCCTCTAGAACTGCAGTCCCGATATGGGGACAAACTACTTGAAATTTGAGTGCTGTCCCCAAAACGGGACTGCACTTCTGAAAGGGTTAAATAAGCAACCTACAAGCAGTAGTTTCTCTGTTTCTAGACCATCCGAGCTTTTGGTGCAAGCCCACATCCCACACTCAACACACCGGAAAACGAGGCTCGGGTACGCAGTGACCAGGGTTCAAGAGTTTCCACTCGATGAATCGATCGATCGACATCCCAGGTGTCACCGGTAAAATCGCGGTAAATGGTGCTGCAGTGAATTTTGTACCAGGTATAAAGACTCTAACCAAATAACGCACTGCTCACTCGAATGTACTGCGTATATTACGGGGGTCCATAGTAAATAGGACCAAATATTCTCAGTAAAAATAGGGAAGTATATAGGTTTTTATGTATACCAAAGGTCCTATTATCTATGGACCCCCGTAATAGGTCAAAATCACAAGTCATGGCGTGGCGGGGGTGGCTGTATCGCCTGTGTAGCTTATAGCGGATAGTCTGTCACCCGCTGGTCGTTGCGCTGGGTTTCGAGTATCAGCCGATGTTACCACACACGCAGTATCCTATCTAGAGGATGCTGCGCGGGCATCCCCAGACGGATCCCCTCTCTGGGCGAAGCTCCTGTATTTGGATTATCCATCCTAAATGCCCGGCGCTGATGTTTGTGCCGGCGCGTGTCGATGCAAGCCCGTGCCCACCCCCACGACCGTGGCGACATACCGAAGTATATTTGCCAGCGGGGTTGACGCAACACGTACTCAACAAACTTCTCCAAGAACCCCCCCCCCGTACTACGTCACCCTAGACGACGTTTCGACTCCACTTACCTACACGCACGGATCATACGTCGCCGAAACTGCGAAAGCGCCAGTTGGCAACAATTTGATAAAAGTCAACGAGAGCAGCAGCAGCAGCAGCAGCAGTGGGAAGTGGGAATGCTCAACCCCGAGAGCGAAGACGGTCTTGTAAAGCCGTCGCTAGGCGCTATAGAGGCAGCAGCGGCAGATTTGTAAACGTCATCAACTTCTGGACTTTGGTACGGCGTGTGTATGGCGGACGCTTCAGAAAACTCGAAGCAAGTGGTATCAAAGTTTTTGCAGGGCTATTCAAGTCGGGTCAAAACTCGCGGGTCGGGTCGGACGGGTTCACCAATGTCCCGATCCGACCCGTGAGCTTTCGAGTATCTCCTGACCCGACTCGACCCGACCCGTGAGTTTTTGAAGACCTCCGGGCCGGTTTAAAAATAATGGTAAGCACCCGGGGGGGGGGGGGGGGGGGGGGGGGTACTCATTTGTTGCTTGCCATAAGTCATTTGACCATTGACCACGCACCCCTTCCGAGACGGAGCGAGGGGAGGGGGAGGGACGATACATGTTACGTGTCACGGTTCGCCCAGAACACTGCTCGGGGTAGAACTCCCATGATGAGCCGAGCTGGAAGAGTAAACGTGACAAAAAAACAAGAACAAGATTTAGTTTGATCGTGTAGGAGCCTCCAAGAGAGGAAGGTGCGTGTAGGAGCCTCGAAGAAGGCAGAGCGGCGTATTTTATTGGTTCATCAGAGTGACAGAAGAGAGACTACTACTACTTCCACTACTACTACTACTACTACTACTACTACTACTACTACTACTACTACTACTACTACTACTACTACCACTACACTACTACCACTACCACTACTACTACTACTACTACTACTACTACTACTTCCACTACTACTACTACTTCCACTACTACTACTACTACTACTACTACTACTACTACTACTACTACTACTACTACTACTACACTACTACTACTACTACTACCGCTACTACCACCACTACTACTACCGCAGGACCGGTCTGATCGAAAATATAAGGTACTCTTCGAACACCACAACAGGCACAAAAGTACTTTGTATTTCTGATGAGGCTGATATCTAGAAAGATGTTCTATTCAAGTCGGAATGGAGCATGTGTACCTCGTATAATACGACACATTTATCAGAGCGAAAGTAGCCAAAAAATAACACCGTGAACCACTTACCGTCGGTCAGGCTGATATCTAGAAGATGTTCGATTCAAGTCGGAATGAGGCATGCTTTTTTTTTTTGTACCTCGTACAATATGACACATTTGCCAGAGCGAAAATAGCCAAATAAAAATAAATACCCCGAACTACTTAGGGTCCATCTTATCGAGGGCTTTTGGCTCTTTCATTTTTTTTTTCTTCTAATTTAAGTTGCATCTGATTGGCCAAAGAGTGGATCACCAGGCAGGCATCCTCAAGGCAAATTAGAAAAAAACAATTTGAGTGAAAAGTCTTTTGGGACTTTTTCGTGTGTTTTTTTTCAATTTCAATTTCGAATTTGGGAGTTGATCAGCCATGATGTAGCATGTTCATGGTGGGTCAACACCCCCGGTGGAGTACGGGGTGATTGGCCGCTTCGGTGACCACCGTCGAGGCGATAAAACGCGAACCTCAACGACAGGCGACCGGAGCAATAGCCGCGCCCACGGCCACAGACCATATCATAGTACCCCGGCGGTGGCGCCTCGAAAGAAATCATGGCGGCCGCAAGCCCAATTTTTCGGCCTGCTCGATCGGCCTACCATCACGAAAACCGAGCAAACGAGCAAAACAACAGAGGATACGCTCGAGACCTCGATAGCTACACCACCGTTGCTGTTCCGCACGTGGCGCTTGAGGGCTCCCTTCGCCCACCCAAGACACCCTGAGAGTGATAGCTTCCTATTCTGCGCCACCAAAAAGAAAAAAATGCTGGCGGCGGCGCGCACGCGACAACGCAAACCTTCGCTCTCGTCTACGCTCGTCGCTGTTTGTCGGCTGGGCGTTGTGTGACGCGCTGCGTTATTCCAGGTTGTTTCGATTTCCTACTTGTTTGACAATGAATGCGCCGTTTCCCAATAGGATATGAAAACGTTTTTTTTTTTTTTCGAAATCAGATTAAAATCCATTGGAATCGAAATTTTATTTCCAAATAACGAAATTTAGTGTTCACCGTTAAGATGGGCTTTTACCGTACGACGTAACTGTTTTGTTTTTGCTCCTTCGTTTATTTTCTGTGTTCAAACCAGGGTGCAGAAAGAGCGCGGGATGGAGCCGTTCACATACAAAACCCGGAGACAACTGCTCTTGCGTCATTTGCGATTTTATTGCATTCTACTTGGCTTTGCCCCACACAAGAGCGCGCAGGCCCATGCCAAACGAGGATCTAGAACTGGGCGGTCCCAGGCAAAAAACCTACCACGGCGTTTGGGCCTCACCTCGAGTGCGCAGTGCACCTCGCCATTTAACCTGACCCGCTTGTGGCTTCAACGGGGGAATTGGGCATCACCTCGAGCGCGCGGTGCACCTCGCTATTCAACTTGACCCGCCCGTGGCTTCAGCGGGGGTTAAAAAACAGTAGAAAAACAAAAGTGACTGATCTACCAAGCGTCGGTCTCCCCCCGAAGCAGAGCCCGAGCGGCTGAGGCACATAGAGGGGTGTACCCCCGAGGCGGGGCGCATGCTGCGGCGCTGGTAGCTCGCCTAATATTTTCTGGGAGCTCCACGCCTCACCCAACCGATCGTTTTGTTTTGTTTTGTTTTGTTTTTTACAAACGAAAACGATGAACAATTATCATGGCCGAAAGGCACTAGCGAAACAAAATGCGCATGGTGATACCGGGAAGAAGCTAGCAGTAGCTCTTGTCTGCAGTCGCGGACATTTTCAGCGAAAACGAGTGTTGTATATATCAAGTATTTTTCTTCCTGTAGTATACTCCTGTCGCAGCATGCGTCCCGACCTACCGCTGTGTTCTGTCATATAAGGAGCGTTTGTATATTGATGTTCAGTCCAAACAGTCGTCGGGTCGGGTCGGGTCGGGTCGGGTCAGGAGGTTTTCAAAATCGCACGGGTCGGGCTAGGCCACCCTGACCCGACCCGACCCCACGCCACCCGCGAGGGTAGTCCCGACCCGTGAACAGCCCCGGTTTTATAACACCCGCGGTCGCGTCTACTCCAACTTTCCGCTGGCGCTAAACTACCGAGGGAGGCCGTTAGGCCCTACCTTGTGCTGTGCGTTCATATAAAATCGACGAATGATCGATAGGATAGTGGGAGGTTTGAGCTTGTTGGGTCGAACAGCGTCACACGTCGACATGCATATCGCTAAAATTAGCGACAAGCAGATGTTTTGCGTAAAAAATTGGGGGCATATTACGTCATAGATCATACGACGGCCATCGTGGCTGTGTAGATGTAGTACCCATTGCTGACCTCTTCTACAACAGCAAGAAAACAACGTTTGTATTTCGTAGGGCCATTTTTTCGTTCATCGCAAAAATACTACACTAACCCTCTATCCTCGAAGGCACGGTGGAACAACGGCTAGCGGCCAAGGTACGCGAAGCGTCGTCCAAAACAATAACCCCCCCCCCCCCCCCCCCCCCCGCCCTCCACGCCCCCCCCTTCCGTGACTGACCATTGCTGGTGGCAAAATTACGGGAAACGGCTTCCAAACAAGGAAGTCCCCCGGCAAAACCAGAAACGAAAAAAAAAAAAAAACGAGTCGACTTTGTCATCCATTTCGCAGGAAAACGCCGCCTCACAGCGGTTCTCAGTACAATGCAGCTCACACTTCATACGACTCGCCGACCACCTCACGGCGCTTCGCGATTGGTGCAAGCAATGTGCGCCTGGTCGGTGAAAATCCGACGTGCTCCGTCCCGGCCTCGTAGGGATGCGAGGGTCTACGGTCATGCGATGCGAGGGTCTATGGTCATACGACTATGGCCATGCATGACACGAGCACGCCCCCACCCCACCCCACCCCTGCCCTCCCCAGCTCCCTTCTGTCACGTTCCACCTTCCTCCCAACAAGACTTTTTGCCCGTCTTCCATCGCTCGTCTAAGACAGGCAGCGTGCACTCGAAAGTCGGCTTCCCGATTTTTTCGTTCACCAAGTTGTGCTGCTGGCATGTCCACAGCGACAGCGCTAACCGCGACCCCACCCTGAGGAGAGAACAAGCACGCACGCAGGCAAGCACACACGGGAGAAAACCCGCAAGAGGGCACCGAAACCAAAAACAAAAGCGCGAGATAAGCACGCAAACAAAAAGCAAGCACGCGAGAAAAAGCACGCCAACAAACGCCAGCAACGAGAGAAAATAAAAAATACACGCAAAACGAAAATAAAATAAAAAACAAAGACGAGAAAGCACGCAATGAAAAATCCCAAGAGCGCGGGGAAAAGAACGCCAAAACAAAAACCAAGAACGCAAGATAAGCACGGAAAAAAAAACAACAAATAACGTGAATGATGAGCACGCGAAAAAATAAATAAATAACGCGAGTTAGGCACGCCAACAAAAAAGCAAGAAGCACGCGAGACAACCACAAAAACAAAAGCAAGCACGAGAGAAAAAAGACACGTAACAAGCGAACGCGAGAGAAGCGAGAAATAGGCCATCCAAAGAACGGGGGGCGCAAGCAGGGTTGGGACGTCGTCAAGACAACAAGGTTCAGCCCGGATAAGACGTACACATAGAAACTCAACTATATTTCATTGGTCCGGAGTTCACGGCGGAGCGCGCGGCTACAACGTGCTCGGGAGCACACGCGAGAGCTACTGACTGCCGCTGCTCGAGAATTGACACCAACTACGACAGTAGTTAGCAGCCATCTACTCGCTGTTTGGCAATGCAGCAGTCATCTGATATTATACAGGTAGACGTGGAATAATATGTGACGCAGGGGTAAACTAGCAGCAGCTTGTAGCCTCGGGTCAACGCTTTTTCTTCAAACGCCAAGCACGTGCGTGCCTGGCTGGACCGTCAGGTTCAAGTTTTTAGGAAGAACCTCAAGAAATCACGAGGATTTCAGCGTCATAAGACTATTGTTCCTATGACAGGGTCTTCTGTTTTGCGTTTCAGGGTCGCCTATTTTTTCTCGTTTTTTGTGGTGGATGATCTAACGGCTCCCCCCCCCCCGACTCTCTCCATCACGCCTCGTGTTTTTAGTCTTGAGCGACAACAATCAGCAATGGTCTCGGCTCACCAGTGCAACATCCTTTTATTTCTGCATTTACAACTGAATTTGAGTTCACGTAACAGAGACTCGCCTCAGGCGTTTGCCATCTCAAATTATACTTTGCTGGGCATCAGCAGTCAGCTCACCACTTTCTATCTACGCTGACACCCGGTTCCATGTACTTCGTTCTTCTCTCCGACAACGTATTTGGGTTGATGGCGTGTATACGTGGTGCTTGTCCTATCCATTGCGACGGCATGACATTGCATTGTCTACGCCCCTTGCCACATTACAACGTAGTATCTCTGCGCTGTAATCTTGCAGCCACAGAGCTTGTATCTCTCTATCTATGACTGAAGAACCAGCACGGACAATGCATGTGCTGGATGTCGACGGGTAGAAGCAACGGTTTTCATGAAAAGAGCACAAGCACAAACTACCCGCGAATAGGTCGAGAACCCCCATCGCTCAAACCCCGAGCATCACGGCGAATTAGGGGCACGCCACCCCGACCTACGACGGTTTCTGGCGGTGACAGCGACACAAGCCCCGCGGCTGCGTTGAACGTTCATCTGCGGGACCTCAAGTGCGTGAAAGTGCGTGCAATCGTCTTCAGAGAATGTTGCTTCGTCGAAAGCGCGAGTAAAACGTGAGCAAAGGGCGGTATCATACGAGCAGCGGACGATGTGTAGGGTCCTACACCCATAGGAGTTCAACCCAACCGCTGCACTGCTGCTGCTGCTGCTGCTGCTGCTGCTGCGGTTGGGGCTGCTGAAAACCGCATGAGAGACACCGAACGACGATACCGCGTTGAGATCGTGCCGTCATCTACTTGCCGCGTTTCGACGTGGCGACGACAAAACATATATACCTGGCACCAGGGTATGAAGCAAACCACTCGAGTAACCGCTGTGACCACGACAGACGTAGCTCCAGGACGACTACGATACCGCTGTGTACGGTAGGAGCTTTGCCGCGCGTAACCCACGACAGAGCGCGGATCGAGAGGCTCGAATCCCGAGCGACAGCTGTACGAAAAAACACCCCCCACGAGCGGCTGCGGTACTCTGCTGTCGTGGGAGTTCTGCTCCGTGATCCACGACGACCTGCGCATCGCGAGGTCTCAGGACCCCGAGAAAAACCACGACAACAACTCCACGCCACGAGCTACGACGGTAGTACCACGGTGCCGTAGTAGTTGGCAGATCTGCTGGGCGTTTTTTCACGAGAAAAGACTGTGCAACGTACGTCTCCGGACCCTGGAGCACGCTGCGACACCGCCTCCGTCACGAGTGCTGCCCTGCTGCAGTCGAGAGCTCTGCTGGGCGAAGTCAAGGCCGCGCATCTGCAGCAGGAGCTTTGCTGTTTGTTTTGCGAAAAATACTCCCACCGCTGTTCACGACCGTGAGCATCCCGACACCGTTCGTTCTGCGAAGTGCTATATACGACTGTACCAACTGAGATGGGAGGCTTCCGCCAACAAAGGCAACCCCACCAACGCCGTACCGGGGCTAAGGGCGTTCGACGGCAGGAAGCCGGGATACTTTCGAGACTGGCGTAAGAAGCTCGCGGTGGTTCTCGGTGTAACACGCAGAGGCATCGCGAGTCTGCTCAAAGGGGGGGGGGGGGGAGGGAGGGAAAAACAGACCGACGAAGGCAACCGCCGGGCCGGGAATTCCTCCTACGCTTCCTTTGGCACATGGGACGCAGGCCACCTTGGACCAAAAAAATAAGTCTGGAACCGTCAGGGCGAATGAATACCTCCACGTCACCCGATTCTCGCTCACAGAGAGCCCGGTTTCCCTCTGTCTTGGTGCTCAAGCACGAAGACCAAGCCTGAAACCAGTGGAAATGGGCAGGAGGCCGTAGGGGAGGTTGTCGCCAAGCACAACAAGGTCACGCGCGAGGTCGTCCTCGCTTTCTACCTTGGAGCGGCTGGTCAGCTCCAGCATGAAGCTCAGTCAAGACTCTGACGAGGCCCTCATGGAGAAGACTCTCGCGCGCTCGGAGTTCGCGCGAGGATGGGAAAACCCCATATTTGACTTCAGATTCAAGAATACTCGTGTTCCAAGAGTTCTCACTGCAGCAAGCTCAAGGCGTACCGGGACCCCCCACCTTCAACATCGACCAGATGTAAAGCACACGGCGCCACCCGAACCTCGACGGCCTGCCACCAGACGGCGGCACGGACGGGAAGATTGATGGCCGTGGGAGTAGCCATGATAGCGGAAACATCGACCTGCCGCATCATTGGCAAGGAGAGCCTCCACGCTTGGAACAGCTCAAAAAACAACGATAGGCCACTTCGTGGACGACGAGCTAATTCCAGGACTGCATCGCGAGGCGTGTGAGGGGGTACAAGAAGCTGGAAGAGCCGAGGCGCATTGAAACCGCCCGGCAACAAGTTGTCCACGGCTGCAACCGGCACCCAAGACCGGCGGGCCCACTGGATACAAAAATCCAAGCGCAGTCAGTATAGGCCTGGCCCCGTCGCCCGTCTCGTGGTGTGACACCATCAACGCGGAAATTCTGACCGTGGGCTTCACACCCACGCAGTCTGACCCGCGAGTTTACGCGCCAGGGAGCGGCGACACTTTCGTGATCCTGATCCTGCATTTTACCGGTATACGGAAGTTTTATCGAGATCTTGATCGACAGAAAGGGACGAGGACGTGGTGAACCACCTCGAAGAAGCCTCTCACGGATCGCTTCTCAATAGCGGGGATGTGTGAGGTAGGTCTCACCTTGGGTACGAACATCACACACAGCTACGATAAGGGTACCTTCGTCTGTAACGGCCATACCAACCATGAGACCGATCTCGCCAATACCCGTCAATGTGCAGCAAATCCGCGAGGGCTTTTCCGAGTCACTTCGCCACGTCTTCCCCCTTTCCGCGGATCAATAAGCCGTCGACAAAACGGATCAGCATCACGAAGACGTCGCCGGACATGTGCGTGTAAACTTGCGACGAAGGCCCCTTGCCGTAAATCGCGTGTGACGGTCATGCCAAGGTTGAGGCTCACTTCACCCATACCCATCAAGTGCGAAGCGATTTGTTAGGAACTCCTTGAGAGTGTTCTCGTCCTGGTCGTCGGCCAAAATGTCGTCGACAATACCGAGTCAGGATTACAAAATATGTCGCCGCTTCCGTCTGAACAAATCGCAAGGGTCAGACTACGTGGACGTGAAGCTGACGGTCAGGATTTTCGCGCTGATGGGGTCACACCACAGGACGCATGACTGGCCCAGGCCGTACAGACTGCGCTTGAGTTTTGTAGACCACGGGTTCTCCGGTCTTGGAGTCCTTGGTTTTTTGTGTCGGAGCTGTCCAGGCGTACACATCGCGGGGCTTTGGTTTAGGAAGGCCGGGAGGATTTGCACGCGATTGTCGTGTGACACACTGGTGCGCACGACTTCCCGGAGTCGATGCCCGGTTCTTGGAGGTAACCTTGAACAACAAGTCGAGCTATGAACCGGCCATCCGTCTATTGCTCGACGACAAAGCGGGATCTGATGAGCTTGTGGTCATTGGGCACGCTGGTGGTTAGGGACCAACTTGCACACCTGATGTTCCACGAGACTGCACTTCTCCACATCGATGGCGTTCCTCCGTTCCGTGTGCTCCGGCAACTTGATGACGTCAGCGTACGTGCTAGTGTTTTTTTTTTTTCCAACATAAATACCTGATTCTCGTCAGCAGCACACCGGTGCACAAGCTCACACAATTTTTCGACCATTGAAAAAGTTAAGGTTGTCTCAAGTTTCGTGCTATGCTGAAGTCGAGAAAAAAAAAAATTATTCGTCAATTCCGAAACTATCAAGTGGTATCGCGTACTCCACTGCACCAATAGATTCACACCTCAGACAGATCATGATCTATCTGTCTGTGCACAGGTAGATTACCTAGATCCTAGCGTGCCGTTATGAGATGACGTGCAGATCTGTATGGTACTGGTCCAACTCAGGAAAATTGTACTACAGCAGGTCAGAGCAAATTAGACGGCTCCCACGGGGCAACACGAGCTTATTATGCAGATCATACAGATCAGCAGTACATCTGCCCTGAACTGATCTAGATCATGGAAGTGGGAATCGATCCTAATCGCCCGACGCGTGAATTGTGTACTCCCATTCTGCTTCCCATTATCTTTTGCTTACTCTGGCGGATGCTTGTGGATTTCTTTCTCGAAGTCCTTCCGACAGTAAGTGCACGGGTACAGAGCAGCCAGGCTGGCGAAGAGCGCCTTCGCGTGGTCTTGAGTGCCTTTCGAAGGTTTTTCCGGGTAGTGCGCGGCGGTTGTGTGCATCTGGCAGACGCATGGTGTCGACGAAATGGCCCACAGAAGAAAAGCAAAAACAGTGAGGCAGAAAAAAACAACAGCGGCAAGGCGAGAAAACAAAACGCGACACATATTGAGGGGACGAAGAGGAGGGGGGCAGGGGGGGGGGGGGGTGTACTCGATAGGAGAGATGTACTCGATCTCATGCATGGCCGTAGTCGTATGACTATAGACCCTCGCATCCTTACAATGCCGGGACGGATACCGACCAGGCAGACATTGCTTGCACCAAGCGCGAAGCGCCGTGAGGTGTCTGGCGAGCCGCATGAAGGGTGAGCTGCATCCTACTACGAACCGCTTGTGAGGCGGACTTGCATATGGATGACAGCTTCAATGGATTAGTTTAATTTCCGGTGTAGCCACTTCCAGAGACAGCAATGGGAGTACTATGTAACTGTCTCTTGGGTGCCTTACCTTGAACACTACGTGATACGATCAATTCCCTTGCGCAGAGTAAAGGTTTTTTACCTCGCACAAATTATTGATCTAACTCGACGACCAGCTGTGGGCAACCGCTAAAAAAAAAAAAAAAAAAAAAAAAAAACGGTACCCTGGATGTCTAGCTCACGTAGTGAGCGGCATGTTTTACAGTGTCGTTGCCAACCGACGCCAACCCAACCCATATATAAGGGGGGGGGGGCTCATCGTGTAAGCTGCGCATCTACTGTTGTATTACAACGTGCAGATTTTTCACTCGCGACCACTATATCAACCGCTGCTATGATAGCGCGCCCACATTCCGACTAAAACAAAACTATCGGTACGTATCAAGCGCTCCGATTAAAATACCGCACGGACATTCCAACTCGTAACCACTACACCTCACGTATCAAAGAATCCAACTAATACCCGGACTGATACAAAAATACAGGCAGTAACACTGCTTGTTCGGAGAACATCGACTGGCCCAAAGTATGGATGGAGCAGCGCTCTTTCCGATCAGCACCAACTCGCACGTCCCCGGCGACGTGTACCGCATTAACTGCGGGCTACACTGCAACCTCGACCTCCCTCCAAAGTACAGGTCCACGCATGGCCTTTTTACGGGAAAACACGAAACACGCCACCCTTACACGGCCTGCTCCCTCCCGCAGTCGAAGCCAAGTCAACTACGTGCACGCGGGGGGGGGGGGGGGGGGGGGAGGCAAGCGAGCCTAACCCCCCCAAAAAAAAAACGCAGTCCACCGTGCAACAAGGAGAAACCGCGCCCGGCGCTTCAAGGTGCGTCTCGGCAAGGACCTGCTGCTCTTCCTTCGTTAACATGGACGTGAGATAACCAGAAGCAGTCATCATGTGCGACAAAACATCGTTTCCTTGGCTGTACGGATGAACGCCGGGGAGGGTGGCCGACCATGATCACGAGCAGAATAACACAATTTTCCAGAAAATGTCGGAAAGGCGTCAAGAGCCCACGACGATTTCTCGGCGAGCTAGGGCGCATAACCCCCCATGACACGCAACAGAGTGCCAGCGCGACACAGGCCGAGGCCCCTCTTTATTCCCCACAGCTCCGAGAGCCGCCGAGCGCAAGGAACACCGTAGGTTCTCTCGAGGGGGCGCTATTGTCGCCACCCCTTCGTTCTTATTGACGATCTCGACGTCGACCGGACATTAGACAACGCCACAGTTACATATTGTGCAACGCGCCCGGGACATCGGACAGCGGCACAGCAATAGCAATTTTCCTACCGTGGCCGGAAATTGGACAACACTGCAGCTACGTTTTTTTCACCGCGTCCGGCACCGAGAAGGACGCGCAGCCGCCGGCACCACCGACAGCATCATCACCCCCCACCAACATCGAGCAGGAAGATTTCACCGAAGGTCCGACAACATCACCAGCAGCGAGTCGTCTGCCCGCGAGGCAGAATCACCACCGACCCCGCCGCGCTCGCTGGCTCCACGGACAAAATACCACCTCTCCACAAGGTGCACCCCGGCAAGGGAGATGGCACCAACATCAACCACAAACACACACAAAAGCAGCAGCAACAAAAACGACCACCTTTGAAAAAAACAAGCCCAGCACCACCACCACAGCCAACACCAACGGCATCAACAGCAGCACCAACACCAAAACCACTATTACGGGGGTTCATAGTAAATAGGACCAAACACTGTCTGTAAAAATAGGTAAAAATATAGGTTTTTATGTATACCATAGGTCCTATTAACTATGGACCCCCGTAATACCACCACCACCAATAGCAGCACCGCCAAACGGTCTGTCCTCCGAGGCGCACTCACCAATCCCCACGTGGCGGCGCCGAGCTCCCCCTTGTCGAGGGGACACTCCTCATCGCTAGCAGTGGCGGCAGCCGCCATCGCCGCCGCCATCGCCGCCGCCGCCGCCGCCGCCGCCGCCGCCGCACCAGCAGCCGCGCCAGCAGCAGCGGCAGGTACTACGCCCTCTTCCCCCTCTTCCTCGTTCGCGGCAGCGGCGCGACCGGCCGCCTCCCGCTTGGCATCTTCTGCGCGCTTTTTCCGGCCTAGCGCTCTTCCCTTCTTGAGCATGTCCGAGACGTCCTTGCACGCCGGGTTCTGAAACGAAAAAAGGAAACACGCTGGGTGAGGTAGAGCTGTTTTTCTACTGCAGGTTGAGCGGAGGAAGCGCGGCGGCGGCGGTAGCGCGGGAAATAAACAGCACACCTGATAGGTATGATACCAAGACGCCGGCACGTCACGTACAGCAGAGTTTTCACAAGCGCAGAGCGAAACGTGACAGCACACAGGAACAGCGGATGCACAGGAAGTCCATAGGACGGTGCCTGAACGCGAACCTGTGATTTAACAAGTACCAGGTATCCCTTGTTCTTGGTACGTACAGTAGACTGCATACCCGGTATGGAGAGAATGGGGCACAAAAAAGAAAACAGGCTCTGCTCCCGGGCGAAGCCGAGCGTTTTGTTGTAGGCAGATCTACTTACCGGAAAAAAAAAAAACGCCAGAACTTTCGCCGACGATATGAAGCAAGCTCTCTACATGCTGCTAATCAAACTTTAGGCTCTAAAACTTTTCGAGAAAAAAGTCGTGCAATTTCGTCTCCCCGATTTCGGTAGAATCAACGATTTTCCCCCCGTCCTTACCTACGGCATCGCTTTTACGATAGTGCATAGAAAGTAAAGTCTTGTCACCTTAGGCGGCTCAATCTCAAAACGTCTACAAGCTACGTATTGCCAAAAAAGCGCTCTATCTAAGTATGCTCGTTTATAAAGTTAACACAACTGAGGTGAACATGAACTATTAAGTTCAGCGATTTTATCCTGTATACCGTGTAGACGAGTAGAGACGTACTATTGACTGCTGGTTGATCATGTGTTTTCTTTAGACCGATGCACATCGCCTCGGCTGAGGCGATACATGCGAAAGCGCTGCGGGCCATGGTGGGCGCTTCGGGTGCTTCTCACATACCGAAGCAAGCCATGACCACGTCACCATCGCAAAAGGGGAGACAGCGGCATTGCTTGCCTCTACGAACTGCTACTGCTGTGATACAGGAACATACAGGACTGACTCTCTGTGAAAGCCCAAGCCTCTACGAACTGCTACTGCCGCGATACAGCAACATACAGGATACCCTATTCATATGAAAATCCTACTGCTGTACGCAGTAAGAAACAGGAATGTCGCTTCATGCTGGATTTTCTTTTTGCATCTGGGAAATAACGCACTTTACACTAAACTATATACGACGGCCGCGGAATTTCTTATTTTCTTGTAAATCTCAGCTTCCCTGTTTTTCAAGTGCTCGTTTGATCAGTTGCTTACACCATTATGGACGGAAAGCGTATAAGAACCGTTGAGGTATATAAATACGTATACCAAACGGTCTCTACATTTCCGTCTAGAGTGTAGCGAACGTCGAGGTATCTCGTGCGTATTGTTTGTTGCTGTCGTACGATATACATATGAGCGGCAGTCGCCTTTCATGGCATACTTAGTAGGTAGTAGGCAGCGAAACTCGTTGCGTTCAAACCTGTGACAACTTGTAGGCAATTCTAAAACCCACACACCCCGTAGACCGCGCGATCGAACTATCACTACCATCGCGCTACCAACAGCATCATACCAAGCTTGCAACATGATGAGTTAGTTTTGAGTGATTTTTTCGGTCCCACAGCTTGGGTTTCTATTTTTATTTTCTTCACAAGAGTAGTGAGCACGTACGATGGTATTGGTGGGACACTTGGAGTGGTGATTCAGGGAGCACCGCACCCGGAGCAAACAACCCAAATCAAGAAACCAACACGGATCAGGACCGAAAAAAAAGGAAGAGGACGCGTAGGTACAAGCGTACCTCTCGTACTGCATATATTGGTACCAAATCGACTTTTTCGCACATCGACCACGGTTTCTCTCAAGACCAGGGGTCTTTTTCTCGCGCCCTCGGGCCGCGGGGCAAGCAGGGGGCCCGCGTGTACACCACGGTGCAAGTATGGGTCCCGGCCGGGTCCCGTGGCGCGTGCTCTGGGCGTTCAAAGTAGCGAAATATGGCAAGCAATCCCAGGGAGGCGTTCCGCCCAGCTACGTGGAGCCAAGCACGACGATGGAAACCACACAATTCGATAACTTCGGAGTTTTTTTTTTCGTTTTTTATTCCTTTTGTGACGACCGCAGACGGTGCTTCTCTGCATGTGTGCGTTGTGTATGCCATCAATCCTGTCGTCCTACGATATCAAAATACCGACAGTCTCAAGAGCGGTGCAATTGCGGGGGGGGCGAGACGATATTGACCCTGTCGGGACTACGTACAGAGGGAAAAAAAAATTGACGATTACAGCAACGACCACTGCTTGACTGGGGGGGGCGGATGATACAAATTGGTGTCCCAAGCGATAATGCAAGGAGTCGCACGGCACCGGCGCAACGTTGATCCTTCCCGTACTGCCGTGAGCGCTCACGAAAATCACCAAGCATTGTTGCGATCGCTGTCCCGAGGTCCCAAACACGGTTTTAGCACTGCAGTCCCGTTTTTGAGACAAACCCCTCAAATTCTAAGTACAGAAGTTTGTCCCCCAAGCGGGACTGCCGTCTGCCCTACAAGAGAACTAGAGTGTTAGTTCGAGGACGGATCACGGCATGTAACATGATGTTGCTGTACCAGAGCTGGACGAGATCGAGCAGAAACATAACGTTGAGGCGTGTGCACGTTCGTGGGTTTCCAGTTAACACTGGGGGTGCCGCGTTACCGTGATTGCTCCTCCAGTGCTAACACCCATGTTGGTACGCTGCCACGTCCCTGTGTTAGGCCCCATTAACGTGGATAAGTGTTATCCGAGCGTTGCGTTATCCGAGGTGTGAAAGGGTTACACCACACTTCCTCGGACTTACAAAGCAACGCGGATACAGGACTCGTACAACGACAGCAGCGGTACAAACAGCAGCAGCAGCAGTCCAACAACAGTGGTACGACAACAGCACCCGCGCGTCACCCTCTGGCCTTTGTGACAGCGAAGGTGCTCTTCGTGTTGGTGTGTGTGCGGTGTTCCACCACCAGGAGACGATGCAAAATCGTGACTACACTTTCGCGCCCGACTAAATCAACCGCCCATTGCCTATATCTGAGGCAAGGACATTTCGGCTAGTTTTAAACTGCGCTTGGGTGATAGCGGGAAGGTCTCGAACGCTTCCTTAACCACCCGGACTTTGCCACAATACCTGACTCGGGACAAAGGTGGCAAACCAGTCAGCGTTTTCTCTTAACAAGACCACAAACTACGATCAACTCGCTCAGGGGTACTCCGATCGCATCGACGAAGACACTCGGTACGAGAGACTCGGTACTTACTGCTACCGCGTTTCCTCTTCGCGCTAACCTTGCCGCGTGTGTCCCTACTGCTGCAAGCGCTACATGCAGCAGCTCGGCCACATCAGTTGTCGTCCCCGTCAGTGCTGTCAGCCTGGCTCCTGCGGTCATCGTCGTCGTCTGTTCTTTTCACCAATAGTATTTAGGCTCCCGGGGGGGGGGGGCGTTCACAGAGGATATTACGGTACCTCCCGAAGGGAACCTTACAGGTACTACGATAGGTAGGGGTTCGACGGATCGGTACGGGTTCGACTGATCAAAGGCCTCAAGCTCATGTATGCATGTTCTTTTGTACCTGGTATGCTGTACCGGTCACCTGGTATCAGTTACTCGCACAGATGCGTAGCAGCGTTGGAATTAGCATCAAACGAGTCCGTACCATGTCTCGAGCAAATCATCTCGATAGCATCACCGATCTCCGGAATGGTTCGTACGGTACCGCCGCTGTGTCACGACCAGGTCATGCATAGGCTCAACAGCAAACGAATCACAGGCGACATGTCGCCCCTCTCTGCTGGGAGGTGTTGCTTAGGCCGTATGCAACGGAAATAGACGCACCTACAGCAGTATGTCTATGATACATGATAAACCTTCTGCATACGAGGTCACCGCCGAAGCCATAAATAGAGAACGCAGCACGCTACACACTGTACACCAAGCAGCAAGCCTCTTTCTTCTCAAAATGTGGCAAATAGTCGGTGAATATCACAGCAGCATTTCAGTACTATTAATACTGCAGTTCAGTACTAAAGATGACCGAAGAGAACGCGCTTGCTTCTGGAAGAAAAGCATGATATGAGGCAAATGAGCGCCTTCACGAGCGATATGCGCAGTTTGCCGGGCATCTAGGGGAACAAAAATGTAATCGCATGGGACGTTATTACTCCACCTCGCAGTCGTCGGGGTCCTTGGGTCGCCTCCTTGATGCCATCTCTCCGTTGGGATCTTTGCTCTGACAGCTAGAAATGTACTGCTGCTGTGTGATTCAACACACAAGAAAAAAGCATGGAGTTCATAACTCTTTAGTTGGCCTGCAAAAGTCACTGTGAATAAAGTCACTCCTCTGGGAAAGTTGCTGGGAACTGGGAACAGGGAGCTCAAATCCACAGCAGTAGATGCACTAGAGGATCACAGAACAGGCGCGCAACCCGTAGCGTGCTGACGCGGCTAGGGGGCGCCATGATCATCCAGGCAACGACTACGACTACAAAGTCGGCATTTACCCCTCCACTACGGTCCTGTCGGCGTCCGTCATCAATGCGACGAGCTGTGTACGCCGCTTCTGAAGGCGGCGCAAGTTTTTGCTGGGTCACGGCAGGGCGGCGGGGCAGGGACTCTTGCCTCTCGGCGGCGAGCGGTGGTGGCTCTGGGCGGCCCGCTTTGTTGGGGACGGAGACGAGAATCCTAGGAAGAGTGCGCGCTCTCGAGGTGGAACGTGCCCAACAGGCGCCTGGGGGAAGTTTCAGAAGAAGCAGCAACCCAACTTCCTCGATTGCAGAAGATCATGATCCCAGGAGCAACGGCAACCACAGCAGTAGTAGCAGCAGCAGCAGCAGCAACAACAACAGCGGCAGCAGCAGTGGTGGTGGTGGTGGTGGTGGTGGTCCCATCTCTGGCAGCCGACGTAGAAGGATAAGCGTCAATGCCGGCAAGCGTACCGACACTATCGCCAAACAGAAGGACTACGTGCGGCGCGTCAAGGCCGCGGGCCAGCGAGGCGCTTGGCGAGAGGTACCCGTGATCCTCTCTGAGATGCGCAAAGACGGCGTCTCCCTCAACGTCTTCGTCTACAACGCCGCCATCTCCGCCCTGGCCCGGTGCCACCGACCCGTGGAAGCCGAGGCCCTGCTCTCCGTCATGCTCGACCGCGACGACGTAGCGCCTGACAAAATCTCCTACAATTCCGCGATCAACGCGCACGCGCGCTGCGGCGACCTAGACTCGGCTCGGCGCCTGCTGGGCCGCATGCGGGAGCTGGGGCCGGCCCTCGGCATGCGCCCGGACGTGATAACCTTCAACTCCGTGGCGGACGCCGCGGCGAAGCGGGGCGACCCCGTCGCCGCGGCCGAGGTCCTCGCGATCATGGCGGAGGAAGGGCTGAGGCCCGACGTGATCACGTACAACGCGTGCCTGGCGGCCTGCAAGGCGAAAGGTGACCTTCGGAGGGCGGTCGTCCTGCTCGACCTCATGCGCGAGGACGGGGTTGACCCGGACCAGCGGAGCTACTCGGCCGTCATCGCAACCGCTGGCAGGTGCTCTATGTAGTCGTATGATATGTATAAATATATAAATTCACAGCAGTACATCGAGGGTGTGCTGCGCAGGGTAAAGGTACTGCTGTATACGCACCAGGTACCTTTTAGCGACCGCAGTCCCGATTTGCGGACAAATCACTTAGAATTTGACTGGTTTGTCCCCACAACAGGACTGTAGTCCTAAAAGGGTCAACCCCCCGTGGGACCCACCCCGAGATAGCGACCAAAACAATGATTCGTTCTTCAGCGTTATCTACCGGGCAGCGTTAGGGCCCAGGATGCGGTACGTATGTACTGGTAGGATCATGTTGCACCCGCGCCGTACGACTCCTGGAATGGTGACTCGGATACCATGTTGTAGAATATCGTCTACCAGTCACGCAGTGGGGTGTGCGGCTGTAATCGTCAATTTTGGTTGTACTTTTTCCCCTCTACCAGGTATACGTAGTTCCAAGAGGGTGAGGGCTATTATGTTATTATAACCCATTTAGGACTGCAGTCCCGCTTTGGAGACAAACTACTTGGAATTTGAGTGATTTGTCCCCGAAACGGCACTGCACTCCTAAAAGGATATTACGGGTATCCGGCAGGGTGCATGCATACCCTTAAGGATGTGTTTTTTGGTAGGGTACCCGCCGGGGACATCTACCCGGGTATTTACCCGGGTATATGTTACGAACCTCCGGGCATGTACTTGTTTCTGCCTCTGCCGGGTGTGCAGGGAAAGCTTTTCCTACAGCGGTCTGGCTACAGCTGTCTGGCTGGGAAGGTTTTGAGTTGTGACTCGTGGGGTTTATTAAGGCCGTGAGTTTTATCGTACCCGTGTGGCTCATGTTTGCGCAAAAGTTGAGGCCGTGCGTTTTTTACAGTATACTCTGTACCCATGTGATTGTGTTTTTGCTCAAGCAAGTGATTGTGAGTCGGAGGACGCATGTGCAACACGGGAGAAGAAGGCTACCACTCCGCCTCTGGGCTGGTGGCGATGCATCGCAGGGACGTGCTGTATCGCATGTTGTGGGTCTTATTCGGCAGCTGTCGCCGTATTGCTGTTGCCTATTAATAGTTGTTCGCCGTACTTATCCGTACCGCCAAGGCAAGCACCATCAAAAGGATTTTTCAAAGTCTGTACGATGTTTGATGCAAGCGGGGTTTGTGTTTTCCCCCCAAGGGTGCCTTTAAAAGGACCACCGCCTGCCTGTCTGTCTGTCGGCCGATCTGCGTTGTCTCTTTGTTTTTCTGTTTGTCTGTTTGTGTGTCTGCCTGTCATGTCTGTTTGTCTGTCTGTCTGTCTGTCTGCCTGTCCTTCCTCAAATTTCGTACACCTCTCGTTCGCGGTGACTCCCTCGCGTTTCGTTATCTCTCCTCCACCGACCGCTAGATTTCACTGATGGTCGAGATCGCGTTCGTTGACACCGCATACATGCCTGACACAGCGGTAGTTGTCACGAGAGTGTGAGTCCCCCTCAGTTGGTCGGTGGCGGACCAACCCTAACCCTCCCTTCCGAGGTGCTTTAAAGTCACCATGCCGGTGCCCCAGAACAGCCGAGCAGAGCGGAAAACGCTCTTCAAACGTTGTGCTATCGTCTCTTGCCATCGCCGAGTTTGGAGTTTGAGCGTCAGCACCCCATTCCCGACGCCAGCTTCGCGGCCGTCCTCACTGACACCCCGCGCATCTACTGTACTCACCGCGGAGAAGAGCGTGGAAGGGGGTATAAGCTATCGCCAGGACCCCGCGCTGGAGGATTTTTGGTAGCTGCACGTAGTCAAATTGTGTGCGTTGATTTAAAAAAAATGGAGAGTCGTACATGTTAAATCTCGGGTCGGTGGTCGGTCTTATAAACTCGGTCGCATGTAGAACCCGGCTTACAGCCAGCTCGGAAGGGGTGCCCTTTTTTTTTTTTTGACGCGGTGAAAACGAGAAACTCGCGTTCGCTCGTATATAGTTTTTTAACGTTTTTTTTTTATTTTCGGCTCCGGTTTCGCTTCTTTGCTGCTACGCTGCTCCGCGGCTCCGTGGCAGGCGAGGCGAATGGGATCAGGTGCCGGGTTTCCTAGACAGCATGAGGCGGGAGGGCATCAAGCCTGACAAGGTCACCCTCAACACGGCCATCGCGGCGGTCGGAGCCGGCGGGAAGTGGGAGACGGCGATGTCCATTATGGCGGAGATGAAGGCGGCGGGACTGTCGCCCGATGCGGTACGTTACGTAAGCGGCGCCATCCTCCGGCGGCAAAAACGCTGGATCGTCGAGCCCAGCCGGATGCGCTCACAGACTATTGAGTATTGCTGGATATCGCGTGTAAAATTCTGACACGTTAAAATATCAGAATATATCTAACGTTCGATATATCGAAATGAATCGAACGCGCTTTGCCCTCCGTATCCTGACATTCCCGTATCTTTTGTGAGGTGATGCTGAACGTTTTTTTTTTTCTTTCACGCACAGGGTACCGGCTATCAAAGTCGTAAAATATCGAGTATTGGCTTATCGGTTCTCATCATATCGAAGTCAATTCTCGCCCAATATCTATCACTGCATCCGGAAGTTTTGACACCTGTGTTGGAGAGCTTTGTACGGCGCGTGGCATTTTCCTTCCTGTTTTTTATTTTGAACGAAACGCTCGTTTATCGCCCTCGTTGTGGCCGCTCCTTTCCCCCTGATATCCTCCACAGGGAGGAGAGAAGGGGGGGCAGTGTGGGAAGGTATTCTAGTGGTGCGTAGATTTTTGTAGTTCATGTTTTGTTTCATCTCCGCGGCTTGAAGTTGACTTTCGCTTTCGAGGGGTGGGAGGTGCGGGGGCGGAAGGGGGGGGTGGGGGAGTGGGAGGTGTGGGCGATGCGCCAAAATAGTGACATATGTACACTTGCGCCCGCAGAGCGCCCTGGGTCGCGGCCGGGGATCGGCGTGCGTCGGAATCGGGTGATGTTTACTGCTTGGCCCAGATCCGTCATAATAGTTGATAGTACACACAAACTCCTCACGACATTTTCATTCCAAGAATATTCCCCGGGTGGTTGGAGTTCAAGTTCCGAGAATTTTCCCGGGCGATCAGGTTTTGGGTTTATCAGGGTTTCGTATGTAGGGTTCGTGTCCGAAATCAAGAGTAGTTCAACCATACTGTCGAAGCTGGGCCAAAGTCTATACAGCAGCCCTCTCGGAGATCAAGCGCGCATGCGTGCCTCACGCCAGCCACTAGACCGACCGACCGACCGACCGACCGCCGCCGCCGGGCACGCTGTTTTTTTTTTTGTGTGTGTTTGGCAGATCAGCTACACGGGGGTTCTGAGCGCGTGCAGCCGCGCCGGGAAGTGGCAGGCGTCGCTACGGCTGCTGGCGGAGATGCAGGAGGCCGGGGTGCCTCCCAACGCGTTCAGCTACTCTGCCGCAAGTGAGAACGATGTTTGACGATGGCAACGACGCGGGGTTTTTTTTTGGGCTGGCCGGCGTTGATGAGTTATCTCGTGTTCTCGGTGTCGGCATATTTTTGTGACGGTTCGAGGGGGTATGGAGAGACCACAGGCGCCTCTCGAGCATGAAACAGGCACCCCCCGAGCATGAAATGAAATTGGTCATAATATGCGTGAAACAATTATATTTTTTTCCGAATTCGGGGGAGACGGTTCCGATCCCGTATCTGGGGAGAATTAAAATAATTTCGGGCCGTGCTATCTCTACGTTGTGCGAAATAGGTCCTATAGACGTGAAACAATTACATATTTTCCGAATTCGGGGAGACGAACTGGAGAGGTTGAGACTATCTCTACGTTCTGCGAAATAGGTCATATAGACGTGAAACAATTATTTGTTTTCCGAATTCGGGGAGACGAAATGGAGAGACGGCGGGCATCTCTCCATGCATGAAACAGGCACCCCCCCCGAGCATGGTATGTACATGCCTGTTGCCTTTACTTACCCCGCCGCCCGGGTCGTTACTTGAGTATCTCGACACCGAGCGCACGAGAGCCATCAACCAACGATCCCCCTCCTGTTGGGCGAACGGGACAACAAAGCATCGCCTACGATATCACGGCGATTCGAGGCCAAAACGGCCGACGTGCTTGTTTTTCTTTCGGCGATTCTATTGCTCGTACGGCATTGGCTCTGTTGCCTCTTTAGAACCGGACCAGTAGGCCGTGGCTGGCTCGTGTAGCCCAGCAATAGCCGGTTTATGTCGTCGAATTGCGCCTCTGAAATCCCTCGAAGGATGATAGTGTCACATTCGTCGTTTGTGTGTGCGTGCGCGCGAGAGAGTGAGTGAGTGAGTGAGTGAGTGAGTGCGTGTGATGCTCTCTTTTTCTGTGTCTCTCTGCGTCTCTCTCTGTGTATCTCACTACACACTGACCGGCACAAACCCAAAAAGTACCATTATACAACTCAATGTTCTTCATCAATACTAAACCCCCCCCCCCCCCCCCCCCCCTCCTCCCCGCTCCGCCTCGAAAGAGATGCGTGGTCAATGGTCACAAGACTAAGGCAAACAACAAATGAGTACCCCCCCCCCCCCCCCCCCATTATGTATGGGTTGGGTTGGCGTCGGTTGGTAACGACACTGAGCTAGACATCCAGGGTACCCTTTCTTTTTTTTTTTTCTTTTTTTTTTTGGCGGTCGCCCACAGCTGGTCATCGAGTTAGATCATTTGTGCGAAGTAAAGAACCTTTACTCTGCACAAGGGAATTGATCGTATCACGTAGTGTTCAAGGTAAGGCACACGAGAGGCAGTTACATAGTACTCCCATTGCTGTCTCTGGAAGTGGCCACACCGGAAATTAAACTAATTCATTGAAGCTGTCATCCGTATGCAGGTCCGCCTCTCAAGCGGTTCTTAGTAGGATGCAGCTCACCCTTCGTGCGACTCGCCGGACACCTCACAGCGCTTCGCGCGTGGTGCAAGCAATGTCTGCCTGGTCGGTGAAAACCCGACATGCTCCGTCCCGGCATCGTAGGGATGCGAGGGTCTATGGTCATACAACTACGGCCATGCATGAGATCGAGTACATCTCTCCTATCGAGTACACGCCCCCCTCCTCCCCCCTCCCCCTTGCGCTCTCCCCACCTCCGACCATCATCGCGCAACGCGCTCACGCAAAAACCCGCGGTCGCACACCCCGTCCCGCGTTGTCACAGTGAACGCCTGCGGAAAGGCCGGGCGGCGAGATGAAGCCCTAGCCCTTCTCTCCGAAATGCGCCGCGCTAACGTCCCGCCGGACACCGTCGCCTACAATGCCGCCATCGACGCCTGCTCCGTCGCCGGAGACTGGTCGACGGCCCTTCGGCTTCTGCAAGAGATGAAGGGAGGACGGGCAGAGGAGTTATCGCGAGAGATGGAGGGGGGGGAGGGGGAGGGGGAAGGGGTTCGTTTCGGGATATGAAGAGGGGGCGACCGCGAGAGGGTGAGTTGTTGTCGCCATCCCGTTCTTCGTCCGCTCCCGCCCCGCCCCGGCCCCCGCCCCCGCCCCCGCCCCCGCCACCCGATGTGGTCAGCTACGGCGGAGCGATCACCGCATGCGCACGGGCGGGTCGTGTAGATGAAGCCCTCGAGCTGGTGGCCGAGTTGAGGGCTAATGAGGCAGCGGCCGCAGCGGCGGCCGTCCGTGGGAAGGGGGCGCGGGGACGGGGGGCAGGAGGAACGGGGGGCAGGGGGGGGGGGGGGGGGGGGCAAGGAGGGCAAGGGGGGGGGTTGGGGTTGCCTCTACCGAACTTGGTTACGTACTCCGCCGGGCTGTTCGCCTGCCTTAAAGCCGGGGAGGTGCCGAGAGGAGCGGAGCTTCTGGATGAGATGATCGCGGCCGGGGTTCAGCCGAACAGCATTCACTGCGACACGATGGTTGCCGCGTGAGTTTTTTTTTTCGGCGTGTTGATGGGGGCAGGCAGGCAGGGCAGGCAGGCATCGGAAGCGCGGTTGCTGAAGAGAAATGCCGTCAGGGCGCACATGTTCAATTACTTTCGTCACGAGGATTTTCCTGTTGAGTTGCTTACCGTGTACACACCACCCCCTGGGAGAATGTTTTCGACCCGATTTTTTCCGACACATGCCTCAAGGTGGACACGCGCAACGAAAATGGTGACTTTGGACAAATCTCGTCGAGAACATTGACTTGCACTGCGCCATGTTATGCGCGCCTCCTCCCCTCCCCCCGCGGAAAAAAACAGCGTCTGCAACCCCCGCCCTTTGCTTTCCACCACCATCGTGCAGCTGGGCGGCAGAGGGAGAACCAGAACGAGCCCTGACCCTCATGAAGCGGCTGCAGTCCCACGGATTCGAACCCACGCTAGGAACGTACGAGACTCTTGTTTGGGATTCGCGCAGGTGAGTAGGCCGGATCGCCTCGGGGCCAGCATCGGGAGAGCGGTGGGAGGTTGAGAGGTACGGGGGTGGGGGAGTAAGAGGGCAAGTCATGTTTGTTATTTTTTTTCGTAACAGATGATATGATCATCGTATCGCAGCACGCATGCGTCGAGCATATAACACAGGCGTAACACATCTGCACAGAAAAGATCGCCCGGCAGTCAGTCGCCCGGTTACACAAGCCAATAAACTGCAACCCCCCCCAATTCCATGGGGAAAGAATGTCATTTTTGTGCTTGTCGAGAAGTATCTCGGCCATTCGCCATTCGCGCTCCGCCCCTCCTTTCCGTCGCCCACCAAGTTTTTTTTTGTTTTCTTAATGAGAATTATCTCGGCCAATCACCATTCGCGCTGGGTGGCCGCTGCGGTGCAGGTGGCTGACTGGGAAGCCGCCGTTCGGTTCCTGGCGTACGTCCTGGGCCTGGGAGTGCAGCCGAGCGCTCGCTCGTGGGACGCTGCCATCGCTGCTGTGAGTTTTTTTGTTCGCGAGGTTTCCCAGAGAGCTCAATGGTGTCATGGTGGTTGGGTTGCCCTTGTGTTTGTTGTGCAAGATTGTTGGCTTTGGGCAGGGTTTTGTGTTCGTCTGGGAAAGTGTGGTGTCGAAGAGTTAAGGTGATGTATATAACTACTGCGATTCGTGCGTGTGGTACTTGCCGACTTGGCACCGTGTGGTGCTCGGACGGTTTGATGCAAAAACTAAAACTTGTAGCTACTGCGGTGTGTCTTGAGGTTGAGCGGTTGCCGAATGCAGGTCGACGTTTGTTTGGGCTCGCCGTGTTGTTTGTATTTGCTACCTGGTGAATATTTACGAATTCTTCCCCCCCCCCCCCCCCCCCCCCCCCCCCCCCCCCCCCCGCCCTGGCTGTTTCCCCCCAAAGTGCTCGCAAGCGGGTCACTGGGAGCGTGCCCTTGCTCTTCTCGCTGACATGCGGAGGCAGGGGGTTCGCCCCAGCCGAGTCACCTACACCGCCGCTGTCGCTGGGCTGAACCGCCCCCGCTACTCGGAGTGGGGGCCCAAGCTGGAGAAGCTCGCCCGACTGCTTCACGACAGGCGGGAAGACGGAGAGCAAGAATCGGAAGGGGGGGAGCGGGGCGACGGTCCTTCGCCAGAAGACTTTGATTGCTCCATCGAGGCGCTCGGGGACGCCGGGGACGCGGGTGGCGCCGCCTGCCTGCTGAGAGTGATGCGGCAGGAGGGTTTCCACGCGTCGCCGAGGGCGTATCGGTCGGTGATATATGCCTGCGCCAGGGTGGGACACCTCAGCGAGGCTATGGCGCTGGCGAAGGAGATGCAGAGCTCCAGCAGCGCTGCTTTTTTGGGTACGGCGAAGCAGGGGGGACTTTCTTCGTCTCGTTCTGTTATGACCGGGGGCGGGAGTAGCAGCAGCGGCGTTCTTCTCAAGGGGAACGGGATCCGGGACGACGACGATAGCGGCAGAATCACCCGGCGAATGATGGCGGAGGCGGCGAGAATAGGAGAAGAGACCAGGAAAGGGCAAGGGTCAGGGCAAGAGAGAGGGGTAGAGCAAGGGGTGAGGGTGGAGGAGGGACAGCGGGAGAAGGAAGGGGAGGCGGGCGAGGAAGGGGGCGATCAGTTGGCGCGTCGCCTCCGGGTCCCGATCCCGAGGGGAACGATTGCCGGAGACGACCCGGACAACGAGTCGGAGTTCGACATCACGGTGGTGTACAACTGCATCATCTCGAACTTCGCCCGGGCGGCAACCCAGCTCAGCGCCAGCAGCAGCAGCAGCAGCAGCAGCAGCAGCAGCAGCAACGGTAACGACAAAAGCAATGGTGGCTACGTGGACATTTGTGAGCACCGAACCGTTAGAACCTCGAGGGCCACGGAGGAGAAGAGAGGCGCTGTTGGTACTCGAGACCGTGGGGTGGCGGTGGTGGGGGCGGAGGCAGGGGCGGCGAGGGAGGCGGGGGCGGCGTCGGCAGCGGTGGTAGCGGACAGGAATGGTGGAGGGGGGGGTAGTAGGGGGGGGTGGAGGGGACGGACGGGATGTTGGAGGGGATGGTGACGGACTCGTCGCTCTTTTGCTTGGCGTGACGGAGCGAGCGGAAGGATCGCTGGCGGACGAGGGGGCGAACGGCGGGGTGGAGGTCGCCGCGGAGGAAGATGCGCCGCCGTCTGTTCACCGCTAGCTGTGTTCTGCGTTAGGTGGATACCCCGGTGCGGCGTGGTTTGGTGTGGTGTGATGCGGTTTGGTGCGGTATACCACGGTGCGGTGCGGTGCGGGGCTTCTGCTTGCAGCCGCCGCGGCTGCCCCCCCCTCTTGTACACGACCCCGCGAATGAAAAGGAGCACAGGAAATATTAAATACTTCGGTGCATTTTGTATTTACTTTTGAACGAAATTTTTTGCGCCCGACAGATTTAGTATGCAACAAAAAAAAAAGTACACGGCAGCGGAGGGGCCGGGGGGGGGGGGGGGGGCGTACTCATTTGTTGCTTGCCTTAGTCATTTGACCATTGACCACGCATCCCTTTCGAGACGGAGCAGGGGGGGGGGGGGGGGGGGGGGGGGGGGGGGGGGGGGTATTTTCTCTTCGGCCAGTTTTTGATGGCAGCTATTGATACTATTTTGCAAGGTGTCTCGAATCGAAGTAGTTTCAACTGGACTGTCCATCTGCCTTTTCTTGATGGTGGATTTTCGTTTTGAACGCGGCGGCCGGGGCCAGGGTAGCCACGGCACCAGTATCGGGCGGGTCAAACGTTGCGAGCATCCCGCTTGCCCTGTTGCGTCAGCTACTGAGCTACTGTGTGGGGCATCGTTGGCCACCTCGTGCTTAGACGACGCCTCGTGTGCGATTTTGTTTTCCCTGTGTGGATTGTTTTATTCGTCCCCTCCGAAGTCTCTGGAGCCTGTCTTGGAATCTCTGGAGCCTGTACTCTTGTGGGCACTATCAATGGGCTGTGGCGATGCTGATATGAGAACAACAGCAATTTGAACAACGAGCTTTTGATACACGGGAATAGCTGTTACTGTAGACTCGCAATATATATTGTATATGTTGATGAAGTCTAACCCGGCAGTGTATGTATATCGTAGGTTGGTTTGACTCCTGCTCCGCTCGAGCTTTCCTTGAACAGCGTCCGGAACGCCGCACCGCATCCTTTTTGCCGAAGGTGTTTGTATATTTGTTTTCACAAAACGCCCCGGTAGTCTAATGACTAGCCTGGAATGCTACTACAGTTGTAGCATTGGTACCCAGAGAGTTCGAATCCCTACCGTGGTGAGATTTTTACTTTTTTTTGTTGGCAAAGTGAAGGAACCAAAATAATTGTTGAGCGTGCCTTCGTAGCGTCGGTAGGCCCAATTCGACGCGACTCGACGATACGGGAAGAAAGAGCTGCGGTCTCCTCGCGATAAAAAATCAAGGCATGCTTCGTAGTGGAGAGGGGGGACACGAGCCTACTGTAGTGCTACGGTATGTGACCCCGGATCTGCGTTACGACTGCATAGGATGGAGAGAGATAAGGAGGACGAGGATGATAAATGGGATGGATGGAATTGAAAATAAATATACCAGGTATATATATGCTCTTGTCTTCAGGATTGTATATCCGAAAGTATACCCACAGCTGTGCAACCTGCGTGGGTGGTTTTTTTGGGTACGTGCGAATTTATATGTCCTTTTTCTGTATTTCAACGTCGTAAAAGTATCAGATCGCTCGTCGTAGTGTCAGAAGAGGTGTCGCGGAAAACACGCATCCGTTAGAGCAAGGCTCGATGTCTTCGATCACTATATTCCCCCAAGCCTGTTCTTGCTGATACATGAAGCTCATTAGTACCTGGCGGGGGTGCTCGAGCCACCCCGTGATGAACGGAACATGGAGAGCTGTTTACCTATACCCCCTTTTTGTCGGACACATCGCCGATCCCCACTGCATGATCTTTTAAAGTTTTAAGTAGATCTTCAACAGGGCAGATAGATGGATGCCTGATCTGTACTCTGGTACGATCTGTATGATATAGCTCATGTTGCCGCGTGGGAGCCGTAGAACCTGCACGAACTACTCGTGGGACACCGTTATTATTTCTTGGGTTGGATCTATCTGGACTACAGTATGGGCCCGCCAACGAGAAACACCTCATCTGGGCAAAAGCCTGAGATTCTTAAATTGGGGCGCCATTTTCAAACAACCTTGAGCATAGGCTGTTTTATAGGATTTAGAGTAGAGTTCACCACTGCGCCGTTTTTCTTAGCCCAATTTTCTTAGCGTTCTCCAAAAAGTGAGCTTTATGTTCTTACTGGGCACTTTCTCATTGGCGGGCCTATACTGTACTGCGTACGTACGCATACAGATAGATCCTGGGCAACATCTCATGCCGGCAGGCTATAGTTAGACCTACAGCAAGCAGTAGATGGTCTACACCGTGGACTGTAAATGTGTAGAGGTCGAGTCACATCGCTCCGATCGATCTATCTCAGCGCTGTGAGCGGCCAGCAGTGCGTTGTTATTTTACCTACTGTACTGAAATGTCCCGGTACCTACCACCGTTCTCTGGCTGCGAGGAGGCGGGGGTGCCTTGATCGAATTGAAATATATATTTTGACGATCTAATTATGTTTTGAGCCTACTTTTGTGCACATCATAAATGATGGAAGAAATGTGTAAAAAAGGTGCGGGGATAGAGAGGCTCGAACTCTCGACCTTCTGCTTATGAGACAAACGCTCTAGCCGACTGAGCTATATCCCCCCCGCACGCTGGACGACGAGAGCCAATATATCATGTATGTATAGTCAAAAATGTGGTTTAAAAAATATACCAGGGTGCAATACAAGGGAGGCTGACGCCGCCTCAGCTCCGCGCGTGCCCGAAAAGGTCACAGAATCCAATGTAGTAGGGAAATCGACGACAGAACAGCAGCAGTAGTAGTGGTACATTCAGCAATACACGTCTACGAATGAAAAATACTACTAAAAATACGTTTCGTTGTTAGTTTTGCCATTTTATGCAAAGCCTTTTACAGTTTAATTTACTATTTAATTAAGTAAACTTAGGGAACACGGTAAAAAAATAAACAAGGTCACCCCCCCCCCGCCCCCCCTACTACGAGTAGGGACGAATTTCGGAAACGTTTATTTTCTCCCAAACATGGGCCAGGGTTGATTGTGGACCGAAAAGGAAAAAAAGGGTCGTCTTTTATTTTTCTCCTATTTCTTGTCGAAACGTCGATCGGTTTTTGTGCAAAAACTGAAACCGAACCGAACGTTTCTTCTCGGTCGATTTCTCGGGGGAATCAGCCAAATGGTCAGCATTTCGAAGGGTTCGGTGTGACATTGCTCGCATTTATTTGGCGTGCATCCTTTAGAAAACACATCTCCCTGATTCCGCAGGTAATGAAACGAAGCGGGGTAGGTCAGCATACAGACGTATGTATACGGTTCGACGCCCCAAAGATCCCGCCGTTCAGAGGGGGGGAGAGTGTTCTAAGGATTTTACCGTGCGCTGGGTAATCGATCGATATTTTATCCCTATAGCGCAGTACTACTTACTGTAGGTTATACCCCCTATAGCTCAGTTGGTTATACCATCACAGTAGTATCAGGTACTATGTGACGACATACATACCGGTAATAATCATATGTGGTGTCATAGTCATGGTGTCACGTAGGGTTAGGTTGGTTGTGGACCGACTCGGATGATGGCTTAGTCGGTTTTTCGGTCATTTATTTGTTGAAAGTAAATGTGGTTCGGTTTCAGTCGGTTTTTCGGGATTTCCACAGAGACATTGGCGTACGAGACGGGGGTTAAAAATCGACCGAAAAAAAAAAAAACGAGCGGCCGTTTTTTTGCGGTTTCATTTTTTCTGGTGGCGAGCACAAAACCGACAAAAACTATCATCGGCTTTCGGTCGGTGAAAATCCGACTTTTAGTGGTAATCGGCTCACAACCGTGACCAACCCTGGCATGTATCCTAGCTTCGGAAATATCTTGCTACTCTCTTCAACGAGATCTAGATCATTCCACTAGACGGACAGATGATGCGTCGCTCGGGGTTTGTTTACACTTGTTCCCCCCGTTGCCGAGTAAACATGTTCCGAATGTTTCCGATGGGTGTTTATCTTGCGTGTTTACAGGTTGCACAAAAAGTGACGCCTTCGCGCGCACGTCCATCAATAACAAGTTGCCTTGGGCCGAGGTTTTCAACTGCTGATGCTCAGTCACACGTCGTGCTCATCAAGGTTTGTTTGCGCGTGAAACACAAAACAAAATGGACGATTGACGTGACGATAACACACCCTCACTACTGACACCGACTTCTAGAGGCCAATCAATTACATACATGGATGCACCTCTGGTTTATTTCATCATTGACCGTTCAACAGTTTAGTACTACTGCAGTCCCGTCCTGGGGACAAACTTAAATACCAAGTAGTTTGTCCCCGAAACGGGACGACTGCGGTCCTGAAAGGGTTATAAATCGGCTATTATACATGGCCCCCATGTCGAGTGCAGCCTTCGTCACCCTGGCGATCGTACACTGCAGAGGATTGCTCTGTCTGCGCTGCGTGCCAAGCAGCAGATAGATGTAGATGGACGCATCATACCTTCACCGTTACCAATAATGATCGCGAACGTCCGTCAAGAAACGTGCAATACGTATCGTGCACAACAAATCAACACATCCTTTTTAGGCAACTGCGGATGATTGAAATAATCTCGAACAAGACGCCACTATCACACAACAGGCGTAATCATTTCCAATAATTAAGTGGATAATTTTTCTCTTCATCTTGCTCGAGCAGTGGACGGCGGTCCGTGAGTAAACACTGCATATCGGACCAATCAAGGGAATAGGTTGAAGGCGTCCCGGGTTGTCCATGCCTTACGTTGAAAGAACAAGGGCACGTATGACGTGTCCCCACACGCAACAACCGCGCCTGGACCAACCCTTGAACCAATCGAAGGTCTTGCTATAGGAAATAAATAAAGCCGGCCCTTGTTCGACGGTAAAAATCTACCCTCACACCGAGAAACAGCAACCCCCCGCCCCCCGACCGAACACGCCGAATCTGCTTGCATCGCATTGCAACAAGCACTGCCTCTGGCCCACCAAAAAGTGCAGCAACTAACGGGTGTTGGGAGTTTTTCAATCCAACACCCTCTCTGATGGTATGCTTAGCAATAACGTCATCGAAGTAGACCGAACCGCATTTTCCCTGTACCAACTGGGATAATACAGAAGACAAAACGTACCCCTAGTCGAGGAAAAATAAGCGGTACCTCCAGATGGGTAAAGGCGAATGAAGGCTCACCACTGTGGCCGACAGAACAATCGCCATTTTTGATTGACATCAACACCAAGCATGAACTCTATTCCCAGGCTAAGTGGCAACTGAGGACCTCAGATTCCCTTCCCTTCAAGACAGTGCTTCGAAGCGTCTGTCCGCCCCACAAAATTCTGCTCTAAAACACCTTTGTTGCCATGCCACCCTCATCCAAATGTCGCAACGTAAACCGGCGGCTCAACGCTGATTGAGCTCAAACGGCATGCTTGCCACCACCGCCAACAGGTAACCGCATTTTTTACGTATCGCCGTGCCTCAACCTCTGTACTGCACAAGATTTTCAAAACGTTGCCGGTCGGTGGGGAGCCGATAACGAACACAAGACGTGCTACGACCAATTCGAAACCTGCTTGAATCAACAAACCCTTGGAAGACCAATTCAAGACCTACTTGAATCAAACCCATGAATACACGTACCAATTGCTTCACGCTTGACAAAACAAAAAAAAAACGGGAACTGGTAAAAGGGCACTTTTAAGTCGACGAACGATACGTACTCCGTTCAAGAACGTGCCGTTATTACCATGACTCGCTTTCGACCACCCCCCGTCGTGACAGTCAGTACCTTACGCTAAACACGCACAAAAAAAATAACAGCAACTCTACCTTAAGATACGAATTTCCACGCTGCTTTATCGACAACGAGGAAAAAGGGCGGACGCAGAGCAAGAGGCGTCCGTCCGAACGAGAGAAAAACACAGACGAGACGTTTGCAAAGCCACCACTCTCAAGTGTGGACCTACCTCTCTCGTTCTGGAGAAAAAACAATTGAAAAAAATATCCCAGGGTGTGTGTTATCTTGTTACCACGCACGGTGCAACAGGATGTATGCAACCGTCATCGTGACATGCATGCGCGTGCAAGGCGAACCAGCGTCGACATCTGGCTGGACCCTGAAACTAAGAATGTATAAATTAAGTTTGTCACCGGAACATGGTTCCATTCCGAAGGGTTTGAGTAAATCTATAATTGGGTCTCCGCAGCATGACCCCACGACTCTTGCCGTTCCTCGAAAGTTCTTGCCGTGGAGAACAGATAACGAACGTTACACCTGCGAAAAGGAGCGAGCAGAGAGGAAGGCAGGAAAAAACGAGGAATATGTTAAGGTGACGATAGATCGGATTACCCTCCGAGAAGGAGAGCGAGCTACCGAGCGCAAGCCTTCAAAGGTCGGGCCAACATGTGATGAGTGATAAATCTTCATAGCGGAAGAAAGTAAACCTGCAACAACACACAACTGCTGTCTCTCGGGCCAGTCAGACATCACAATGAAAGCGAGGAAAATCTTACACCGTCCGGCATTGAGCAAGTACCGTGGGTGATATTTTTCGCAACAGGGTTGAATATCGCTCCGAAAGTTTTGATCTATCCACTTCTTTCGTATCGAACTTTAGACTCCTGCCGAAAAGGTACCGACCGGCACCGGGTATTTCGTATCGAATGCGTTTTGCTTTACTATACACCTTGGATACTATTTGTACTGCAGTCCCTTCCGAATGACGGCACCGGAAAGGAAAAAGAAAAACCGGACGAGGAGGAATCAAGCTCGACAAAAAAACCCGGACAAAACCCAAACCGGCTGAAAAAAAGAGAAAGCAACGTCGAACGCCTCCGAATCGTCAACGCCAATGGCTGATCATATCAATTTTAAGCTGTTTTGTGGTGTCTGAGTCCTCGGTAGCAAAGACAACAACATTAACAGCGCTTACCAGAAATGTCTACGTATCAAATTGTACACCCGGAATTGACGACACCCGCGTATACTATAAAGCTGCTGTTACTACTGCTGTACATCTATACTTGTATATAGCAGATATGCATGCGCGTCTCGCGAGGATACTGCCGCATGGGGCCAACAGAAATGATCGCTGGTGAACACTAGTATCGTCGCTACGCGTAACGTAAAGGGTTTATCTACCCGTGACCCCCGAGAGTGATGGCATTATCATGGGGGGCGGAGGTGATCCGATGTTAGGATGGTACACGGTGAGAGACTACTTTGGAGTCCTTCCCGGCGGTCCACCTTGCGACTGGTTTCCCGACGCATCGATACGGCGCCAAGGTCAGCCCCGGGGACGCCGGCGGCGGCGTATCGATCCATGTGTCGGAATACCAGTGGTACGGTGCCCCCCCGAGAATAACTCAAAACTTCTTCGGGAAAGCCTGTGCTGCTGTTTATATTTCTTATGAGGTATCGAGCCCCGAGGTGGTGGTCCTGCTCGTGCCGTTCTGTTTCCATTGTCCTCAACATTTGCGACACCTTTCCTCGCCATCGCTGCACGCCGAATCAGTATCCTTCGAATACTCGAGTCGGATATCAAACTCTGTTCAGTAATTGAACATGTCTACGATAGCTCGACCTGTAATACACGCTAGTCGGGCCAGCCCCCATAGTGCCCCTTCGCTATCCATATCCAAACTTTGGGCAAGCACTGTACACCAGTACAGCCAGGTGCCAGGTTTGGTACAGCAGTAGCAGTCGTGAAAGTACGCTTACTCGTACCTTTTGCTTGTGCTGGTACTTTACAACACACAAACAATACGAATATCCTGCGTGCAAAGCATATCAAACATACATGTACACGCACACTGGGTCCTCCCTCCACCGGGAACGGTGCCACACAAAGGGGTCCAACGGCAGCCTCCTCTGGCTGCTAGCCGACCTGTGGCGTTCCTGGGGTGCGTTGGCTGTGCGCTGTGGGTCTGTCGCCCGTGGGCAGTAAAAACAATTCCCTTTCCCCTAGTTTTGGGGAGTACGGCGTTATTTAGGAGTGCCTTTTTTGTCGCTTCTACACGCCTTGCCTTGCCTCGCAGAAGATAGGCACGAAGAGGGCGTCCAGGCGCGTTGTTTCAGAAAAGGTTATTTAGACCTTCTTTGAGGCAAGCAGCCTTGAAGGCCAGGGCCTACCCAGGCATACTATCAAATAATATGATATTATATATATAGCCTGTCGCTACTATTAAATAATACTTCGGTAGCGTCTCGAAAACTGCTGTAATGAGTTTTGCCGGTGCTCCCGGTTCTTCCGGTGAACTGCGGTTCTCCTCCGGTATACTGTTGAAACCAAGAAAAAAAAGCGTCGGTTTCGAAAAATCGAAGAAACGGTTACTCGAAAACGCCTGTTGGATTTTCAAAATTCGGCTAAAGCCGGGCGAGTGCACACCTTCAGTGATGACGCTATTAATAGTGGAAAAGCCCAAAAAAAGTAACTGGAGGGAAAACCACTCAAATCAAAACGCCAATACAAGCGTTTTACTAGTAGTAATAATGCGGAAAGAAAACAGATACAGCTAGGTAGGGTACAGGCGACGAGACCGAGCTTCGTGAGACGAGTCAGGCTGTTTATAATCTTTGGTGTACATCATTTATCCCACGGGGATAACCGGGGACTCTTGAAGGGGAATCCATTTGAGATCGTCATTCCCGTCACCATCGAGGCTCGTCGATCCTACGCCTGTTGTCCTCTCGAGTACTGCCATCACTTACCCAACAACAAACGGCACCGTTTCATCAGATACTCAAACGAAAAAAAGTACCACGCGACTGGTTTTCGAAGTTCGCGTTTTCTCCCCTTTACTTTATAGGGCAAACAAAAAACCAGAGGACGTCACCACCCACCGCACGGAATAAGTACAAGGTGTGCTTTTCTCATGAAGCTAAAGCTTCGATCGGATCCACCACGACCAAGAAGGCGGGAGGGCAAGGGAGAACTAAGAACGTGAGTGAACAACGCCTAGGTATCTGTCAACCTTCGTCTCAAGACAACGATGGCATCGTGTTCAACCGTCGAGGGGATTAGATGGGCGAGAGGGGGGGGGGGGGCTCGAAGGATACCTGGCAAATAATATATTAAGTCGAGACACTGAAAAAGTTAAAAAAAAAACGAGGGTTAAAAAGATCTTTCACGAGACGAGAGAGCTCAGACATTGAAACTAGCTATCGGCATCAGCCTTGTCTGCTTTTTGCAGGGGCCTAATAGTGAGCTGGGTAGTGTATTTCCTCACAGCTCTCTCGTACACCAACTGCTATCCGAGCGGTCTTCAGACCTGGACCAGAGAAAAAAAAAAACATCAACAAACCAACCAAACACGCCGCGGGCACGATTCGTCCGCAAGAGGCGAGCTCGGTCCTTGAAACTAGCTGTCTGCATCAGCCTGGTGTGCATTTTGCAGGAGCCTCAAAGTGAGCTGGGTAGTATACATAGAGTATATATATCGTCACAGCTCTTTGTCCGTGTCAACAAAGCCCACCGTTGAAAAAAATACATTCGGCTTTTTCGCAAGGCCCAAGCAAAGAGATACGCGTCAGCACTCGGAAACACTATTACGGGGGTCCATAGTTAATAGGACCTATGGTATACATGAAACCTATATATATTTTAACTTTTTTTAGTAACAATATTTCGTCCTATTTACTATGGTCCCCCGTAATAGGAGTCAAATCCTTGAAAGGACCGCCTCCACTCCCGTTTCGGGCACAAAACTGCTCAAATTAGACCGAACTACTCAAATTACAAGTAGTTCGTTCCCAAAACGGAACTGCAGTTCCTGAAAGGGTTGACATCTATTAAATATTAAGAAACTAAATAACTACATCCAAGGCCAAGGTGAAAAAAAAAACACACCTCAAAGGCGCCCATCAAGGTGCAGTTGCACGTCCAAACTTACCTTTCCAAACCAAAATCCACCGGCAAACGATTCTTGAGTAGAAAGGCGTCCGTTCGTTTACGAGGTGACGCCCCCCGCGTTTTGAACCAGAAAATTGGGCCGCACCCTAGGCGAAAAGTGAATGTCCAATGTCAAGATGCAAACCCGTCAGTTAGGTTAGTTCCTTTGTTCATCATCACGCTGCTGTCGTGTTTTTCGTGAGCGCAGCGTCGAGCATCCCGTAGCACACGAGAAGAATATGTAGGCTGACGAGGCATTCTCGGCACCTCAGCACGCGTGCAGCAGCACAGCGCCGAACGGAAGTGTACGGACGCGGGCGGGAACACTTCCTCGCTTGGCTCAGGAAGCTGGTCTTCGCCTCCAAGAAGCTCCACAATCTATTGGTACAAGCAGTGGTGACGGCAATCAACAAAAAAACACGCCGGGGGTGGAACGAGGCAAGCAAGGGTCAGGGCGTTTGCAAGCACGAAGCAGCGAGAAAGTGAAAGCTAACAAACGATTTCAGCACGCGCACCAGCGGCGACGAAAGCAAGGATCGCTTCACGCGCAAAGCTCGACAGGACAGCCGTATACCGCTGTGCCATATGGTCACTACTGTAAAACCCAAGACAATAACAAGACAAAAAAACATGCATCAACTCCTAAGTAGACACCACATTTGTACTATGCTTCTCACGTAGTATTGAGTACCATTAGCGGAAATAACGACAATACCGTAAGTGATGGCAAGATACGTTACACCTCGTAAAAATAATATATTATATATATTTATTATACATATAATTAATATATTTATTATTATATAATATATACACCATGTATTATAACAAGGGGCTACGCCGGCGGCCCGCACGGCCCGCCGGTCGCAGACTCGCGTGAAAGGAGTATGAAGCAGACGAGTAGGAAGAGGCTGAGATGAGACTCCATGCCAAGAGATTGAGAGCGTGCGCTCCGCACGCCACCACTCTTGAGATGAAGATATTTTATGTCTTCACAATAACAGCGAATGGAGAGATGAAAAGGCGGCAGAATGCTGCTGACGATTACCAGCCGATTTTAAACGAAAAGCGGCGGAATCTTAGAAAGCGGTTAATAACTTCAACTCAGGGAGTACGCGATGACCGACAGCGTAGCTCCGCAGAAAGGTGCCGTCACAGCGGCTGCTGCAGCAGTACTGCTGTATGTAGCTGTACATCTCCGCAGCCACGTAGTGCAGCTCCACTGCAGTTGCCGCTGTACGATAGGGTACACACCATAAGTGCTGCTGGCTGTAGGTGACATGCGACATCTCTCTCATACATCCCCGGCATTTTTTTTAAATGGATGGCAGTTCTCAACCAAGCCTGGGTGGCATGTGATATCGGGCCGTTCTATCCATGTCTCAGATACAGCCAGCCACCTGCGCAGGCCCCCACAATGGCGACGCCGGCCGGGTAGATGACCATCCCTATGGGTCAGAGGTCGGCGAGGACGTGCCGGAAAGAACTAACCGAATGCATACACTATGTCGAGAGACCACGGGTCGAAACACTGACACGACAGGGATTTTCGGAGACTCCTTCGTAGATCTCAACGTCAAGACGTCACGCAGGCGCTACGGCGCTGAGCGGGCGGATCCTACGACGCCGGGCGTTTCAGACGTAGAGGGGGCACGCTCCGGCGAAGAAACCGCGCAGGAAGACGGTCAGAGGCGTGAGAGATCCGTCGACTAAGAACGGATCGGATCAGGCTGAGGATCATCATAGGTATATCTACGCATGTAAAATACAATAAAAAAAATGTCTCGCCGAATAATTATGCTCGCATTCCGTGGAAACAGTCCCCCTCCGGCAAAGGGAGAAGAACAAAATCGGAGGCGGGCAAACTCAACACGGCGAGCCCCCGAATTAAAAGGGTCTTGATATAGCAGTCTGTAGTAAGGGCAAGGGCCAGAGGTTAGCGCTGTCGCGATGGGACCACCGGAGCGGAGGCGCACGCCCCCTGGGGGGCGGGCCTCTAACACTCCGAAGGGGCTTCGACGGTCGCGCCGGCCCTCCCCTGTCGCAAATGAGACTGCGAGAAGGAGAACAGTAGAAGAAAAAACAATTCGGGACCATTTTGATTGAATAAATAAAACCCTTGACATTTCGTTTTTGAATTCAAGGTGCTGGTGTTCGTTCACGTACTGGTGTTCGTTCACGTACTGCCGCGTACACAGGAATTTTTTTTTTTCTAAAAAGAGATTCTCGTCAAATATACCTGGTACATGATGCCGATTAATCAGGCAATACAACGCGTTCATCCATGAATGTTTTGTGTTCCAACACACACCGCAATGATGTGTTATCACAGAGGTTTTTATTTCACCACCGACTGCCGATTCTTTCGTGAAAGCTCGGCACCACATCAGAGCTTGATCTCTCTCACGCACGGAGGATGAACAATCAACACGGGATATACTGGGTGTGCTCATGGCCGGATATCAGCGAGTGGAAACGGCGTACCAGGTACGTTGGTAAAACGGTTGACCCTTTTGGCATAGCGTCCGAAAAAACAAAAAAGTCACGCCTCATCAACCAGCCGTCTGCCATTAATAGCCTTTTTTAGTAGTGCAGTGTACAAAAGCCAACAATACACTCAACCCTTTCCCCCCCAACTGGGAAATATCTCATGGAGACTTCGTCCCATGGATGCATCGCTCGGCAGTTGCTTGTTTGAGCCCTGCCCTCCCCCGTATGGAGAAAATCAGCTTGGAAACCATATTCTGTCTATTAATAACTATAGTAGATTTTGACCACAATACTAATAATAGTTAATCTTTTGAGAACCGCAGGCCCATTTTGGGGACAAACCAGTCAAAATTTCAAGCAGTGTGTCCCCGGAAGGGGATTGCAAGCTAGCCTCCCTGCAGAAAACACGAGCATCACCTCCGACGCTGTTGGATCACCCTCTGCAATTTTACAGGTGTGCTTACTGCTGTGTTGTCATGTATCAAGAGCAGAAGAGGCCAAGAACATGTACGACACCAGGACCTGGTAGTGAGATTCACCAACAAACACGTACTTGTACGTGAAGACCTGCTGTAACACTTACAGGAGGTATTTAAAATTTCCAGTGTCTTGGTGTCCCCGTCACGTGTGAAATGCTATAAAACAACTTTCGATCGTCTTGTGTATCCCGGCCCTCACGTGCGATCCGCTGTTTCAGTGCGCGAAGTAGTACTGGCCGAAATCAGATGGAAAACGAGCCTGCTGTATGTATATCGTCTCGTCGACCCTGGTAGCATCCAGGGGAGTCAATGGGCTGTAGTCAATCGCGAGGGAAATAAGAAATAATGGAAAACGCGGCGAACGGTTCACGCATCTTGCAGAGTTCGGCATCGACCGATCGGTTGGACTCACAGCTGACGTGCTTTCCTGTAACAGTTTTTTATAAAATATTAAAAGGGTCAAGTACATGCCGTAACGTGCGAATCTTTGGTTCTTCACGGCCATTGGCACCGCTGGAACAACCAGTACCTACGGACGGGCACTTGGGCGAGCTAAACGTTGGACGAAAAAAACGGTTTTATTGCTGTGTTGTGTTTGTTCGCTGGCACGTACTTTTCTGCTAGCAGTGGAAACAACACACGTCCGAGACACTTTGGAGGTGCTTCGGTAAAGGGCACCAAGGGTGTGCGTACGGACTCGGAAGAAAAAAACAAACAGTTTGCAGCAGCAGCAGCAGCAGCAAGCAGTGAGGAAGCCAACACACACATCTAGGCGAGATGGAGACGCCCTTCAGGTCGATTTGCTACATAGGAGAGCGTGCACGACGGGCTATACTTTGGGGCATTGTTCAGCAGTAGTACATATGTGAAACCAGGTATACGATAACCGGTACGTGGAGTTTGGCGCGTGCCCAAAACTTGCGGTTCGTCAATCGAAGGCCTCACGTTGGCTTGGCGCGTGCCCACAGGCCTCGCAAGATCTTTCGCGCGTGGCTGTTAACTATTCATGGATCGGTTGCATTGGTTGGTGGTGCATTGGCGTATTTCATATTTCACATTTTTCTCATCGTATGGTCCGTGCAGTCAGCTACATCTGGTATATACGCGTAGAAGCTATGGCGAGTTTTCCGTATGCGGAAAATACTACACGGACCGTTTGTACGTGTTCATGAAGACTTACAGCGGTCTTGTATTTACGCCCATGTTACTCGTAGTATACACAAGATACTCTACACCACGGCCGTGTTGGTACGGTGGTCTATTGATAGACCCACCATGTAAGGAGCAGGAGACAGCACCTTCACCCCTTGACGGACAACTTTGCCTTGACTTGCCTCGACTGACACCAAACTACTACAGCAGTACGTTCCATTAACAGTGTGGAACACTCGGCCCTACACTCTTGACAGGGCATATCTCGCGTGGCTTGAAATGTCTCCTGACATTTTTTGGTCTACATACTCGTAGACTAGCTGGACGGAGGCGGCAGACAGGGTAGCAAGGTGCCAGGCGGACTAGCAGGGAGAACCTGGCTGTGCTACTCGTACCATAAACTGCTGCCGCTACCCGGAGGATGCTTTGTGCTTTGGTTTGCCTGCTAGTTTCCCTTGGTTCTTAGTCTTACTCTTTTTACGATGAGTAGTGGTGTTTTTCTTTCTCCTTTTTTTTTCCAGCTCGTTCTTTTCAAGTGTCTGCCACATTCCCTGCGGGGGGTGCACGACGGTCTGTTTCTTATTTTTTTTTCTTGTTGCTTTTTCTTTTTCGATCTGTCTTCTTTGTTTTTGTTTTTTCTCTGTTTCGTTTCGTTTCTCTGTTTCATGGAATGTGTATGTCGTGCCCGTCGTATCCAGTACCAGGTATGACATGACATTGCTTTTCCCACTGCTGTGCTTACTGCATACCAGGTACGTGGCAACCTAGTATCTCTGTTTACGGGTAGAAATAACGGTTTAGGCCCTTTCCTATGCGGTTCGATTTCGAGCTTCAGATTTGTATTTTTCGATCTCAAAATCGAATGACCCTATTTATGCAGTCCGATTATGCAAAATCCGACCGGAAATTTTTCGATTTGAGAATCCGATGACCCAAGTCGTCGGAGTTTGGCAAAAATTCGACGACCTGGGTCATTAGATTTTCAAATCGAAAAATGGCATGCTCTCTAAATTCAAGATATTATCCACGACAGCAAACAGCAGCGGAACGATCGATGAGTTGGATGGTGATACAGCTGTATAGCGACGTTGCTTCGCGCCCGACGCGCGGACGGCACCTCCCTCCGTAGCCAGACTAGAGTCGGCTGGTGCGGGCTCGGGCCTAGAGACCAAGAGAAGAGCACTCGACACGCGCCTCTCCGTGGATACGTACTCGTAGACTACACCGCAGCTCAGCTGTACAGCAGCAGCAGCAGTCAAGTCACAAAATGAAACACAAAACACCAAGACAGGTTGACTCTAGCGCACTCGCCACATCTCTTCGCCACCAGACTAGAGGCAGTCAGCGTGGGCTCGGACGCTTGGGTCCTACGTGCAGGTCAGCGCACCCAGCGCGTCTCTTCGCGGCGCCAAATCACAAAAACAGCAGTTGGTCTCGGCGTTTGCTCGAATCTCTACACGCACAATAAATCTGACTTTTCCGCATAGGAAGGCCCTTTCGATTTGTCAAGCTCATATCTGAAAATGCCATCGGGTCTAAATGTGAAGCTCAAAAATCGAACCGCATAGGAAACGGCCTTAATGTGATGAAAAACATCAAGGTTGTAAAATAAAAAATCGTCGAACTGGACTACTCAAGGCACACAATACCTGGTATTATCCTGTCAACGTTTACACGGTTCTTCTTGGCTGTTGGTTAAGATCACGGCGGTCATCGAAACCCTGAGTCAGTGATCACAGGGATCACCGAGACAGGAAAGCCGTTCCAGGGTACAGCAGCAGCATCGTTCAAAGTTTTGGGGCAGAGCGCGTATTCTACGTAACAATGAGAGCTATCCCAGAGCCTGCGATGTACGTATGTCACAGCAATACTTTGGGACTGCTGTGAATCGTAGAGAAAACACGATCCAAGTTTACACCAGTAAATCGTCTTCAACTTTATTAAGTATTTCATACCTGCTGGTGAAATAATTGTATAAAATCGATTCCAGGGATGCCGAAATACTTGGGGATCGTTTTTGGACTGCTATGGTGGTGACAAAAGACAAGGGGCCCACCAGCCCAGACATCGGGCACCACACCGACTTCCACTTAATTTTTGAGGGCAGAAAATATGATTCCTGATCTGTATCTGTAATAAGATCTGCGAGCTCAGATCATGTTCCAGCGTGCGTGGGAGCCGAATACTAATCTGCATGATCTAGGGCACGTTTCCTGGGTTGGAGCTGTATTGCATTGTACAGACATACATATCTTGCACAACATCCCCTCATCATCAGGTTAGGATCTACAGCAGTAGACCGTGATCTGTCTGAGAGCTGACGTGAAACTTCAAGGGGTTCGACCTCTCTCCGATCACCGAGACTCGTGAGTCTCGCGCAAGCAAGGGTCAAGCTTCGTTCGGGTGCCCTGCGTTGTTTATCCACTCAACAACGTAAGTGCACGAAAAAACAAACATTAATAAAAGTAGATTCACTACCGGGTGGTCGCTGAAAGTGGACAGCATGTGTAAGCGGGCTGGGACAGGCGTCAGAGTGCATCGTGCCGGTGGATAGGCGCTTTCTCCTGCCAGCCGCCATATCATACTTGCGTACAGAGCATCACTACTAGTACGTAACGAGAACCACGAGTACGAGCCTGTACTTTATTTCCTCGTGTGTGAGGTGTGCTGGTATCCGCGCGATCGGTTTCATGAGAACATCGGACGAAGCATGGATGCGCTCGCCCTACGTGGCGGGCATGGCGCAATGAGCGCAGCAGAGGCTGCCGACGTAGGAGGCTCCGCAGGGTCGGAAGGGTACTACGTTGTGTGCAGAAGCAGGCAGCAGTTGTTTTGTGTCATACCTCGAGGAAAAGGAAGGCAGCGTTCCAATCACGCCTGAGGTCCATTCATCTTGTGGGGGCATGTCGTCCATCGAACCAAATGTGCAGGCATACTTGGGAGGCTTGCTTCTCCTATCATCTCTTGTTCGCGAACCTAGCGCAATTCATGATCAACGCCTCGTGAGATTGAGGGTCTCGAGGTGTGAAAGGACGTGTCTTTTGCTTTGCTCCCATGTTTGTCTTCGAGGGGTCTAACTCAGTGTGGGGTTCAGAAGGTTGTGGCTCGTCTGCAGCTCTGTGCGGGGTGTGGGGTTCATGTCCTAGTCATTCCCATTGGTTCATGTTGATGATGATTTTTGGGGATTTCAGTTGCGTTTAAGGCGTTACGCGTCAGGGGATACCGCCGGCTATATTCGCCACGAAAATCCAACCGCGCGCGTGGCGCACGCTCTTTGCCCTGCACTCGTCAAGGTCGGGGCCCAGAAGCCATGCCAGACAAACAAGTTTATGCTGAGGCGCTAAATGAGGAGGGCCGTGCAGAAGGAGACATGGAATATGGCGCTGGAAGCAAGTGAGGCTCTGCGAAGTTGACTAAGAAACTGGATGTTTTTCAATACAAGCGATCATTCTTGCGTTTGGTGTTTTGTGAGCTGTGTTTTGTAACCATTCTCCCTCTCTCCCGCCCCCCCATCGTCTCCAATGCGGACGAGCTCGACGCTTGGGAGTGACGGGGGTGTACCGTGGTAGGTTGCTCTCGCTTTTATGGACCTCTACGTGCGTGTGTGCGTGCGTGTGCTTCGATATCTGAAGCTACGGACAGCAGGAATTAGTTCACCCAGCCAAGGAGATCAGAACCCACGCGACGAAAGCGAATGACTCACTTTGGAGGCTTTTCAGCCGAGTCGTTGGGTTGTTTACTCTGTCCTTGCTCGCCGCCCTGCCTGGTTGCAGCTCCATGCCGGCCCCCAAGTGAGCCTGTGAGACCCGCCGGGATTGATCTCTGCAAACATTTTTTTTTGCTGCATGAAGCGACTCGTGCTTGCTGCTCCTGTTGTGCAGCTTTGTTGTTTGAAGCATGTCCCACAGCATCCTCTCTTTGTTGTTTTTGTGCACTGCTGCTTTCTACCGCTGCTGCTGCTTCTGCTGCTGCTGTCGCGTGAATATACTGCGAGCAGGAGGTCGTCTGCGCGGCAGGCTTTCGAGGACTGCCCCCTAATCGAGATCGTACACTTTCATGGTGAGACAGACGGAAGAGGGCGAAAATTCGAGACTGCTACGAACGTATATGCGATCCCTGTTGACTACTGCTACTGACACGATGTAAATGCTGCTCACGCTATATGTACTAGAGTTGCACCCCGTCTGACTGAGAACCGGGTACCCGGTGGTGGGTACGCGGAACCGTCGGAACCGGAATCGTCCCGGTCCAACTCACGGAACCGCGGGTATTTGCACCCCGGGTACGCGGGTACCCGGGTACCCGTCAGTTGTGGTATACGGAGCCCTCAAGACTGGGGTATGGGTTGATTTATATATACACTGCTGTGCCCATAGACTCTCGTCTCTCGCCCCTGTCTGTCGCGGAGGGATTTGTCGCTCTGCTGTAGTTAACTAAGTTGATTTTAGCTACGCTCGCGAGGTACGGCGGGGTACGGTTGCCTCTCCAGGAAGCGGAGCAACCCCAGCTGCACGATCAAGCCGACTGCCAGCGCGCGCGCGGCTGGTTTTGACCATTCGATCACATGGACGTACGTTGCAACCTTGTGAAACATGATACCAGGCGATATAGGACCCACCGCATTTTTTGCGCGCTCGCGTGAACCTTCCGCGAAACGAGTAATAACATAAAAAAAACAGTCAATAATAACGCCGCTCCTTTATTATTTTTCTTTGTTTCTGAATGTGGGTTGTTGTCACATGGTTTAATTGATGCAAGCTAATAAGCTTAATATATTCGAAGGATTTCCCGATGACTTGACCAGCGAAATAATGGTAAGGGTGGAAAGAAAATGGCACCGATGATTGATAACTTATATTTCAGCTCCCCTCTCCCCACCTCTCCACTCGATCCCACACAGAATATCCCACGTGCCTTCTGCCATATTTTTTCAGCATGGTTCATCGAGAGAGGCGAAATTAAGCCTTGCCCTCCCACAGCCTTACCACGCTGCTGCTCACAGGCTCATAAAGGGGGAGTAAATAGTGTATGGTAACCCGGGTACTCGGGTACCGGTGTCCCGCTCAAAACCTAAAACGGGAGAAAAATAGTGTCTGGAAACCCGGGTACCCGGGTACCCGGGTACCCGTGTCCGCCGGACCCCCGGGTACCCGGTTCCGGTTCCGTCTGGAACGCCTCCCACCCGGTCGGGTACCCGGTTCCAATTTTTGAGGCCGGGGTGCAACTCTAATATGTACCTGGTAGTTTTACTACTCATGTACTGGTATACCGGTATGAGTACTGCTACAAGAAGTACCGCTGCTGTTTTTGTTCGTACGTGCTCGTAAACACGTATACAAGGTTCCCCTTCGGGATTATAGATGACTTGAAATCCCGGTGGTGTCGCAAGCTGAAATGGCAAACGCAGCAGCAGGCGTTGGTTCCTCGCCTGGTGTCGAACCAGCTACTCGTGCGTAGCCACCAGGCAAGAAGAAAGGGACACGGGGAAAAAACTCGTGAAAGCTACAGAGTACTGTTAAAGAAAAATAAGAAAAATAAGTGGCCACCGGGCGAGAAACCGAATGCGTATCACCGACCAGCGTGAACGAGTTTATGTTACTGCCATATGCATCGGAAAACATAAACCCGACCCCACGAAGCAACGCGCGGTCTGCTGCTGTCTGCCGCGATCGTCTCAAGTTCAAGTCCCAGGGGGGTTAGTTACGTACGAGAGTGTACCACTCACCACGCATTGTTGCTTGTGCTCGTACGCTACTTCCGTAACAGTCTAGACTAATACCTGTAATACGAGCAGTTGTTTCATTTCAAAAGTACTGCTGTCCAAGAACAACGTGCGCCGGCAGCATGATGTTTAAACTTTGTGTGTGTTCCTCACGTATTTTCTTATTGTATGTACGTACAAGGCGCTTCGCTCCGCGGGCGGCCTACGCCGCCCGCTACGCTCGCTCAGGAAGGAAACATAAAATTATGCATGATTGAATATTGTTTTTTTTATGGCCCCTGTAGTTAGCTGCAAATTGGCAACTTGATAATGCCAAGATTCCCGCCGCCATGCTTCAGGAGAAAACAGCTCGGACGCCACATATGCTTCGCGCCGCGGGCGGTTTTCGCTACGCTCGCTCACACGTCGTACATACGTACATACCCCAGGTAGGGTACTTATTTTCTTCTTTCGATATGCTCTGTGTCTGTGTACTCGTCGCATGTACGAAAGATAAAGCACAGAACGGCACAGTAACACAGCAAAAACAATGAAAATGAAACCGACAATTTCTAAAAGAAATAAAATCCCCCGTCCCCTTTCGTGTAATAATTTACTACCTGAGTGGAACACCTTACACCAGTCAAAAAAAAAAATGAAAAAAAGAAAAAATCTTACAGCAGAGCTTCTCTCTCAGCCTCGTACGCCGCCCGCCCCTCTCGCGACCATCTCGCCACCGATCCAGTCCGGGTAAAGCTTCCCTCCCTCTCTTCCACAGTGAGCCCCGTCGCCCGCCTCGCGTGAAGCCCGGTGCTCACCGTGGACCTCGACACAAGCTCGACAATGTTGGTGCTCATTCGGGGTACCTCCCTCTTGTGACTCTCAGCCCGGTCGCCAAAATAAACACCGCATGAATATTATCTTACAATCCCGAACGATTCTTACAATCCCGAACGACCCTTAAATACCCGTACGTACTCTATCCAAAATCACAAATGGAAGCCAGACAGAGCCTATTGATGCATCCCTCGTGTCTCGAGGCACACGCGACGCCTAGGCACGAAAGCGGCTACCGCGCTCCTTGCGACGCCCCCTCTACTCGCCAGCATCCGCTGACACCCGCGATGGTGCCGGGTTCGCCCGTGCAACCGTGCTCGGAGTACACGCACGCACACGAAACGAAAGAAGAAAAAAGGAAAGAAGGACTGAAAGTACGACGAGAAATGGAGAAAACAAAGACTCGCTGGAACGGTCCGGCAAGTAATAAACGGAGGCGATTCCCAAGTGGGAGCTGTGAGAGGCCAGGGATGTACCAACCGAGCACGCTCAGAGATCGAGATCTAAGTAAGTATATCTATGTACAGCGGTACTCGTCGACCCTTCAGCCTCAATTCTGACAGCAGCAGCAGCAGCAGCAACAGCGGTAGAGTTACTGCTGTAGAGTTGTTCACACCTCGGGCAGATCACTATCATCTCTACCAGAGTACATCATACGTACAAATAGATCATTTAGATTCTAGCCTGCTGTGATATTCGCTTGGTTTCTATTTGCTGCACGGGTGTCACGAACACCACGACTCCGTGCGTCCTTACGGGCACGCTTGCCCGCCTTCGCCTCTTTCTCTTCACGTTGGCGCCGGTAGCACCTGTCAAGATTGTGGCCCAACGGCTTGCGGCAGCTCGGCCAGGCCCTCGCGTACCTACCCGGGCTGCTGCAAGCCGTTGGGCCACAATCTTGACAGGTGCTACCGGCGCCAACGTGAAGAGAAAGGAGCGAAGGCGGGCAAGCGTGCCCGTAAGGACGGATCGGATGACCTCACCTAGAGTCGTGGGTGAAATCTCATCCCCGCATTTTTTTTTTTTTTTATTACTATTTTTTTTATCCCCCCGCGGATTGGTAAAAATAAAGCTTGACCCCTTTAGTACCGCAGTCCCGATTTGGGGACAAACCAGTCTAATTCCAAGTGATTTGTATCCAAAATGGGACTGCGGTACTAACAGGGTTAAGCTCACCACACTTCCACGTTCCAATTTCGTGTCGTGTGTCAATTTAGCCCATAGCTCCCGTTGTAACATCAGGACAGGCTGTTGTTATCCCTGGAGTTTGGGCACGTTGACCCGAGCCTGCAATTATGATATGCTATGCAGGATCTGTGTACTACTGTCGTATAGATCCGACCCAGGAAACGTGTACTATAACAAAGAGATCATACAGATAATAAAGATCAGGCTTCACATATATCTGCCCTGACCATCTAGATCATCAATGAAGAATCGAAGATCTACCTTGTGCTTTCCTTTTCGAGTACCTTGTTGTTGTTGTCTTCACATTAAATCGTCCTTTCTACCCAGCTTCATCAGTACGCCCAGTGTCCGTCCTGATTCCTTATCCATACTGATTCCGTGGTCACAGACTGTGATACAAAGGGAGACCAAAAAAGAAAAATAATGTCAAATTCAAGTGTCCAGCAAGTGAAATGTCAGCGTACCGGGTACGAGAACACAACAACACAAGCAGGACCAAAAAAATAAGAGCAAAAAGACAATAATAAAAGAAAAAAAAATGAAATGAAAACAGAATACGAACGACGCTAGGACCTCAGAGAGGCTGCCAGACGGACAGCATACGTACTCAGGAAGGACAGATATCTGCTGCGCGGACGAAGCGACACGAAAGAGAGGGAGCTACAGGCAACAGTCTATAAGATCTAGTCGAACCGATACCTAGCCACCCGATCTATGATTTCGTTTCTGCAGTCGTCGACAGCTGTATCAGTACGGCTGCCCTTCCCCCCTACCCCCCTCCCGTTGTCGCCGTTCTCGGCGTCCTCAACTGCGTGGCGTAGCCGGCTCCTCTGTACCTCGTCCCTGTGCCACCTCGCCATGAAACAGTCCGCCGCGTCGGCGACCCCCCGGTACCACTTCCCGCTCTTCTTAGCCGCCCTCGGCCGTAACACCGTTTCTACTCCGAACAGCAGAGGGGAGCTTTCCGTGGACCCCTCGGTGGCTTGGAAAACCCTGAGGTCGTCTGCTAGACATCGGGCCCAGGTCTTTTCCGGTCGGCCTGGTCCTGGGTTCTCCCCCCCAGCCATCGTCCCAAACATCACCCGGCGGGTCAGCCGCTCATTGGTCGCCCGCTGTACGGCCCCCGCAAAGAGGAGGCGTCTGTTGCGGATGGTCGTCTCAACGCTCTCGCATTGTGCTTTTTTGAGGGCCTTGGCGTACGACGTGAGGTGGTCAGTGCGTTGCCGGCGCTGGAAGCCAATCATCCGGAGGAGGAGTTTGCGGTGTGCCGTTCGAAGTTCAGCGAAGTGCTCCACCAAGAGTTCACGTCACGCACCCGTACAGCAGGGTCTCCATCACCTCGGCCTTTAGCATGCGCACTTTTAGAGTGTCGTTGCTTTATCTCTCTTGCGAACGCGAGTTCAATCCCTACGTCATGTACAGCAGTAGTAAATGTCTAGTAGACCAGCCCTGAATCAGTTTCGAGCTTTGTGCCGTTTTTTGTCACTTTTGAGCCGCTTTGGGGGTCTCGCTTGTGTGATGCTCTTGTTGGGTGTTTGAGTTGCTTTTGCATTGCCTTTTTTAAAAAAATATTTTCCTTTGGTTTTGAGAACGTTTTTGAGTCGCTTTTGCCTCGTATCTCCTATTTTGCGTCGTGTGTAGAGCAAATTTGAATTGCGCCTTGAGTTTACCTTTAAAGTCGTATTTTAGATAATTTTGAGTCTCGCTTTTGCGTCTCCTTTTTTGCGTCGTTTTGCCCCCGGGGTCTTTTCATAGTACACACCAGCAGTGCGGCATATGGTATGGCGGGATGGCGTGAAGTCGAAAAACGGGCGACTAGTCACTATTGTCCGCCACGTACTGGGACTCGTGTACTACCGACCCTCTCAAAAGTCCTACCATAAAAAACTCAGCCTGAGATGTAGGGGGAGATACGACACAACAATGTTGTCGTTTCAATATTCTTTGATCATACATGTAAGATGGTTGTGTATCTCAGGTTCGATATATATATATCGTATACCCATGGTGATATATGCGATTTTTTAACGATTCTATTGCAAGTCGTCCTTATATTTTGTATGTGACTGGCTATATGAGTTCCGACGTCCTCGATCTCACAGCTTTAGTTTTTTTTTTTCATGAATATGTAAAATCTGTCGCACGCACGATCTTTCATTACACACAACCTCAAAAATGAGATTCGACGAAACTCTCGCTCTCACAGCTGATCGGACATATGTATCAACATCGTGTGTTTGGCGAAAATGATCAATGCACATTCAGTCGAAAGTCTCACACTAATCTACCGTAATACATTTTGTCCACCTACCTCGCAAGTAAATTCCGCAGTCCACGAATCTAAATATCACACACGTCTTGGAAGTATGAGGTTGGACGAAATCCTCGATTTCACAGGATTAATATTACGGGGGACCATAGTAAAAAGGACCAAATATTGTTGTTAAAAATAGGTAAATATATAGGTTTTTATGTATACCATAGGTCCTATTAACTATGGACCCCCGTAATAGTAGTAGATGGCCTCGTGGAGGATCTACATTCCGTAAATGAAGACAAAATCTGAAGCTGCAGAGTTTAAGGAGTGTGGGTACTTGTATCTATATTATTATAGGAAAAAATAAAATAACATGGTAGTTTTCCGGGGTTGTATATAGCTTGTCACGAGTGAGGAAAATTTCCGGTGTGTGCATTAATTCAAAGTCACAAATTAGTTATTAGAGTGTGTGCGATTTTTTTTTTTTTTAAACTTTTACTTGTCTAAAAATTCTCCCAAGGTGAATTTTTGGGGTAAATTTCTGAAAAAACGGCCGAAAAGTACTTTAGCGAAGTAAGGATTTCAGCGAAAGTTACGGTAACTTTTGGCTCGCTGTTTCATTGGCCTGCACGCACCGAGCATTATCCCGACGCAGAACGCAACTCAAATCTCGAAGGATCAAAACACCGAGCATCTTCCATGCCACCATGCTGCTGCTTGCCACGCATCACGACAACCGCTGGGAGCACAGAGGCTCGAGAGGTGTAGCTTGGGTATAGCGCGCACGAGCGGCGTTGGATTGTGCCAGCGGGCCGCCGCCGCTGCTACGGTGCTCGCTTTCGCCCGCTTGGTAACGACGTGGAGGATGCGTCGTCCCAAGAAAGGACTCGTACTCACTCGTGCTCGTACTCGTGCTCGTGCAGAAAGCGACAGCATGACAGCTCGTGTATCATTTCGATTTCACCATACTGCGGCAGCAGCAGCAACAGCAGCAGCGGCATCAGCAGCCGCGGCGGCGGCGGCGGCGGAGCGGAGCGCGCCGGCGCTTTGGCGTGCGTAGGCCGAGCGCAGCAGCAGCACCAGCAGCACCAACAGCAACAACAATCCTAAAACGAAAGCTGGTTGGTGCTCGTGCTGGTGCTGACGCTGTTTATTTTTGTTGCTCAAGGTGCCCCTAGCTGCGGCTATCGCCAGCTAGCTGCCGCTTGCTGTGCTGCTGATTGTAGTCGTGGGATGGCGGTGGTGGCTTCGCGATCAACTCTGCCGCCGAAACGTTGCTGGGCTGCCGCTGTTTTTTTTTTTTTTTCCGTTCTTATTTTGTTTGTTTGCCGCGTTGCCTCACCTCCCCACTTCCCTTCTTATTTTCAGAGGCGTCGCCTGCAGGATTTGGTTTACCTCACTCGCGAACACACCGAAATCAGGAAGGGAAGGAAATTCACTTTTTTTAGCGGAAGTTTTTTTTTTCTTTTTCACCTCTATCGCAAACACTCTGTTGTAAGAATAGAATACTCACAAATATCTCACTCTTGCTCGGTTGGTACATCCCTGGCCTCTCAGAGTTCCCACTTGGACAACGTCTCCTTTGATTGCTTGCCGGACCTTTCCAGCGCTTCTTTGTTTTCTCCATTTTTCTTGGCACTTTCAGTTCTTTTTTTTTCCTTTTTTCTTGTTTCGTTTCGTGTGTGTGCGTGTACTCCGAGCACGGCACCGCGGGCGAGCGCGGCGCCGTCGCGGGTGTCAGCGTGTGCTGGCGGGTGGAGGGGGGGTTGCAAGGAGCGCGGTCGCCGTTTTCGTGGCTAGGCGTCGCGTGTGCCTCGAGACACGAGGGAAGCATGAATGGGCTCTGGCCTCCATCTGCGGAATTGATTAGAGTATGTACGAGTCTATAAGGTTCGCGCGGGATTGCAGGACCGAGCGGTGCTTATGGTTGCGACCAAGCTGAAGTTCATTGAGAGAGCTACGCAATCTCAGCACCAATATTGTCGGCGAACGAGTGCCACGGTGAGCACCGGGCTTCACGCGAGGCGGGCGACGGGGCTCACTGTGGAAGAGAGGGACCAAAGCTTTACCCAGACCGAATCGGTGGCGAGGTGGTCGCGAGAGGGGCGGGCGACGTACGAGGTTGAGAGAGAAGCCCTGCTGCTCGATTTTTTTCTTTTTTGACCGGTGCAAGGTGTTCCAATCAGGCAGAATATTATTACATGGGAGGGGACGGTTTTTTTTGTCTTTTTTCCGAAATTTTCGGTTTCATTATCATTGTTTTTGTGGTGCTGCTGTGCCGTGCTGTGCTTTCTCTCTTTCGTACATACATCATATCAAAAGAAGAAAATAAGTACCCTACCTGGGGCATGTACGTACGTACGGCATGCGGCGTTCGGGTTGTTTTCCTTGATGGAGCATGGAGCTCTTGGCATTTGCGAATCGCCTGTTTGCACCTATTTGTTTGGACCGTCTGTTCCGTTCCATTCTTCTTCCTCGTGAGCGAGCGTTGCGGGCGGAACCGCCCGCGACGCGAAGCGCTTGTAATTACATATTACATGTCTCCACCTGCCTCGTGAGTAGAATTTGGTCCTCGCACCCCCCATTTTTTTTTTTTCTCTCTAAAATATAGACACAAATCCTTATTATTTATTCATTTTGCTCCGTATTGTAGTAGTTATGATGATAGTTTCCAAATTCGCATATATCTGCAAAACAGTAATACCAGATAAGGAATGCACACACCGGAAAATTTCCTCACTCGTGACAAGCTACATACAGCCCTGGAAAACTATTAATATTAACAGATCAGTTTTATTCCTATTAATAATATGGATACAAGTACCCACACTCCTTAAATTCTGCAGCTTCAGATGTTGTCTTCCTCATACCTGGTATACGGGATGTATGTCCTCCATGAAGCCATTCAAAACCCGTAGTACCCGCGATCGAAGTATCACTATTACGGGGGACCATAGTTAATAGGACCTATGGTATACATAAAAACCTATATATTTACCTATTTTCACTAACAATATTTGGTCCTATTTACTATGTTCCTCCGTAAATAGTATCACACACCTTGCAAAGATGAGTTGCGACGAAATCCTCGATCTCATCACACAGCTCTTGTTTGTTAATTTTATCGACACATATGATACGCTGTACCTGTGCATACGAACCCTGCAGGCGCTTCGTATCGTAAATGTCTCGTCTTTTGTTGAATACCATGTCAGATACGAGAGAGAGCGTCCCGGTACTTTCCCTTGCGAAATATGACGCAGATTTCAATAGAGGGCACCACCACCACTGCTGCTACCGCTGTTGTGCCTACAGACCTGGCATGACATGGTACGCATTGTCGAATGTATATACAAGGCGCTTCGCTCCGCGGGCGGCCTACGCCGCCCGCTACGCTCGCTCAGGAAGGAAACATCAAATTATGCGAAGCGGACACAGGTCCATGATTGAATATTGTTTTTTTTATGGCCCCTGTAGTTAGCTGCAAACTGGCGACTTGATAATGCCAAGAGTTTTTGCCGCCATGCTTCAGGAGAAAACAGCTCGGACGCCACATATGCTTCGCGTCGCGGGCGGTTTTCCGCTACGCTCGCTCACACGTCGTACATACGTACATACCCCAGGTAGGGTACTTATTTTCTTCTTTCGATATGCTCTGTCTGTGTACTCGTCGTATGTACGAAAGATAAAGCACAGAACGGCACAGCAACACAGCAAAAACAACGAAAATGAAACCGAAAATTTCTAAAAGAATAAAATCCCCCGTCCCCTTTCGTGTAATAATTTACTACCTGAGTGGAACACCTTACACCAGTCAAAAAAAAAAAATGAAAAAAAGAAAAAATCTTACAGCAGAGCTTCTCTCTCAGCCTCGTACGCCGCCCGCCCCTCTCGCGACCATCTCGCCACCGATTCAGTCCGGGTAAAGCTTCCCTCCCTCTCTTCCACAGTGAGCCCCGTCGCCCGCCTCGCGTGAAGCCCGGTGCTCACCGTGGACCTCGACGCAAGCTCGACAATGTTGGTGCTCATTCGGGGTACCTCCCTCTTGTGACTCTCAGCCCGGTCGCAAAAATAAGCACCGCTTGAATATTATCTTACAATCCCGAACGACCCTTAAATACTCGTACGTACTCTATCCAAAATCACAAATGGAAGCCAGACAGAGCCTATTGATGCATCCCTCGTGTCTCGAGGCACACGCGACGCCTAGGCACGAAAGCGGCGACCGCGCTCCTTGCGACTCCCCCTCTACTCGCCAGCATCCGCTGACACCCGCGACGGTGCCGGGTTCGCCTCGGAGTACACGCACGCACACGAAACGAAAGAAGAAAAAAGGAAAGGACTGAAAGTACGACGAGAAATGGAGAAAACAAAGACTCGCTGGAACGGTCCGGCAAGTAATGAAAGGAGGCGATTCCCAAGTGGGAGCTGTGAGAGGCCAGGGATGTACCAACCGAGCACACTCAGATATCGAGATCTAAGTAAGTATATCTATATATGTCCAGCAAAGTTTGGTGTTGCCTACACTCAATGTGTCATACTGATATATGCTCGTGTATATACCAGGCTTGTGGTAAGACCTCGACTATAGCCTGCTCCAAGTATGCTGCTATTAATACTGCTGTCGTGCACGACTGCTACTGAGTGTTGGTAGTTATTTTCCCTGCGTGAGGACAGTTACCACGTTAGGTCCGTCCTGTATCTACTCCCGCACCATCTCCTGCGAGCACTTTGCCCTACCAGCACTACATCCTACGAGCGCTGTGTCGTGTGAGCACTATAATCCTACGAGCGTTGTTGTAGTTTCATCTCAGTATTAACAGTGCTGGTAATTCTTGTTGATTAATTTATGTTTTGGTCCGGAGGTGCAATCAGTGCAAGGCTTGCTGCTTAGCAGACAATCAAGACGTACAGAGTACCTCGTATGTATATTTATTGTGTTGAGTTGTTGTTTGCGGATAGCTTACCGTTAAGCATGAGCCATCCGCGATCATATCTGGTAAGCTCTTTATCATATTGCAGAAACGCTAAAAGCTGTGTACCAGGTACCTGGTATGCTCTTTAAGGCAGACCCGTTGAGAGCTGTGGTGGCCAGGGGATACTTGGGGTCTATCCCCGGGTTTATTTCCTGGCGAGGGAGCCAGTCGGGGGCTCATGAGTGAGAATAATGTACCCTTGCAAAATCGGGGATGGACTCAAGATGTCCCCTGACCACCATACAGCGAGAGATAGAGAGTCGATCTAAGGACGCGGTCATGGTCACGGGATACGCTGGGTGCACCCCGGGTTCGATTCCCGACGAAGGAGCCAACCGAGGCCGCATGAGTGAGATTCATGTACACGTGGGAACCCGGAGATACACGAAACCCGGGGATGGACCCGAGATGTCCCCTGACCATCACATAGCGAGATAAACGTAAACGAACACGGGGATGGACCCAGGATGTCCCCTGACCACCACACAGCGAGATAGAGATGGAGAGAACCCGGGGATGGACCCAGGATGCTAATTCAATGAACACCACGAACCAAGAGATCAAGAGATGAAATGCAAGGAGGCATGTTGCTGTTTGCGCCACTTCGCCAAGGTTGTCATTAAACGAGTACGTCTGAAGGCTGCCCGCGTCCCCGCCATCCTGAAGTCTTGACGCGGAACGTTTTTGTCTTAGAGGGGTTCGAAACTTGAAAGCTGCTTCCGAGTTTGACCTTGGGATGCTGAATTGGTAACCGTGCCGGGTGGTACAGCGCAGTGCTGCCGCTCTGTGCTGTTGGTATTGCTATTACGGAGGAACATAGTAAATAGGACCTACGGTACACACAAACACCTATATATTTACCTATTTTTACTTACAATATTTGGTCCTATTTACTATGGCCCCCCGTAATACGTACTGGTTCTACCGCTGCAACTGCTACACTGCTAAAAATATCACGCTTGATGTACGAATACAGTGACTTCAAGTCATAATTTCAACCTTTCTGCTCTGACTGATAACCCTTTCGGGGCACAACTGCAGTCCCGCTTTGTTTGGGGACAAACCACTGAAATTGTGATTAGTTTGTCCCCCGAAACGGGACTGCTGTTTGCCCTAAAAAGGGTTTGACCCCTTGAGAATTGCACCCTTGGGGGACGAAGTGCTTGGTTTCAGTGTGGGATACGTTTGGTGGTTGCGAGGGGATCAACACGTAAATATGTAAATGTGCATACAGCAGTATGTACAAATACGCCAAAGACATTATTTCGTAGACAAACAGAACGCGCTTACTGCTGTCGTACTCTGAGTGGCAAGAGTCCATTTTCCTGCGTACCAGGGTACCTGGCTACTACTACCACTGCTACTGCTACTACTACTACTACTACTACTACTACTACTACTACTACTACTACTACTACTACTACTACTACCACTACTACTACTACTACCACTACTACTACTACTACCACTACTACTACTACTACACACTACTACTACTACTACTACTACTACTGCTACCACTACTACTACTACTACCTACTACTACTACTACACTACTACTACTACCTACTACTACTACCACTACTACTGCTACTACTACTACTACTACTACTACTACTACTACTGCTACTACTACTACTACTACTACTACTACTACTGCTACTACTACTACTACTACTACCACTACTACTACTACTACTACTACTACTACTACTACTACTACTACTACTACTACTACTACTACTACTACTACTACTACTACTACTACTACTACTACTACTACTACTACTACTACTACTACTACTACTACTACTACTACTATTACTACTACTACTACTACTACTACTACTACTACTACTACTACTACTACTACTACTACTACTACTACTACTACTACTACTACTACTACTACTACTACTACTACTACTACTACTACTACTACTACTACTACTACTACTACTACTACTACTACTACTACTACTACTACTACTACTACTACTACTACTACTACTACTACTACTACTACTACTACTACTACTACTACTACTACTACTACTACTACTACTACTACTACTACTACTACTACTACTACTACTACTACTACTACTACTACTACTACTACTACTACTACACTACTACTACTACTACTACTACTACTACTACTACTACTACTACTACTACTACTACTACTACTACTACTACTACTACTACACTACTACTACTACTACTACTACTACTACTACTACTACTACTACTACTACTACTACTACTACTACTACTACTACTACTACTACTACTACTACTACTACTACTACTACTACTACTACTACTACTACTACTACTACTACTACTACTACTACTACTACTACTACTACTACTACTACTACTACTACTACTACTACTACTACTACTACTACTACTACTACTACTACTACTACTACTACTACTACTACTACTGCTACTGCTACTGCTACTATTAATACTACTACTACGACCACTACTACTACTACTACTACTACTACTACTACACTACTACTACTACTCTACTACTGCTACTACTACCTTGACAACTTCCACAAACAGTCCCAGCACCACCAGACCAGCGGCGGCGGCGGTATCGGCGGCGGAAGTTAGTGACTACGACCGCAACGAGGACGGCACGAACAACAACGAAGAGGGTGGGGGACAAGAAAAAGACAACGAAGAAAAAAAAGCAGGGGAAGAAGACGAGGAGAAGGCGTCGTCGATAGGAGGGGACGCCGACGTATCGCCCCCCCCACTTTCCGCCATGACGACGACCACGACGATTGCGACACCTGCGGCGACGGGCACTGTGGTGGTGCTTCCGCGGGAGCACCTGAAGCTCGAAGTTCAGGTGCAAAGCCAGTTTCAGCTGCTGTGGGCCGTGTTCCAAAGCCACTCAACCGCGGAGGACGAAGTTATCTGGCCTGCCCTCAAGGAGAAGGCCAGGGCCAGCGGTGGCAAGGTGAGGAGTGTGCTTGCAAAGGTTGTAGTATAGCGCGCGCACCATTGCATGTGTTATTTAGTTTTTACGTCAAGATGGAGGCGTTTTTGTGTGTGTTGGTGGTATAGGCTGCAGGCGGGGGGCGGCGGGGCTTGAGGGGGGGGGGGGGGGGGGGGAAGGGAAATCCTGGTGTGTATTTAGCTGGAGGAGGAGGTTGTAGCGGGAACCCCACTCCACCTTACCGCTCCCCCCCTACCGCCGCCCCCCTGCCCCCCCACCCCAACCCACCCCCACCCATGTTCCTTTCTTCGCCTCTTCCTCCTTTGTGCCACACCGGCCGACCGACGTTACAGCTGAAGCTGGTCAACCACGACGAGGGCGGCGGGGATCGCGGAGCTGCACCGATGGCAGCGACAACGGCAGCAGCAACACCAACAGCGACAGCAGCAGCAGCAGCAGCTACAATGACAGCAGCAGGAGCTACAACAGCAACAGCAACAGCAACAATACCACCACCAGCAGCAGCTACAACAACATCAACAGCGGCAGCCGCGGCAACAAGCGCACCGTCCCCCGCCCACCTCCCCGGTAATGCCTTCCACGTACCCACCACCGTACAGGAGAAGCCTCCTGAGGCCAGCCACCGCCTAGATTGCCCAAACAGCGCCTCCGCGGGCGGTGGGGCTCAGGGCGCAGGCTTGGAGATAGGGCTTTCCTTTCCCGATGGAAGCCCCGGCGGGGGAGTGGCCGGGGGCGTTAGTGAAGGGGGGGCGGGGGGCGGGGGGGCGAGGGAAGGAGGGTTCGAGGAGACGATGATAGACGAGTCGGAGTACACGGAGGAGCACCACGAGGAGCAGCGGCTGTTCGAGGGCATGCAGGAGTTGCTTACGGTGAGGGGATGGGGGAGGAAGGGGGAGGGTTGCAGGTGGGGACGGGGGAGTACTCTTTTGCTGCTTGCCTTAGTCATTTGATCATTGACCACGCATCCCCTTCGAGACGGAGCACCGTTTGTGTAGTCCCTAGTAGAAAAACCTCCAATATTTTGGGCGCTCCTTACGTTGTTCCCATATACTACAGAGAAACGTTTTGCTAATCTTATCCCCTTCCTGTTTCGCAACCTGTGGCTCCATCTATCTCTTAGGATAGCGATCGCTTTCACGCTTCCGTGTCACATTCGCCTATTTTCCTCATTTCCTCTTCTTCTAACACACCCCGTTCTTGCTGATACGTTTCACATTCTACTATGTGAGTTCTACTCTCTGTTGCTTAGCCACACGGGCACACCTGTGCATGTTCTTCCTCCTACCGGCTACTGATATACCTCTTTCTTCTTTTTTTCTTGCAGGTCTAGGTCCCCTACACGAAATCGCAGTCTCAGCGTTTTCCCGAAGTCCATTGGGCCGTGCAAACACGTTTTTTCATTCCTATCCCTTCGCTCAATCCCCCGTGTATCTCTCAAGTGTTTCTCCGATTTCACCTTGTTTTTTCAGCGCCTAGCCTCTCCGTTTTTGTCTATCCTTTCTTCTAATAATCTGTCTTGTACTTCTCGAACTTCTCTGCGGATGTCACCTCTTGTTGTTTCCTCCTATATCCTTCCATGCTTCCTCAACTACGCTATCCTACTTTCTCAACTACGCCATCCCACCTTATTCCAGCTTTCCCCTTTTTTTTTTTACTTTCTCCCATACAGCTCTATCAACCATGGCTGGCAACCTCTTTTTTGGCTTCCTTACTTTTTTTTGCAATTTCAATTTTCTCGTGTCTCTGTTCGTCTTGAGTGGGTACATTCCCAGTTCTGCTCTTAGTACTGTATTATTACTCATCGTACTTGAGAATCTTGATGTTTTTCTAGCTGCGGTCATCTGTACTGTTTCTTAACTGTTTACGAACTTTGCGTTCCCTTCCCATACTTCTCATGCATATTGTATATAGCTTTGCTAATATCGCTTTCATCAGTATACGTCTCTGCTGTGCTGTCAAAATGCGAGTCTGTTAGGATGGCATCCATCTTGCCTACGTGTGCTTATACCCTTTTCTATTACTTTTGCCGCGTGTGTATCCCAAGGGCAGTTTTTGGAGATCTCTGCGCCAGGGTTCGTATAATGTCTACGACCGGTAATTCATCTTCTCCCCAAACCCAACTGAAATTTACCGGGTTCACCGTATCTTCGTTGCATACAACTAATGCGCACTTGTTGACGTTCGCCGTCACCCTCCATTTCCTAGTATTTTCTAGCGCCTTCTCTACTTGTTTCTGCAATCCTCCAGTTGTTTCTGATATCCCCACAAGACATCTGCAAACATCAATCCCGACACCGTGTTTTCCCCCACCGTGACTCCCTGCCTTGCTGCTTGGACTGCTACTATCAGGTCGTTAATACATACTAGTATATATCTTGAATAAATTAGGTGATAACGTACATCCCTGAGTAACTCCTTGTAAAATATCCTGAGTATAATTACAAGGTGCTTCGATATTTCCCCGTCCAGCATCACAGCACTTCTCGCACATCCCGTCATCTTTTTCATCATTCTCCGCATCTTTCCTCTGATCCCTATTTCCTACCGCTTTTTTTTCCACAATCCCTTTCTCCGTACTGTGTCGTAGGCCTTCTGCACATCTAAAGAAACAGTGCGTTGTTGGTCCCGCGTCTTTCCTACCTTGAATAAGCTTTTACCCAAGGTGTACATATGGTCTACGCAACTACGGTTTGGTCTAAACCCTGCTTGCCATTCGGGTGTTTCGTCTTCCTTGTCCATCGTTGTTCCCATTCTATCATTCAAAATCTTACAAAATGTTTTGCTTGCTGTGCTTAGTAGCGTTGTTCCCTGGATCAGCCTTATCTCCTTTCTTAAATAAAATAAATTAGGTTTGCTACCGCTCCTTCTCTCAACCTCCTGGATGCGTACTCGTTTTTCCTTATCCAGTTATAGAACGTAACCATCATGGTAGGCGTTCCTTCTCCTCCCTACTTCATAAATTCAGTCACTATTTTTGGTCTACCCCTGCTGCCTTTTTTTTTTACGTTCAGCCACACACCGTTTTACCTCTTCCCTCGTGAACTCTCTGTAGCCCTTCTGAACCACTCTCTTCCCTTTCTGGTGCATGTACGTTCGCAGATGCCCACGTGTTGATCTCCTTCTCGAATTCTGCGTCGAAAGTTTCGTAGGCTATGGCCATTCCTACAGTAGCTTACGGTAATGCTATATTAATAGTACCCCCCTTTTCCCCTTCGAGTTGGTGACCACTTTATCCTTTCGTGTTATTCCCGTATCTGCGTCTCACCTGCTTGTTTGCCAAGTATCCCTTTTACCCATGCCACATCTGCTTCATCCCGCCCCCAAAGTCTTCATTGTTTTTTATTTACTACGTCTTTCCATATCCCTTTCTTCTTCTCCACCGTCTCTTTTCCTTTCTTTCTACTGTAGCTATGGCATATTCCTCCCATCATGTCGTAGTTTTTTCTCGGTGTATATCTTGCGCATGCCTTTCTCCTTGCTCCTGTAGCCTCTTTTACTTCCTCATCCCATCATTGTACTGCTGTGGTACGTACACTATTTCGGGGGACCATCGTAAATAGGACCTACGGTATATACACACAAAAAACTACATATTTACCGATTTTTAGTGACAATATTTGGTCCTGTTTACTATGGCCCCCCGTAATAGTATCAACTTCTTCCCTATTGCTTTCCGCTGTGGTTTTGACTGATTGGTCCGATCCTTCTATTATCCTAGTGCGGGGAACCATAGTAAATAGGACCAGATACAGTTTGTAAAAATAGGCAAATATGTGCGTTTTTGTGTGTACCGTAGGTCCTATTTACAAGGGCCCCCCGCAACAGCTCCTCCATTAACCCTCTCTTTTTCTGTTCTTTGTTGTACCTATTAATTTCCAACAGCTCGGAAAAAATGCTCCTGCATTTTTGACCGTCTCCTCTTGGAACTCTTCCCGTTTTTGTTTTACCTCTAGTTTGTCTACAGTAGTAGTCTCCATCTGTAATATTCCCTTCCTCTCCTGTGTTTGATAATTCTCGTCTGCTGACTGTCTGCCCGTAATATATCAGACTGATTCGCAGTTCCTGCGTTCGCTGCGCGTACGTGTACTTTTGTTTCGTTACTGTTACGGAGGGCCATAGTAAATAGGACCAAATATTACTCTTACGGGGGTCCATAGTTAATAGGACCTATGGTATACATAAAAACCTATGTATTTACCTATTTTTACTAACAAAATTTGGTCCCATTAACTAGGGACCCCCCGTAATAGAAAAATAGGTAAATATATAAATAGATATGTTTTTGTGTGTACCGTAGGTCCTATTTACTTTGGCCCCCCGTATTATTAATTCTTCCGTTTTCTGCCACTATGAAGTCGAGGATAGGGCTTTCTCCCTTTTGTGTGCGTTGTCTGCTGCTGCTGTAGCCCGTTCTGGCTCTGGTTTTTGTGTGTCATTGTCGTTTTATCGTCTCCCTTTCGTTGCGCATGAGGAACTTCAACATCTCGTTCCTGTTCTTGTTCTTCGTGACTTGCCCATGTTGTCCGATGTTCTTTCTCATCCGAGTTACTTGCCTTCCCGATTCTTGAAATTAAAAATAGGATTGCAAAGGTGTGGGGGGGGGGTGTGCTCAATGTCATGCGTGTGGCCGTAGTCGTGTGACCATTGACCCTCGCGCAACCCTGCAATGCCGGGACGGAGCACGAACGGTTTTCACCGACCAGACAGACATTGATTGCTTGCACCAAGCGCGAAGGGCCGTGAGGTGTCGGAGGAGGGGGCAGAGGGGGGTGTGTGTGGAAGCAGACCCTTTGTTACTGGAGGTGTGTTTTGCTGAAGTATTGTTACAGAGCGGTGGCGAAGGCGGCACCGAACTGAGGGAGGGGGAGGAGGGAGGGAGGGAGGGAGGGAGGGAGGGACCGGAATGAAAAAGACACTTTTTTTTTTTTTTTTTTTTTTTTTCTGTGTTTCTGGTGTGTAGTTTATATGGGCTTTTTTTTTCTGCGCCTTCGATGGCGGCGGTGCCCACGTCGATGACTCTGGAATGGAAACATTTTCGAGGTGGTACGAATTGTCGGTCACTCGGTACCGGGTAGATGTGTGGAACCACTCCCCGTTTTTTTTTTTTTTTCGACCCAACACCCCCGTCTCCCCTTCCCCCTACCCGCCGTTATGTGGCCCCATGTGCGTAACGTGTGTAACGTGACGGGAGCAGGGTCTCCGAAGCACGCGGCAGAGCCTACTGGACCGGAAGAACGTTATGGCTGGCCTCGGAACGAAGACAGAAGAGATGTGTAGGCATCTCATGACCCACCTCGACAAGGTGGAGAGACGAAAGCGTTTTTTTCTCGTTTTTCTTGTTTTGTTTTGTTTTGTTTTGTTTTGTTTTTTTTTTTTTTTTTTTTTGGTGTTTGTGTTGTTGTTCTGGTGTTTTTGGTTTCGGTTTCGCCTTTCTGGTGTGGTTGTTTCCGTATGTCTGCTGCTCTCTCTGTCTCTCTGATGGTGCTTTTTGTTGTTATCGTGTGTGTCGTGCTCTTGTCTCTCTCTCTCTCTCTCTCTACGTTGGTGTCGATTGTCGTTGTTTCCTTTCTCTCGCTCTACGGGCTAGCATTGTGGGTAGACGGACTGTAGTGATGTCGATTGTTATTTTTGTTGGTGTGTTTGTCATGCACTTTTCTCTCCTTTCTCTCTCGCTCTACCTCCCTACCCCCCCCCCCCCTCCTCTTTCCTCCCTCCCGTCCGCGCTATCCCTCCTCCCCTCTCGCTCAGTTGCCGCTGTCCACTACAAGCGTGTCCTACGGCTTTTCGCTCTTGTTCATTTTCAGTCATTTCTGTTGGTTTTGGTTTTCCTTCGTACCTGGCAACAATTACCTGGTACTACAACTAGGTGTATTTTTTTTGCTCTTCTGTTGTTTATTTCTTTCGGTTGTTCTGTACGAGTGTTGCTTTTTTGTTTAATATCTGCCATCGTTAGCAGCAGGGGGGGTGTTTTTTGCCCTCTCTTCTTGGTCTCGTTTCGTTCGTCCGTTCTTGCTTTTTTTTGTTGTTTGTTCTGTCTTCATTGCTCTTCTGTTTGATGGGAGCGCTTGTCGCTGTTGTTCATTTTTGTTCATTTTTTTTTTTTTTTTTTTTCCCCCCCCCCTTTTTTGTTGTCTCTTTCTGTCCTTCCTTGTTATTACTATTACGGGGGTCCATAGTTAATAGGACCTATGGTATACATAAAAACGTATATATTTACCTATTTTTACTAACAATATTTGGTCCTGTTTGCTATGGTCCCCCGTAACATGTTGAATTATTCTCAGGAGGAGGAAAGCGCCCTTCCCCTCATCAAGTATTACTTTACCGGTCAGGAGATGGAGGCCTTGGTGGGAAAGATCATGGGAAAGCGCCCAACCGAGCTCATGCAGGCAAGGGGTCGATGCAGCTCTCGCCATACATGCGACCAACCGAACACCTCACGGCGCTTCGCAAACCTTGCTGTACGCAAGCGATGTCTGCCTGGTCGGTGAACACGAGACGTGCTCCGTCCCGGCATTGTAGAGATGCGAGGGTATATGGTCAAATGGCTGCGGCCATGCATGGCGTGACCCCCCCCCCCCCCCCCCCCCCCCCCCCCCCCCCCCCCCCCCCCCCCCCCCCCCCCCCCCCCCCCCGGCATTGTAGGGATTCAAAGGTCTATGATATTTGACTGCGGCCATGCATGATATGAGTACCCCCCCCCCCCCCCCCCCCCGAGGGTCTATGGCATACGACTACGGCCATGCAAGACATGAATCCGTATTTGCACAGTTCAATGGACTTTGCGAAAACCCTGAAACTGCGATTTCGTGTAGGGGACCTGGACCTTCCAGAAAGAAGAAAGAGGTTTACCAGTAGCCAGGAGGAGGGGGAAGTAGATGCACAGATGTGCTCGTGTGGCAAAGCAATAGAGTGGAACTGACATGGTAGGAGAATGTGAAATGTACACGGAGGAACGAAATGTGTTAGAAGATGAGATGAGGGAAATGGACGAATGTGACATGGAGGATGATACACTGAACAGCAGCGAGAAAAACGATCGCTATCCTAGGAGATAGATGGTGGCCACAAGCGGCGAGACACGAAGGGGACAAGACTAGCAAAATGTTTCTTATGTAACACATGGAAACAACGTAATGAGCGCCCAAATGTTGGGAGTATGTCTCCATTAGGATCAGGAACGTGTGCTCCGTCTCGAAAGGAGATGCGTGGTCAATGGTCAAATGACTTAAGACAAGCAACAAATGAGCAGACCAACCCCCCCCCCCCCCCCCCCCCCCCCCCTGCCCAGACGATCTTGGCGATGATGATCAAGAACCTTCCTCCCGAGGAGGTGGTGACGGTGATGGGCTACATGCGACATGCCGTCAAAGACACCTACTTCGAGAAGTGGTTGGCCTCCGGAGGGTTTCAGTGGCCGACGGCGTTCGCCGCCACCAACAAGGTGCGCCGGCGCGAACAAAAACCAAAAACCAAAACAAAACGCAAGCCTCTTGGTTTCGTTGCTGCTGCAGAAATATGATCCCGCGGTCGTTCCAAGCGGTTATACTGCTGCAGTTTTGTTGTTGTTGTTGTTGTCTGAAGAGGGCGGGCGCGGTTGCGGCAGCCGGAAAAGGATGGCGGCGAAACCCCCTTTTTGCTGTCGTAAGCAGCAGCGAACTAAACTGCAAGCAGGAAACCACGGTGATGCCGAGCAGTTCGTACGTCGCACCGGAGAGGGGTCGACCCTTCTAGAGCAAAGCTGCAGCGAGTCACGCTCTCGGGACAACCCACTCGAACTGTAAGCAGGTTGGCCCAAAACGGGACTGCTGTACTACTGCAAACGGGTCGTGGCCCTTTTCTTGGTGGTAGTGATAGTTTTGTGGGCGGTGGTGGGTGGAGAGGGAAGTGGTGGTGGTGGTAGTGGGGGGGGAGGGCGGGGGGTGGTGGGTGGAGAGGGAAGTGGTGGTGGTGGTAGTGGGGGGGGGGGGGGGGGGGGGGGGGGGGGGGGGGGTAGGAGAGGGAAGTGGTGGTGGTGGTGGTAGTGGGGGTGGGAGGGCGGGGGGTGGGGACGGTGCGGGGAGGGGGAGGGGGGATGGTTATAGTGGTACAACAACAGCATTGGCAGCATCAGGAACAGCAACAACACTAGTAACAGCGACAACAATGATGCACTGACTGACCTTCCCTCCCTCCCTCCCTCCCCCCCCCCCCCCCCTCCCTCCCTCCCTCCCTTCCTCCCTCCATTGACAGCTGAAGCACGGCGTCAACGGCGGCAATCACGACCGCGGCCACGGTATCGCTAAGGGAGTTCCACACACCACAAGGGGAGGCGTTCACCCCTCTTCACATTCTTCGCCCTCACTACAACCACTGCCACCACTGTGGACCGACCAATCCATCGGTGCCGCAGCTTTCGGGTCCCTCTCCCCCCTCCTCCCACCCGTTTCACGCCTTCCAAGCCCATGCAAACCCTGCAACAGCAGCAGTAGCGGCAGCAGGAGGAGGATTCGATCAGAGAAGCGGAGGCGGAAAGCGGGCGGGGGGATGTATGGGAGTATCGGACGGCGGAGGCGTTATCATGTCGCGCGAGGGCGCGGATGCAGGGTGCCCTCTCGATCGGGAATTCGGCGGCTTGAGTCTCGGGAGGCGGTGAGACGGCCGCGAGCTGGAGGCCGGGCGGGGACGGGGACGGGGGGGCGAGGGGGCTGCTCTGCTTATTTGCCTGTTTTTTTTTTTGTTTCTTGCTTTCTTGAGTGTTTGCTTTGCTTTAGTGCTTTGCTTAAATGCTTTGCTTTGCTTGTTTTGCTTTGCTTGTTTTGCTTTGTTCACTCGATTGTTTGCTTTGCCTCGGTTTGGTTTGCTTGCTCGTTTGCTTGATTGTTTGGTCTGCCTTGCTTTGCTTTGCTTTGCTTTGCTTTGCTTTGCTTTGCTTTGCTTTGCTTGCTTTGATCGTTTGCTTTGCGTGTGCTGCTCGCTCGCGCGCTTGTTTGATTGGTCGCTTTGCTTGCCTGCTTTGCTCGCTTGCTTGCTTGCTTTTGTGTGTGTTTTGTTTGTCTGTGTTTGCGTGTGTTCCTGATGCCACCCGATGCTCACCACGTCCGCAATATGCGCAACGTTCCCAATGTTTTTCGCGGTGGTGGTGGTGGTAGTGGTGGTGGTGGTGGTGGTGGTGATCGCGATGGTGATCATAGTCGTGATTTTCTTGTTCTCATCCTCTACCCACCGCCCTCACTTCCACCCTCATTTTACCATTCCTGTTTCCCTCGACACCTCCCTCCATTTCAGGACTTGCGGTTTTCCGGAGCCGCGATTCCTGTTTCCGGATGCGGTGGTGGCAGTAACGGTGGCGATAGTCCCTACGCCATGGACCGGGACCGCGGTGAGGAGCCGGATCGGAGGGTCGGCAGTGGCGTCGGCGGGGGTAGTGGTGGCTGCGACGGCGGCGGTAGCGTTGGCATGGCTGCGAGGCGGGAGAACGGGGACGGCTGCGGCGGCGGCGACGGCTGCAGCGGCGGCAACAGCTGCGTTGGCGGTGGCGGTGGCAGTGGCGGCGGCGGCGGCGGTAGCAGCAGCGGTAGCAGCAACGGTAGCAAGTGAGTTGTGGCGTTTACCGTACAGTAGTAGGTTGTTGTGTTTTTGTCAGTTTTTTTTTTTTTTTTTTCTTGCCCTTTTTTTTTTTTTTTTTGTTTCGTTGCTCTCTGTCTGTCTGTCTGTCTGTCTGTCTGTCTGTCTGTCTGTCTGTTTTTTTTTTTTTGTCGTCGTCGTCGTTTTTTTTTTTTTTTCGTGTTAATTCTGTGTGTGTGTGTGTTTTTTTTTTTTCTCTGTTGTCCGGTTTTTGCTGTGATTTTTCGTTGTTTGCTTTTTTTTTTTTTCGCCCTTTCTTTTTTTTTTGTCTTTTTTGTCTTTTTTTTGTTTTTGTCTGTTTTTCGTTGTTCTTGTCTGTTGTTTTCGTGTGGGACTACTGCTCTTGTGTTTTTTCTTCTTTTGTCTTGTTTCTTCTTTTGGAATTTGGCGTTTGGTTTTTCTTTTCGTGCCGGACTGCAGGCGGTAAAGTGTGTCGGTGAAAGGTAGACAAGGGGGGAGAAGTCGGGGTCGGGATCGTGGTTTTGATAGTAATACCCTGGTATGTTTTTACGTTGCTGTGTTTTGTGTTCCCCGTGAGAATACTGTTCTTTGGCGCCACGTTGTTTGTTTTTTGTCCTGTTCGTTTGATTTTCACCCCGAGGCACCCCGAGAATGAATGCTGTTTTTTTCGGCTTTGTATTTTTGGTTCCGAAAGAGTATGGCTACGCTGTCGAAATTTGGGCGCGAGCGAGCGATAGAAGCGCTCTCCACTGGGAGAAAGTGGCGTTGCTTGTTGTGGCATTGCATCGCTCCCGGCTCCCGCTTAGATCAACTTTCAAGTATTTCCGTGCGTTGGTACGTATTGGTAATACGGGGGACCATAGTAAATAGGACCAAATTTTGTTGGTAAAAATATCGGTAAATATACCAGGTACAGGTTTATATGTACACCATAGGTCCTACTAACTATGGACCCCCGTAATAGTTGTTTTTGTTTTGATTCGAATTGGTTTGGTGTGCTTCCTTCGACTCGACTCGACTCGATTCGATTCGGCTCGGCTCGGCCTCGCCTCGGCCTCGAGTCAGTTCGAATTTCTTTGGTGAGCCCCACTCGACTCGATTAAATCCGAACTGTGTTTTTCGTGCTCGTTTCGATTCGATTCGATGGCTGGTGTCACAGCTGTGGAACTGCTTGTCTGATCCCGCCACGCGCTCTTCAACCCTCCCGTTTGGACGCAACTTTACTTGGAATTAGAGTTAAATGGGCGTGTCTGTGCACTGCGTTTTTTAAAAGGGGTTAGTGTTTCTTTTGTTGTTGTTGTTGTTGTTGTTGTCACTTCTTTGAGTCCTCCGGTCTCCGGTCAGCTGTGTCGTGTGTCGATTTAACTCGGGTGGTTTGATATAGCCGTACGGCGGCACGAGTACGTCGAACCACTGATTCTCCCATCGGAATATCGGGTCCGCTGGACGGAGGTATCTCCGGGTAGTCAATGGAACCATTCCCTTTCCCCCCCCCCCCCCCCCCCCCCCCCCCCCCCCTCCCCCCCTTCCCCCCGCCCTCCCTCTCTTTCTCCCTTCCTTTCCCCCCCCCCCCCCCCCCAATCTGTTCTCCAATCCACCAACCGTCCCCAGGTGCGGCGTGTGCAGCTACATCGGCCGCTGCCCGGCCAACGAGCCGCTGTCCCAAGAAGAGTTTGAGTCAGCCGTGAGGGTAAGAGAGTAAAATGTCCCCCCCCCCCCCCCCCCCCCCCCCTCCCCCCCCCTCCCCACTCCTTTCCTTTTCTGCTGCTCCCTCCCTTTCTGATGTTCTACCCCCTCCTGTCCTCTGCCTGTGATGTCTTGTTGATGTTGCTGTTGTTGCGTTGTCGGTGTTGTTCTTGTTTCTGGGGCTGTCTTTTGTTTTCATAGATTGTGGCCACAGAACCTTTTTTTTGTGTCGGGATCGGCCAACCATCACGAAAACCGAGCAAACGAGCAAAAAAACAGAGGATACGCTCGAGATCTCGATAGCTGCGCACCACCGTTGCTGTTCCGCACGTGGCGCTTGAGGGCTCCCTCCGCCCACCTAAGACACCCTGAGAGTGATAGCTTCCTATCCTGCGCCACCAAAAAGAAAAAAATGCTGGCGGCGGCGCGCACGCGACAACGCAAACCTTCGCTCTCGTCCACGCTCGTCGCTGTTTGTCGGCTGGGCGTTGTGTGACGCGCTGCGTGATTCCAGGTTGTTTCGATTTCCTTTTTGTTTGACAATGAATGCGCCGTTTCCCGATAGGATACAAACAGTTTTTTTTTTTTTCGAAATTAAATTAAAATCAATTGAAATTGTTTTTTTTTTTTTCCAAATAATGAAATTTAGTGTTCCCCGTTAAGATGGGCTCTTACACGTGTATACGCCCCAACGTTCGCAAATTCCAACCTGCTGATCCCCAAAAAACTCCGGTCTTGGTTGGGCGGAGTTTTAATAAACATCTCCGTGGGGAAAATGCCTCCGTAAACACTGGAAACGAGGAAACTGACGCTGGACCTAGGTCCGCTGGGGGAATCGGTAAACCTCAAGCCTTCTGACCGGCCGGAAAGCCCCAGCTATTTAAAGTTTGCAAAGGAGGCTGTTGTCCGCACTCCCTTGACCGAGGGCGAGGGCCGTGCCAGGGCAGGAGCAGAGCCTGTGAAGGGAGAGGGGAAGCGCCGCAAGGCCGCGGGCCCAACGGAGTACGTGATGCCCAAGATTCCTTCCTTCCTTCGGAGAGGCTGGGAGGGAAGCTGAGGAACAGCGGGTACTTGCCGACCTGGTAAGACGGACTGCCTTTTGAGGACGAAGACGGACTGTCTTTTTGAGGGTAAGCGTCGGGTCGGCAAGTACCCGCTGTCTTCGTCCTCAAAAGGCAGTCCGTCTTACCAGGTCGGCAAGTACCCGCTATTCCTCAGCTTCCTTCCCAGCCTCTCCGAAGGAAGGAAGGAATCTTGGGCATCACGTACTCCGTTGGGCCTGCGGCCTTGCGGCGCTTCCCTTCTCCCTTCACAGGCTCCGCCCCTGCCCTGGCACGGCCCTCGCCCTCGGTCAAGGGAGTGCGGACAACAGCCTCCTTTGCTACATTTGAATAGGTGGGGCTTTCCGGCCGGTCAGAAGGCTTGAGGTTCACCGATTCCTCCACCGGACCTAGGTTCAGGTCAGCGACCTCGAGGTCAGAACCCCTCTCCATGGAACCACCTGTCGGTTCAGCGCTTGCACCGTGGGCCTTCGCCGAGATCGGGGTTCCTTGGCTGTTCAGGCCAACTCTCGCCGGGACGAGCACTTCTGCGACCCCACTCTGCATGAGCTTGGGGGCGCCGGAAGTCTGACTTGCGGTTCGCGAGGGTGGCTGCCAGCCCGTCCCCCCTGATCGGACACCCCAAGCATCGCGCTTTGCTGTTTTGGTAGGGGGGCTGTTCATTGTATTTGCCTTCTCTACCGCAGCAGTGCTGTTAGTCTGACGGCAGTCTTAATCTCACTCTATACGCTAGCTCATCTGAACGCACTGGCCTGCGGTCAGTCTCATTGTGGGACAGCCTGCTACCTGCTACATGGAGGGTGACTCATCCCCTAGGCCCGACTCTATACCGCCGCTGCATGGTACTGAAGCCCAATATCACTTCGTTTTCGTTGCAGCAGTGAAAGGGATAGTCTACTGTGAAACATAAAAACACAAAATGCTTTATTTTAGGGCCCATCTTGTCGAGGAGTTTTTTTTTTTTTTTCAATTTGATTTGATTTTTTTTTTCTGATTTAATTTGCATCCGATTGGCCGAAGAGTGAACCACCAGGCAGGCATCCTCAAGGCAAAGTAGAAAAAAACAATTTGAGTGATTAGTCTTTTGAGACTTTTTTGGTGTGATTTTTTTAATTTCAATTTCGAATTTAGGAATTGATCAGCCTTGATGTAGCATGTTCATGGTGGGTCAACACCCCCGGTGGGATCTGGGGCGATTCTTGGCCGCTTCGGTGACCACGATCGAGGCGATAAAACGTGAACCTCAACGAGAGGCGACCGGAGCATTAGCCGCGCCCACAGCCACATGCCATAGCACATGGTACCCCGGCGGTGGCGCCTCAAAATCATGGCGGCCGCAAGCCCAATTTTTCGGCCTGCTCGATCGGCCAACCATCACGAAAACCAAGCAAACGAGCAAAACAACAGAAGATACGCTCGAGACCTCAATAGCTGCATCACTGGTGCTGTTCCGCACGTGGCGCTTGAGGGCTCCCTCCGCCCACCTGAGACACCCTGAGAGTGATCGCTTCCTATCCTGCGCCACCAAAAAGAAAAAAAATGCTGGCGGCGGCGCGCACGCGACAACGCAAACCGTCGGTCTCGTCTACGCTCGTCGCTGTTTGTCGGCTGAGGGTTGTGTGGCGCGGTGCGTTATTCCAGGTTGTTTCGAATTCCTTTTTGTTTGACAATGAATGCGCCGTTTCCCGATAGGATACACACACGTTTTTTTTTCGAAATCAAATCGAAATTCTTTGAAATTGAAATTTTATTTTCGGACAACGAAATTTAGCGTTCCCCGTCTAAGATGGGCCCCTTATGTTTCACTCTTGTCTTATTTATTTAATTTTCCCTCTTTTGACCATTTTTTTCTTTTTGCCTTTCTCTCCTTTTCTCTTTTTTTCGTTCCCGTCTTTCATTTTTGTGCCTTTGCAGCGCCTGTCGCGCGTGGCTGGCCTTCCCACGGAGCGCAAAAACGTATTTGTTCAGGTATGGTACGGGTACGATACTGTCCGGTACGGCACGGTACGGTACGCCACCGTACGATAGGATGCGGCACGGTAGGATACGGCACGGCAGGATACGGTACGGTACGGAACCACGACGCTTTTAACCGGCCCCCAATATGGTATCTGTGAAGGGGCGACTCCTTCTGCTGCTGCTACTGCTGCTGCTGCTGCTGCTGCTGCGGCTGCGGCTGCTGCGGCTGCTGCGGGCCGCTGCGGCTTATTCTGCGACGTACCAAAAGCTCCCAACAAACGAGAATTACCAGTGTAAACAGATGGAAGCCCCCCCCCCCCCCCCCCCCTCCCCCATATCCTTCCCGTCCGCACCCCACGCGCGCACAATTTGATTCCCCGCAGATGATGCGTAACCACATGTACCAGGGCCGAAAACGACCCCGGTCGGCGGCAGGGATGAGCACGAACGGCTTCCCCATGCCCCCGGCAACAACGACAACAACAACCAATACCACTACCACCCCCGGTGGGCCATGGTTGCCTCGAGGAGGAGCGGGGGCGGGCCTGGCGGCTCCGGCCAGGTACTACACGACCACCCAGCCGGACATTGAAGATGCTGGCAGTAGCAGCAGCGGAGGCGATGGTGATGGCGAGGGTATCGGGGGCGGGGGGGTGTTCGTGCCGTTGCCGACCCCCTTGTTCCCGCCGGAAGACCTAGCGCCTACTTATCACTACGCCGCCGCCACTTCCAGCAGCGGCAGCAGCGCCGGTTGTGATAGCGATGGTGGCGGCGGCGGTGGTGGGGGTGGTGGCGGCGGCGGCGGCGACAGCGGTGGTGGTGGTGGGCGCGGTAGCCGCGGTGTTGGCGGCGGTGGCGGCGAGCAGGTGGTGCTGGGCTGTCCTCACTACAGAAGGGCGTGCAAGATTCGAGCCCCGTGCTGCCAGCGTCTGTTCACGTGCAGGCTGTGCCACGACCAGGCGATGGACCACACTGTGGACCGTGAGAAGGTGAAGGAGATGCTGTGCATGCGCTGCGGGACGCTGCAGCCGGTACACAGGTGGGTGGGGGTGAGTGGGTGGGTAGGGGTGGGTAGGCGGGTGGGTAGGGGTGTCGGTTGACATGGTGGAGACGGGTGAATAGGTGTTGGTCGGCTGGTGCGTGGGGGAGTGAGAGTGGGGGGGGTTGGTAGGTGGGTGAGTGGGTGGGGATGAGGGTGGGTACGTGGGTTGGTTCGGTAGGTGGGGGCGGCTGAGGTGAGTTGGTTGGTTGGTGGCGGACTGGGCGGGATGGTGGGTCGGAGTTTGGGGCTGTGTGTGTGTGGGGGGCGGGGGGGGGGGTGGAAATGTACTCATGTCATGCGTGGCCGTACAGCAGTAGTCGTACGACCATAGACCCTCGCATCCCTACAATGCCGGGACGGAGCACGTCGGGTTTTTCACCGACCAGGCAGACATCGCTTTGCTTGCACCGCAACTTTTGCGAAGCAAAACGTGAGATGTTGTCCGGCGAGTCGCATGAAGGGTGAGCTGAAACCTACCGAGAACCGCGTGTGAGGCGGACCTGCACATGGATGACTGGGTTGGTGGTTCGGGGGTTTTGGGCTGTGTGCGCGTGGGCGGGAGGTTGTTGTCCCGATCGGTGCCCCGTGCGTGTTGGGGCTGTCCCTCTCTCTCGCTCTGATGCTGATCGGCACCGTGTGATGCGATGGTTGTTGCTGTTGTCTTAGTTAGTGGTTGACGTTTCAATGGGCCTTCCGCTACGGAAGGAGACGTAAGACGCACTCCGCGACCCCCCCCCCCCCCCCCCCCCACCCCCCCCCCCACACGCACATCCAACCCTAATGGACTTCGTGAAAACGGTGAAATTGCGGTTTCGTGAAGGGGATCTGAACCTGCCAGAATGAAGAAAGAGGTACGTACACCATTAGCCTGGGGAAGAAGATGCACAGATGTGCCCGTGTGGAAAAGCAATTGAGGGCATAACTCACGTGGTGGAAGAGTGGGAGATGTTCGAGGAGGAACGGGATGTGTTATTAATAGAGGAGATGAGGGAAATAGACGAATGTAAAATGGAGGAGTTTGGTACACTAGATAGTAGCGAGAAAACGATCGCTAACCTAGGAGATAGATGGCGGCCACAAGCGGCGAAACAGGTAGGGGATTCGTAAGATTTTTTTTTTTTCAACTATGTAATATATGGAAACAGCGTATTGGGCACCCAAATGTTGGAGGTGTCTCTATTATGTGTAGGTACGGTGCTCAGTCTCGACAGGGATGCGTGGTCAAGGGTCGAATGACTTAAGGCGGGCAACAAATGAGTACCCCCCCCCCCCCCCCCCCCCCCCCCCCCCCCCCCACGGCCGTGCATGAGATCGAGTACATCTCTCCTATCGAGTACCCCCCCCCCCCCCCCCCCCCCCCCCCCCCCCAACCTCCATGATACCTCCTTAGTTACCCTATGCAGGAGTTGCTTCACCGTAAAGCTTATTCGAAGTGGCGGATATCGTCTTCCTCTCCCGTCCCCGGACCCAACGTGCCCTCAGGAACCCTCTTTTTGTGCTTGCTTTTTGTGAAAAAAAAAAGTTGTTCTGTTTTTTTATTCGTTGTTTCGTTTTGTCAGAAAAATATCTCATACGACAATGGACATTGTTCTGTTCTGTGTGGTCCGTTTTGTTGCGTTATACCTGGTACAATAAGGTGCGTGTGATGTTTTTTGTTTTTTTTTTTGTGGATCTTGTTCTACTTTGTTTCGTTTTTTTTATGAATTTTGAAATACGTCAGCTGTGAGTTCGACTGATTAAATAGTTGATTACTCAACTTTGCAAGCTGCGTAATACGTCTCGTCTATATTCCATTTTTTTACCGAATTTTACAAGTATTGCGTAGAAAATCTTTTTTGTCGTGAAATTGTCTTGTTGTACAGGTAATGTTCTTTTTTTTTTTTT